>JAXQQM020082990.1:0-203018 GCA_034641835.2 Pinus albicaulis | reverse complement strand
ACCAAAAACAAGTTCACAACATGCCTCTTCAAACAACTGACTCTCAAGTCAAATAATAGAGCTCATGTACAAATTTCCATAATTGTTGCATTTAAGTGTGTCAACATAACTCTACTTTCAACGTCTTGCTTCATGCAACATGCACCATACTTTGAATTTGTAAAGAAATTCATGAAACATCAAAATACATGCAAGGCCTTAATTGGATAAGAAATCTAACCATCTGTTAGCAAACCATTTCAATGGCGCATCTTTTAGCTGCACTTTATCATGTGAATCATCTTGACCTTCATCGATTATGGAATCTTCTTTTTCATTATTGTCATTATCTCTTTCCACCTCCTTCAAATGTTGTGGATGACTTGTTGGATACAAAGTCCAACACTTGTCCACAAGGTGACCTTTCTTATGGCAATGAGTAATAAACAATTGCATCTTATTTTCAACATCATTTTCCTTGTCCAATGGACCTTTGAGTTTTTGCCTCATTTATTTAAAAAGTTTCAATGTGCATGGATACCTTCTTCCAACATCTATAAACATTATGATTATTCAAACCACAAAAGGAACATGTGCAAGTTCTTTTATATATCTTATGTGAATATTTACCATGTTTATCATAATCAAAAGAAATTTGATTAAAGGCAAATTTATACCTTGAGCATTCACCATTGTGGCCTTCTTGAGGAGGTGAATTTGATGAGGTAGTGGCTCTCCTCTGAATACTAGCAATGAATGAACAATGACTAGATAGAGCTTTCAACATCCTCTTCTTTTACATTCTCATTAGTTGCATGTTTATTAACATCTTCTTGCAAAGTGGGTGTCAAACTTTTCCATTCATCATGAACACAAACTTCTGAAGCTTGAGGTAATGAACATGAAACAAAATTCCTTCTTGGAACAGCTTCATGTGCTTCCTGGGCTTTGGAGCATTCTCCATCATGTTTTCCATGGTTAAGACCCAAATAATTAGGCTCTTCCTCAACAACATTTGGCTCAACTATGCCTTGTACATGTTTTCCTTTAACCCTTTACTTTCATAGCACATTTTCATCAAAAATTTGGACTTTATTCCTCTAGTGTGTCTCTCAAAAGCACGTACACATTCATTTTGAGAGGAAATTGAAGACAGAAACCAATAGCTAATTCTTCTATCATGGACCTTAATGTATCAAGGCTTAGCAACCTTATTTGCATAATTTTTTCTATCATGGACCTTAATGTCATAGCCTTCTTTTGCCTAAAATGAAAGCAAATTTCCTTGCAATTTGGCTTGCGATATTCATAATTCATGCTCATGGAACATGATTTTGTTTCAATTGTGATAACATCTGTTGTATGCAGAAGCTAATAAAAAATGATCGAAATTGACATTTTTGCTCTGTTTTTTTGAATATTTAAGGAAAATTACACCAAGTAGCTTCCAACTTCATATGACCATAATTTCAAACTCATCTCAGGATATTGTCCAAGTAAGAGCCACTTAAGCAATAAATCTAGTATACATGACTCCAATTTCAATTAGTAGCAATGACAGTTCTGTAAGTATGGTGCAAACATTGCTCCAGATCCTCAATGGGGCATGTTTGATGACAATAATTTGGGGAGTGAGAGAGGGAGATGGTAGGAGAAAAAATTCAAGGAATCCATGAGAAATTGAAAAATATATAACTAGAATAAGGTGGAAGACATCTGTAACCTAAGAGAGAAACCTGTGAGGAAATGGGTGAAGTTGGTATTACACACCCAATTGGACAACCTCGAGGAGAAACATTTCTCCCACTTTATTTGTTGGCATAACCTAGTAAGTGTTACTCACTAGCATGTATTTTGTCAAGGCCTTAACCTAGTTTCCATTCAACTCCATCCACCAGGTTGTAGAGGATTCCTCTAGTGTGTCTTTCAAAAGCACGTACACATTCATTTTGAGAGGAAATTGAAGACAGAAACCAATAGCTAATTCTTCTAACTAACCTTGACTAAAATGAGCTAAATTGTACTTTGATACCAACTTGATTTGAATATGGACAAACTAGTTTTATTGGGATATCTCCCTCATTAGTTAAATAAAAATGTGTTTAGGATCGTCTAAAGTTAGCCAATTGGGAAGGGGTTTGTGTCAAGCTTTAAGTGTATTTTGTGAGAAATTTATGAGTTAATTAGCTTTTAAAAACTCGTGTACAAATAAAATGCAAAATTTTTATTTAGGAAATTTTTTTCCCTCAATCTAGATTCCGATCATTGGACATGTAAGAGGAAGAAAGAGGGAATTCACTTTTCAAATTCTAGACCTTGTCTAAACCAAAATAAACTAGAGGTTTGGTTTTCAAATACATTCACTTATTTGGAAAAGTTCTAGCTACCAAAATTCCAGATGCCAATCTACCTCCCAAGAAATACATTTAGTACACCACTGGTTATTTTTTTGTCTTCCTATATTCTTTATCAACCTCTTCTAGTGATTCTTGAAAGGTGGATACTTAAATCCTTCCTAAAAATTTGAGCTCTAAATGAGAAGACATACAAGGTCATTTTAAGTCATTCTTAGATAATTAAAATGATTGTTCCAAGTCTCATGTTGCTTCTCATGGTATTTTATAAACCTTGAGTGGAAAGAAAAATAGGAGGGCAGAAATGTAAGAAATATAAAACATAATGAAACACAACGTAAGAAATAGAGAACATAATGAAACACGCACATACATATATCTCTAGACAATCAACACAATTATTTTCCTATGAATCCTTATGGGAGACAAGCAACCCTAAAAATTAATGATGCTCTAGGTAGCTTAGAATCCTATGTGTTTTCAAAATAAGGATGCACTCCCATTTGATTCTCATGATTAGGTTGTAATCATGAGGCTCTCGCTCAAGAGTGGACCTTCCCAAAATATTGTGACGTCTTGTCTTCCCATTTATGGTAAAGAAATCAAATAGTTCTATCAATTCCACCTTGCAACTCTAAGAGACATTGAATTAAATTTCATCTCAAGACAGGGCTTTGAGATGACACTCTCAAAGCCAACCTTCGTTATGGCTTTGAAACACATGGTAAGTATCAAGACTTAGCAACTTTATTTGCATAATTTTTTCTAGCATGGACCTTAATGTCATAGCCTTCTTTTGCCTAAATGAATGCAAATTTCCTTTCCATTTGGCTTGCGACATTCATAATTCATGCTCATGGAACATGATTGTGTTGCAATTGTGATAACATTTGCTGTATGCAGAAGCTAATAAAAAATGATCGAAAATGACATTTTTTCTCTGTTTTTTTTAAGATTTAAGGAAAATTACACCAAGTAGCTTCCAACCTCATATGACCATCATGTCAAACTCATCTCAAGATATTGTCCAAGTAAGAGCCACTTAAGCAAGCAATCTAGTATACATGACTCCAATTTCAATTAGCAGCAATTGGACAACCTCGAGGAGAAAACATTTCTCCCACTTTATTTGTTGGCATAACCTAGTAAGTGTTATTCACTAGCATGTATTTTGTAAAGGCCTTTCAACCTAGTGCTCATTCAACTCCATCCACTAGGTTGTAGAGGATTCCAAGCCTAATTTCATAAAAAGTAAGTTGGGGATGATCACATTGACTTGCTTGATGACATGTCTATGAAGATTAACTACCTTGAACTATTTTTTTGCGTAGGGAAAGAGACACATTCCCATGTCTGAGCATGAAAACGTTCTTTGATATTGTTAATTCCTCTAGTGTTTACTTCTACAAGTTCTATAGGCAAAGTCTGTAAAGTGCCAGGTAGCCTATGGATCTCATCTTTTATGAAAGGTGACATATCTAGTAAATTCCCCTATATTCAATCTCTGGAATGGATCTAAATAGAAGTTCTTCATTTTAATATCCGTAAAACACAACAACTTTAAGGTAAACTATGTACATGTGTCATTTCTTCCACAAACTAAAGTGTATAAGTAGTAAATTTTATACCAAGTGTGCAACCACCATGTAAAGCGCAATTTGGTGAACTTATCATTTTTATAATATCTTTTTCGATTAAATTTAGTTTCACACATGATCAATTATTTCTTTGAAAGTTGTGTTCTACATAATTTGTGTACACTAAATTACGAATTGATTTTTTGAAATCTATTTTGTGCAAATGTCGACCAATAGATATATATCATGGAGGATGAAAGACAAAGATCAGTCGAATCCCATATGGAGGTTCAGGGATCGGAGGATGTTCACGGTATTTAAATATAATCTTAAATCTCCATACATGTGTGTACATATGGAATTGATTTTTTTATTAACTTTGTGAGTGAAATTAGTTGTTAATAAGTTTAATATTTTAATTTTTAGGAGGTAAGAGGAGAAGGGTGTCTACTCCATCCATGGAGCGTGGCCAAGGTTCAACTGATCGAGGTATGAGTGGTAGCAGGTTGCAGGAAGGGGGTGATATTTATTCCCCTGAAGGCCAATCAACAGCTGCTGGTTCTCAACAGGGTCACTGTGGGTCTGGTTCTCAGCAGCGTCATTCTGGGTCTGGTTCTCAGGAGGGTCATGTTGGAGAAGATGTTAACCAACAACATCAAGGTTGCCATCAATTTCAATATTTTTTCATTAAATTTGTACAACTTTTTTTACACGTGTTTTTTCTAATAACGAAATTTTATATATATTGATGCAGAGGCCGAAAATGTTCGAGCTAGTGGTCAAAATAGACGCAGGGAAGCTCGCTACATTCAATAAGAAGGTTGTCAACCCAGCACAACTTATCCAGCTGAGATTACTTGTATACCATGGGAAACCAACATGGCAGAATGCACCTTACAAAGGTGTGAAATCCTTCATGCAAAATTGCAAAGAGATCTCATGGCTTTGTCTCTACCTGCTGAGAGTAGACAAAGCCTTGAAATAGTTACACATTCATTGGGTGAAATGGTAAATGTGTACAGAAATTTGGGGCCAGCGACTGATTCGTTTGTAGAACTGATGAGAAAGAGAAAATAAACAGTGATAGGTCCTGATAAATGGCAGGACATAAAACAAAAAGTTACAAGAGCAGAGGCCAAGTCAATGTTTAATTATAAGGAAGGGCCAAAAAGAAAAATGTTGAAAGTGCAGTATTTCAAGCACCCAGACAAAGCTGGTTATTTGTATGATCGACATCTTGCAGCCTTTGGAAGGCTTCCATGGAACGATGAGGTTCCTGTTTATTTGCACAAATTTTTTATGCAGAATTTTTTTTGGGTATGAAACCCGACTACAATGACCTTCCTTCAGAATTTTTTGGCCTAGGGAGAGGTCGATTATATCAACGTAAGGGCGCTAAGCGAGATGTGGAGTTGCCTCACCCTGAGCCGCATTAGTGAGTCAACCGTTTCGAGTCGAAACTCTGCGATCAGAGATGGATGTGACTTCTCAAATAAGTCGAGAAGCAAGAGATGTTATGATCGACAATGTTCATAGCGGATTGAGTGGAGTCGATATTTGTTTAAATCGACAAAGAGCATGTGAAAATGCACGTGCCAATTTTTTTTATCATACAGATGAGGAGATTTACAACATGAATGTTGAAGATCTCCGAACATATGCAATAAATTATCGCAATGGTCTGCAAGACCTAATTTTTCACGAGGAAGAGGGCACCGGAACAGTATGCGTTAGTGACCTTAGGGTTTGAAATTATTTTTACATATACATGTGTACAATTTGTAATAAATACATGTGTATGTACATGTATACATTTATTTGTATGTGTACATTAATCTAACAAAAATGTATGATTATATGTTAAAACACCATTTGCAGTTCTCAAGCATGATGCGTGATGAAAATGTTAATATTACGTTCGGGACCTCTGGCTCAAACGATGCAGATGGGTCTGACCATCATGATATGTTGGCACATGTATGTTAGTGTGTTTTAAGTGACTCTAAAATAAATAATTGTTGCCACACATGTACATGTATGTATATATATAATTTGATAAAATGTTTTAACAGGTATCGATTCCGTCTGATGTTTTTGGGATGGCGGTACCTTCTTCTTCCTTGGGAGATGTACCTTCTACTTCCTTGGGAGATGAGCCACAAGTATGGACAATTTTTCACAAGTTTAAAATTTATGTTTAAAAGTTATATATATATATATATATATATATATACATTCTACCTCAAAAAGTTCCATTAAAAATTGAGATATATATATATATATATATATATATATATATAGAAATCTATATTTTGAGTTATTTAAAAAATTTTCAATTTAGGTTCCTATAGAAGATTTCTTTAATCCAGGGACTCTAGCGACGGAGATAGGAACATCCACAGCATTTGAACAAGTTGTCTTTAGTTCCTTTTTTTAATATTATTGAAAATAAGTTTATATATGTACACGTGCATTTTCATTTGAAAGTTTTTAATTTATATAAATTATTTATATATATTTATTTATATTTATATTTAACTGTACATGTATATTGTACAGTTTACCACTACAGATGTTCTTATGGGAGAACCTGTTCATCAAATGGAGAGGGAACCTTACGAGGTATTGCATGATTTTTTTGTTATATTTTGTTTTTTACATGAAGTTCTAGATATATATATATTCTCATTCATTTTTAAAACTTCAAATTTTAATGTTCAAGTACATGTGCATTGTGTATGTAGGGCGCGGACTGAGACCTAGACGCTAGATCCTCCATTTGATGGACATGATTTACAGTAGATTTGATTTCAAAATTTAGATGGTTTTAAAAAATTTTAAACTTGATACAGTTTGATACTTGTGAGATTTACAATTTTTGGACAATTTTTATTACATTGTTATTATATAATTTGTTTTATTTAATTTTTGGATGGTTTTAGTACTTTGGCATGTGAATGTGAAGTAATGTTGTCATCTGAACTACATTTGGCATGTGATATTTAATGTTAAATGTTTTTGTTGCACAATATATAATCAAAAGGGTTTTAAAACTTAAAGTTTTGGATGGTTTCAATCTACAACTTAAAGTTTTGGATGGTTTCAACCTACATTTGCACATGTGGTAAATTGAAATGTTACTTGTAACAAGACAATCCCCATTGATTTCATTGTATATATTGATTTCTGATTTGATATGATTGCATGTATGATGGTACATTACTTGTAAAGTCATTGGATTAATAGTGTTCATTGATTTCAATGTAAGCGCAAAAAATTATTGACAATGTAGAACGATTTTTGTGTTATAATAATTAAACCTAATAATATTGGAGGGCAAGAGAGACAAGGTATGGTCTTTACTACAAGAGCTTGAGCTAAATATTTAAATGGTTTATGATTTATGATTTTTACTTTCTTTTTAATATAATCGATACGGAAAGATGACAAAACTAATAAGGGTGACAATAAGAATAGAAGAAGAAAATAGTTTAAGATTGATCACAATAAATGCTATTTGTAATTGATTACATTCTAATTATTCACATTCTATCATTCAATATTATTACATTGTCACTTTGCATTCAAAAATTTTATTTGATCATTTTCCATTATTAAAGTTATTCTACAATATTTATCATCTGAACAAATTGAGGTAACTAAGAAAATTTAAAATTAAAATGACTTGATAAATCTCAAACATATTTAGCATATTTAAAATGGTTATATTAATATTAGATGTATTTACATATTATTGATAAAATTAATCATGTGTTCCTCATATTATCGATAGTTTTTCCTTGGTTGCACACGACTGAAACCAACCTAGATCCATCTTAACTACGGATCTATCAAGCGCCGAGAGGGATCAAATCTCTCGAGGTGCAAACCTTTCCTCAAGTTTTGCACTCAAAAAAGAGGTTTGCACCTCTAGATATTTGATCCCTCTCGGCGCTTGATAGATCCATAGTTATGATGGATCTAGGAAAATAACTTTCTAAACATAAGTAAGTGAAAAGCAGCATAGGGAACAATTAGGAGTAGATTTAGGTCATAAGGAACAATTAGGAGTAAATTTAGGAACATGTGATAGTTGGGTGAGATAAAATCATATTTTAATAAAATAATGGGAATTTGTAGGAGAGACAAATAGTGGATATGACATGTATTTTGGTGAATAATCAAATTTATGGAATTAAACAATTAATTATTTTTGTATGTGAAAACAAGATTCACACCTAATCCTCACCTAAAAGACTAAATTAAACACATTATTATTAAGGGGACGAGGAGCGTTCTAGGTTTTGAGCTCCCCATTGTTAGATGAGTGTCGTAATGGCATTCCATGTATTTTTGTGAGAACTTATGATATTGTAATATTCTAATTACGAAATAGTGATCTTGAGTACATGCTAGATAATGTAGTAGATAGGAACTTTTTGATAAGGGGATATTAGGGAAGTGACCAAATTCCTATCAGTGAAGAAATTTTTCTTCACCTTCCTATAACTCCATTGTAGCTTTGGGGGCCAAAGGTAAGAAGAGTACCTTGGAATTTCTTGGGTGAAAAACCAAGTAGGTCACCAACTTTGGTCTAGTGCATCGGAATTCATTAAAGAATTGGTCATTGGAGCTGCTTCAAGCTAGGAGTGAGCATCGTCACCAACCTACATTGAATATTTTACACTCCCTAGGGTGAATGATACTTTAAATTAATTGACAGTCTAAGACTTTCGAATTTTTCCGAATGCCAAATGATCTTACAAAGCTAGTATTTATAATATCCTAGTAGGTCATTCGGTGACAACTTTTATCGGAAACTTGAAACAAAGAGAATCTATCCTTGGCTAGGAAATCATGTAAGATGCCTGCCATAAACAGTAAAATTGTACTTAAAAGCTGAGATTCGGGCAAGTGGGGACAACCACTTGTTATCTCGTCCCTTGGAGGCTAGGCCATATGGGGACCGAATCTGACCTTACAAAATAAAGTGAAATAATTTGTACCATATGGTCGGTTACTGATATACAAGAACAATTAATATACAAGAAAAATTAATTTCATTCTATAATATATATATATATATATATATATCCAATACATATAACATTTTTCATCAATGCACATGTATAGAAAAACTACTTTCAGTTGATACTAGAGCACGTGCTTGTACCCAAACAATTTGTAACATGTGCAAACCACAAATAACATAAGCAGCTCAATTTTTAGTTGAGTACTGGAAGTTTTATAACATATTTAATCCAAATATAATAAATTGTTGGACACTTCACTCGAAAAAATTCTAATGGAATTCCATCCTCAATAATTTGTTCATGATCGGATTTTGACATTTTCCATTTCTTAATTTTCGATTTTTTCTTTGATTGAACTTCTATCAACTTTATGCGTGCTGCACACACCAAGTGACTATATTGATAACTTATGGAATCAGGTTCATAGTCTTCAAAGTAAACAAAGTCTCCACTTTGATGAGTTTGTCTGAAAAAATAACCTTTCAGTATAATAGACCCTCTGTCATACTGAAATCCGTGATCATTATAGTCTTGTAATAATTTCATTTTTCGTTCAGTGCAACGCATCAAATAATACTTAACATTTTCATCGTTGTCAATAGGTGCAATTATAGCAAAAACATCTCCTGCACAATAAAATAAATTTAACATTTAATTATGCATATTTAAATTTATTTCTAGATCTTTAAATCATTAGAAAGTAATTCAAATGTTACCTTCTCTAACAAGATCAAAAACTCGATCACCATCGGATGATATTGTAGTTTCCTCTAACTGCATTTCTTCAAACATTGCAACAGACATTTTGCCCTTTGTATTTAGCTCTGTATGTTTCCAATCGTTCACGTACATTTTGTTTTCACAAACGTCATTTGATTTTGTGTTGTCTATGCAAACATCACAAAAACAAGAATATTTTCTTTTATCCAATGCAAACACATTTGTGGACAACTTTGTTTGAATTGAATGCAATTTTCGAGTCCCTTTTATTGTTTCAACTTCATTTCCAATTGATCTATCTACGTCTTCGATTCCAATATGCCAGAAAAACCTTTATATGGAAAATTAGAAAAATAATTTGTAAATATGATATCAAAATACAATTAAAAATAATCATTGCATGATAAATGTACAATGTTTAAAATTAGATTTTCAATATAAATTAAATTGAATGTACCTTCGCACTTCTCTTGATGGGTTAATCTCATGGCTTAGAGCAGTTTTGCACCATTGAACAACTTCTTCAGCGTTCACAAGTCGGCGTGCATAGTGGTTCATTTGATATCTTCGAAGTACTCGTTTTATGCATGCTCCTGCACCATCATGTTCTCCTTTTCCATGGCCAGTCTCAAAGAAATTCCAACAATGTTTAATGCATGTTTTCTTATGAAGGCAACACAACCAAAAGAATGATCGTGCAGATTTGAATTGACCTGCGCATCCATCTGACCATATCCAATGTTCATTGAATGTTATTCCACGATCTTTCAATGAATCATAAATTCTTCCAAAACAATGTTGTACAGAACATGTATCATGTGTACGATCGTCACTGATATAAAAGTGATATTCTTTAATTATATGTCAATTTTCACTCATGCTTTCTATATGATCGACATTTTGTTTAGCATGTCTATATAGAATATGGACGAGCATGGAGACTTGATCAAAATGATAGTATTCACTCTGAATTTCTTTTTGTGGAACAAATGTGTAGCTTTCCGCAAAATCAATCACTGACAAAATGGTCCCTGGTGGAAAAAATTCACGAGATTTTTTGAATTGCAAGTCTTGCCATCGAGCTCTATGGGAATGCTTGGTGTATTTGTAAATTTCTGCCTCAAAATTTCTCAAAAATTCTATCAGAAAAATTTTGTCTTCTCGTAATTCGATTCTTTTAACACTATTTGCACCTTGAATCGATGTACCGATATATTCATATCTCTTCCATTTCACTTTCATGTTGGACAATGATTGATCATTTATATCAATACAATACTTGTTTTGAAATTTAGTCAAATTTCCACAATCATCGCATTTTTTACCACCAACACATTTTTTTTTGTAAAATAGTTCATCGCTTTCTCTTTCACATAGAATTTGAGATATGAATTCATGGATAGTGGAAGGAGGAGGTGAATCCTTCCATAATGTTCTACCAAAATCAAGGAATGTGTCATAATATAACTCAAATTCCACATGATAATGGCAACAACAAGTGTCGCGTACAGTGATAGGTTTTACATATCATGGTTTTTGTTGAACAAAATCACTGAGTGAAACATGAATTTGATGATTCTCTTTTTTGAACTTGTTGAATAACTCTATCTGAGTGGTTTCCAAGAGATGTTTTTCATGTTCTTCGTACTGATTTTGTGCTATTCTTCTTCGCATCACATGTCTTGCAGTTGGTGAAACACGCGAATTGTTCTTCCAATATTCATATATTATTTTTTTAACATTTTCTCCAAGTCTATCTTTGTATGGTTGCCTACAAATAGATCTCCAACAAACGAGTTCATCATTTACATCTATTTGTAGTCGAAATTTTCGATGTTTGTGCAGATTTTTTCGCGAGGTTCCCAGTGCTTGTGCCATAGATGTTATCAAACGATTCTCTTGAGTATTTGGTGAAACTATTGCCATCTGTATTCCTCTACGTATATTTGAAACATCTTTATCTCTAGATCTCTTAATTGACTTTATAGCACTACTCATATTTTTTATCACCTCTTCATTCATTTTTTTATCTTTGGTTGATTTTTGAATACCCAATAGTGTCGTCGCTTCTTTTAATTTCCTTAATGATAGGAGACCTTTCAACATTTGAGCATGAACTATCACTTGCTCATTTAAGAAATACTCTTCAAAAATGCGGTTGACACGATATCGTATAACATGGTCAGGTTTTTTATCTCCATATGTGTGAGTGTCAACATTTTCTAACATCTCATTATCGATAGTGATTTCATCTGTACATATTCAAAAAAATAGTACATATTCAATAAATCACTAAATTAATAACTATGTCAATAAATATTAGGAAAATTTTAAATATATCAATAGATCATAATATTTACATTTACATACCTGCTTCAATTTCTGCTTGAGGTTGATTTTCTTCTTCAATATTTTGAGTAATATCTTTGTCTTTTTACATTAAACAAAATATTTTTCAAACTAGTTCATCAAATAAAATTTAAGCTTCACATTTTACATTGGGGAAATTTTAAAAATATATCAATAGATCATAATATTTACATTTACATACCTGCTTCAATTTCTGCTTGAGGTTGATTTTCTTCTTCAATATTTTGAGGAATATCTCTGTCTGTTTACATTAAACAAAATATTTTTCAAACTAGTTCATCAAATAAAAATCAAGCTTCACATTTTACATTGGAAAAATTTTAAAAATATATCAATAGATCATAATATTTACATTTACATACCTACTTCAATTTCTGCTTGAGGTTGATTTTCCTCTTCAATATTTGAGAGGGCTTCTAACTTTCTTTTGCGAGATTGTCTCGTTTCTTCTCTACGTGCCTCAGGGTCTCTTTTTCGATCATATTTTCTCGCACAATTTCTTCGATTTCCCATGATAATAGGGTATGAAGTTAAAAAAAAATCCTTCAAAAAATTAGACAATAACTCAATTACAAAAAATATCACAAAAGATTTAATTTAAAAAAATTCAGTGTAAATTTTTTGTAAAACATACATACTCCAATCCAAAACACACACTTGCCCATGTGGTGTAGAATAGTCGGTGATGGGGTGCACTGTTAAGGCACTCCGTTCTGTAAGGTCACCGGTTCGAAACCCGTGGGTGGGATGGGAGGAGAAAAAATGGGAAGATTAGGATTAGTCTAAACGAGAAAAAAAAAAAATCCAAAACACACACTTTAAAAAATTCGAGAGAAAAATGTTTTATAAAAATGAAACGAAGCTCAAAAGATTTACTTCAACTCAAAACACGTACATACCTCCAAGAAATGTCTTCCAAAAAAATTCTTGAAACCCAAAATTGTAAAATCAATTTGCTTTCAAGAAATGCTCTTAAACCCAAACTTTGAAGAAAAGTTTTTGAACCCAAATCAATTTGCTTCCAAGAAATGCTCTTAAACCCAAACTTTGAAGAAAAGTTTTTGAACCCAAACCAAGATCTTTGTAAAATGAGATGAAGTGTGCGAAATGTGCGAAAATTGTGAATCATTTCGCGGCAATTTATATTGACGCGAAATGTGTTTTAGTAGGGGGCTCCGCAAAACTTTTCGGCCGACGGAGAGTTGTACAAAAGTTCGGCCGAACTTTTGATTAAAATTTCGGCCGAACTATTAAGACGTTAGATTTAACGAGCCATAAGCGGAAAACATAGTTCGGCCAAAATTGGACTAAAAGTTCGGCCGAACTAACGCGTCACCAATTATGCAAAAACCAAGGTCTGAAAACGGTTCTGCAACTTTGGACTAATTAAACTCCATGAAAGGTTGTTAATTAACTGTCGAAACCAAGACAAGCATTTTCAGAATTGAATCTACTTTCAGGAAATATAACTTTTATGGAATTTCATAAACATTTATTAATTTTAATTATTTTTCTAATAAAATGGGTGCAAACAATTTTTGAGGGTCATTGTGATTCAGTGAAATCAAAATTTTGTATCTCCCAAAATACATTGTAAAAAAAATTGACAAAATTATGGGGCATTACATTGGTCCGTCATCTCTAATGGGTAGCTTTTAGATTTTTAGTTTATAGCTTATATGTTAAGAAATTTCTTGCGACGCGAAACATATCCAAAATACGCAGTTTTTCGTATTGGACCAGTTCAAAAAATTCTAGTAATTATGATATGCATCCATTGGCTTTGTAAATATGACAAAAACAAAGTAGACTCTATCTAGATTGTTGTAACACATTTTTTTTTTCAAAAACACAAATTTTCAATGAATACAACATTGCGTCATAACATGACTTCTTATGAATCCTTTGATTGTTAAGAAACACTAAGTTGACATATCAAATCTACATAAAAAAATTCCAAAAAATAATTAATAGAAAGCTAACAAAATTTTTCACAACTTTTATTTTTATCGCAAAATGAAATTCTACACAAAAAAATTGTTATAGTTTGCAGAAAGTTGAAGAACCGAAAAAAATGAAAATTTTTTCTCAAAAAAGGACAAAAAGTGTAACCCAGCTTCACATTTTCACGTATGTAGTGGTTTGAGGTTTATAATTTGGATAAGATTCCTCAACCAAAATTTCTAGAAATTACTTTTTTATTTTACATGCGTGAATAGACCTGCGCACTTTTTAGTGGAAGAAACTACACAGATCTCCACAGTTTTTGTTCAGAAAATTACGCATGCGCGAGTTTGTTCAGGAAAACCATGCAGGTGCTCAAAATGGTTTTTAAGCTATGAAAACCAAAATTCCTTTTGTCCTTGGCATTATTTTAATTCAAGCTTCATAGGGATTCACTTGAGACACACCATCGAATGGCGAGATATCCTAATTGACAGTCATGGTGACAAATTTTAGTGTAACAACGCAGCAGCCAGACCTTCTAATTTTTCTTTTAGGGCAGCGGTGGCAAGGATTGTTGGTACTTCACTGAAAACTTGGTTGATCTTGGCTTTGAGCGCAATGTGCTGAGCTTCAGTTGCACAACAGGCTTCCTCTATTGTTTTTTGTTTCTGCTATGCTTCTACGGCCTACTGCTTTGATTGGACGATAGTTGTGTGAGCATGGGCCTCATGGAATTGGAGCTTGTCTACAATCATAGAGTGTATCATGTGTAGTTTTCCTGGAGGTAAAACAGAAAAATTTATCTTAATATCACCACAACCTCTGAACTGGGCACGTCGGTTGGGGTCTACATGGATGGCCAGCACATGGATGTGAACAAGACGAACATCCCTAGTTGCTGGTAAGGTTATGTTAAGCGGTTTTGTGTTGGTCATCTGGCTCTCTTGAGCAACACTCCCCTAAATTAGGCTCACTTGAACTTTTAAATTATGGATGTCAAGTTGCACCCCCTCAAGCGCAGTCTTGTACTGCACTTCCATATTTGTCCATTTTTCCTCTGTAGCGGACGTGACTGTGTTTACAATTTCATTCAAAACATCTTCAATTAGCGTCAAGACCTCCACACCAATGTCTTTAGATCCTTTTATTTTCTTCCTCGATCCTCCTGTGGCCTAAGAATCGCGCTTTGTGCCTTTGAAATTTCGCGCTTCCACTTTCTCTTCTATGTCTTTAGGCGCAATACCATTTTTCTCAGGTTTAGTTTCTTTCTCCAAATAAATTGTTTCACAGATTGTAGTCGGCATGGCTTCTTTCTCGATGGTTTTCTTAGTTGTCTTCTCTGGCTACGTACCAATGCGCATCTTGGTAGGCATTTTAGGAATAGATGTTGATGCTTCAGGCTCTAACCACGCTGGCATCCACTCTGCAGTGATGCGTATCAGATCATCAACAGTGACTAGATATGGTAATTCATACCAAAATCTCTCGACTATGCCCTTCACGCGGATGTGCATATTATGTAAAGTTTCCTTAAAATATGCTATCATCTTATATTGGACATACATTTTCAAAGATAGCCTCGACTTAGAATGCACTTTTTGATAGAGTGAAGCATCGAATAATACTTAGAATATCTTATTCTCGATGATGCGTGCGAGGTCTAATGAATTCTATAGCGTGGCATACCGCATGGCCTCACACATTTGTAGCTCTATCTCAGGAAACTGTGTTTCCTTTGGGGTCTTCCAACCAATTAAAGTTATCACCAACAGCATCCAAGTATAATAAAAATGTTTTCCCTCTTCTTGTGCTTCACGCACATTCTCCAAAAACTCTTGCATAAGTAGTGGGACCAATTATAGATTACACCTTTCTTCGCACTGTCCCACAAGTGTAATGACTTGCGCAGGAACCTCCTTGGGCCTACACTTCTACATCATCTTGCAGGCCAAGATGAGCGTCCCAAAATGAATAGCTGGATCATTAATCTCACTTATTATGAATCCTCTGCTCTTGCACGAGACTTAGTACTTTTATTTAATATTCTCTGCAACCGCCTTTTCTTTCACCTTTCCTCCAAAAATAGCCATTGGGTCTGCGCCTTGATCAGGTAGGCCAATGATCCGATGGATCAGCGTAACATCAATGGGAACACACTTTCCCAACCACGGTTCATATTCATGCACGAGCATGAGAAATTGACGGACACTCATATCATTTATCGGGCTATGCTCCAAGTGAGGGATGTGCAATAAATTCAAAAGGCCTGCCTTGTGCAGACCCATCACCCATCTCTTCGGCTCTAAGCACATGATTCCCCCCTCATATTGTACATGATCTAAGTAGAGCTCCTGCGCAAGTTCAAGAAACTTATCAATATTCATGATGTCCCTATCCTCCAGTCTCAGTTGTGGCACTTTTGCAAACATGTCACCTTCCACCGAGATGTTTTCAGGAATCAAGGGCATATTGATACTCGATCGCACCTTGTCAAGATCTTTGGGAACTCTTACTGATGCTTTGCACAGTGTGACATAGGTCAACAATGGAGAGAATGGGGCCATGTTAACCACATCCCCCTCTTCTATAATTGTCTCAGGAAGCTCCGCCATAGGTCACTTCTTTCGCTTAATTGCAGTAGAGCACGACTTTGGAGTCTTTTCCCTAGTGGATTTACGAGTCCCTGATGTCTGGCCTTTCTTAGACTTTGTGGGGGTAGGTTTTTCAGCAATTCGTGCAATAGGAACCTTTGGCCCAGCAAGATCTTCTCTGGGGCACGTAGCTGTCATGCTAAGTGGAATTACGTAACACAAACCCCTACGGTGTAGCTCCTCCTTAAATCCCGGATCCAAACTAGACATAGAAAATGAAGATTTTTCAAAAATCAAAGAGCTCAGGTAGACAATTTAGTCAGAAATCAAAGGGAACTATTGCGACCCCCTAGGTCATATTTATACTTTTGGCACGTCTTCAACCATTCCTTTTGCATTAATGTGTCTCCATAAATGACAAAACGGTCCCAAATCTAGAAAAATCCCCTCATTAAATTCAACCTAGACGCTCCCATAAGCAGTAATAAAGTTATATTTTCCAGATTTATTGTTCCAATAGCTCTATTTTGGCACCTTTTCAACCCATTAAACCTCTTCATGCAGCTACCACGTGCGTGTCACACCTTTCTACGAATCCTCCGTCCCGACTGCGTAGATCCAATACTCCGGCCATATAGTCATTTGGTGCGCACAGGATCATCCCTGTATGGATTTAATTGGCTTCCATTGACATACCCAAGAAGATATTATCCACTTAGTGTTGCCAGGCCCACTGCACCTCCATCAGTGATCTCTTTAACAGTATATGGCCGTAGCCAATACATCTTCAACTTTCCTGGGTGGTGTGAAAATTTGTTATCATACAACAAGACCAAATAATATTCCTTAAACATCTTTTTCCTGATGTGCCTATCATGCCATGCCTTTTCATGTGCCTTATGAACTTATTAGTGACAATTGGAAATAAAGCAATCTTCCTCAAGTGTGACCAACTGCAACAACCATTCCTCCATAGAATATGCTTCTGCCATATTTATGAATGCTACAATGCGTAGACTAAGAACAATGAAATCCATTGGAAACACAGCTTCTTGCCCATATACCATCTTGAAAGGTATCCTCCCATTCAACTTCTTACATGTGGTTTGATATGCCCAGAGAACTGCAGGTAATTGCTCATCCCAATCATTCTAGTTAGCATTCCAAACCTTAGTAGGAAAAGTCTCCAATATCTTGTTGAAAGCTTCCACCGCACCATTCTCTTATGGGTGATAGGGAGAGATCTTCTGATGATGCATCTGGAATTCATCTGTCAATGCTTCAATGGTTTCATTCACAAAATGTGTACCCTGATCACTTATTAGAATCTTAGGGAATCCAAAGCAAGTCAAAATATTCTCAAATATGAATTATGTAATTTTATTTACAGTACAGTCCTTTACAGGCTTAGCTTTAGCCCATCTGGTTACATAGTCTGTCACAGTGATTATGTAACATGCACCACTCTTCTAGCCTAGAGGACTGATAGGTCCAACAAATTCTATGGCCCATTTCTCAAATGTGTGTAGGCCCATCTATGTATGCAAGGGCATCTCATCTCTGCGTGACAGCTTTCCGATCCTCTGGCATACATCACATGCACGGCAATGTGCATAGGCATCATTGTGCAATGTGGGCCACCATAACCCAGCTCGCAAAATCTTCTGTGTGGTTTCCTTCCCTGCATAGTGACCACCAGAAAACCCTCCATGAGATTCATCTAAGATTGCACGTCTTTCGTATTCTAGAACATATATGTGCAGAACTTCATCTGCACCCATCTTGTACAATTGTCCAGCAATAATAGTGAAGTCTGTTGCGCGTGCCACAAGCTCTTTCTTCTATTAAACTGTATATTCTTCAGGTGCGCATCCAGTAGTCAGGAACTGAATTATATCAGGGAAATTTTCATCAAATACCTTGATCGCAAACAACTGCACATCAGTTAATCCATCCTCCAAGTTCATAGATACTTCATAGATGGCTTGGCCCAGCATTCAGTCTTCCTGGTTTCACAATGATCTTAAAGTCATACTCCTGGAATAGCAACAAGCACCTGTAGATATTCCCCCCCAACACAGGCTTATTAACCAGGTGCTTTAAAGAAAAATGATCAGTCAACATCTTGAAATGGCCTCCTAACAGATAGTGGCAGAATTTCTGCAACGCATATACCATCGCTAACCCCTCTCTTTCTATGGTTGAATAATTATGTTATGTTCTTGAGGGTTTTTGACTGGCATAGGCAATAGGGTGATTGATATCTCCAGCTCCTGGCTATGCTAAAATAGCTCTAAGCGTGATACATGAGGCATCAACATGCACATGGAACACCTTTGACCAATTTGGAAAGACCAGTATGGGTGCAATGACCATCTTTTCCTTCAAAAATTCAAAACCCTTCTGACATTCCTCATCCAAGTAGAATTTAACATCCTTCTTAAGCATCTTCTCCATGGGCACAGCTATCGTGCATAACCCTAAATGAACTTCCAATAATAGCCAGTGTACCCCAATATTGATCGCAATTGTTTGAAATTCTCAAGTATCTCCAGATTAACAATCACTGCGATCTTCGTAGGGTTTACCATCTGCCATTGCTAGCAAACAATGTGTCCCATCAATATCCCAAAGGGCACACAGAATATGCATTTCTTTAAGTTCAGGGAGATATGACACTTTCTACACGTATCCATCATTAAGCGCAGATTTGAAACATGCTTCTTCAAAAGCCCAAAAACATTCCAATCATCAAAGTACACTTCCAGGAACTTATGGATAAACTCTTTAACAGCAACTACTACTACGCATGAGAAGATGGCAGGTGCATTATTCAATCCAAAGGGCATGAATGTATACTGGAAATATCCCCAGTCAGTTGCAAAGGTAGTTTTACTATGATCTTCTGGTATAATCCTAATTTGATGATATCCTAAAAACCCATCTATGAATGATTAAGCTTCTTGTCCTCCAACATTATCCAGGATTTCATCAGAGAATGGAGTTGGGAATAGATCATGCACATAAGCATCATTCAATTTGTGCAAATCTACACAGATTCTGATTTCTCCTTTTGTCTTCTTGTCTTTCATTACCATGGGACTTACCCAATCAAACTCTTCTACCGGCTCTATGATGCCTGCAGCAACCATCTTATCCAACTCTTCTTTTACCTTCTATTTATATCTTGGATTCAACCTATATGGGTGTTGCTTCACCGGGATCACATCAGGTTTCAAAGTGATCTTCATAACTCCAAGTTCTCCAATTATTCCTTTAAATTTTGAGAACTTTGTAGGGAATAAGTCTTGATACTCTGTCAGCAACTTAGCAACTTTTCCTACAGTGTCATCATCCCAATAATATCCAATATTTTCCAACTTAGGTTCCTCTTTAGATCCAATATTCACTTGTCAGATATTTAGGGGTTTTGTCACATCCAGTGAAGTGATCGAGGGCCCAACCACTACGTGTTGTCCCTCATATTCTAGAATCGTGATATTCCTTGGATCTTCTTCAATATCTTTAACTGTCATATTTCTACAATTCACAATATCCTTCATTTTTGCAACCCATGCTAGTGGAGCGCACT
Source organism: Pinus albicaulis (assembly GCA_034641835.2). Taxonomy (NCBI): domain Eukaryota; kingdom Viridiplantae; phylum Streptophyta; class Pinopsida; order Pinales; family Pinaceae; genus Pinus; species Pinus albicaulis. Next base: position 182,855 of record JAXQQM020082990.1, on the reverse strand, counting down.
CGATCACTGTCTTTGTGGTATCAAAGATAACTTCGTAAATGTTATGCAATATTTTACCAATCTTATCAAATCCACTCTCAAAGATGAATTTCAAAATGAAACTCTCTGTCAATGAAAACCATTCAACAGTACCTTGGTGCAGCTCTGTCTCCAAATACCAATTAGTAGGCACCTTCCCCAATGTATGAATGAACATGTGGACCCATTCAAGTCTTGGTTATACACCCCATACCTGATTCCATCTAGCCAAATGTCTGTGTGGATCATCCTTTCCAGAGTGTACTTCTTCCATTCTGATAGTTGGACATTCAAATCATAATCTCATCATGTGCGCGCATTCATCCCAGTTTCCCATGTTTTCTTTATGAGTCTCCCACAATATTGCTAGGGTAGCATGTAGTCCGAGATCCAAGGCATGGAATCCTTGTCCTTCTGGAACAATTCTTTCAATCTCTCCTAAAAACATGTTCACATTAGTTAAACCATCATAATGTGGTAATTCACATACCTCAGATTTTATGCATCAAAGAGATATGGTCACTCGATTACAGCACAGCGTAGATACTTCATGCAACTAGTTCTGCTAGTTTTCTAGTTCTTCATTAGAATCTGATAAACAAGAGCTATCATTTTCCCATTTAAGATTTCCATTAGCCATTGGGTTGATCCAATCTTCCTCGCATAGAGTTAGCCTATAGATCTAATCAATATCATCATTAGCGCGTACAGGCTATGTGTATCACTGTCCTTCTACAGGGTTTAGGGGAATGATGACTTTGGTTCCATTGCTTTCAAACTCCATTCTTCGCTTCTTCGGGTTTATAACACCATCCATATCAATAGCTCAGTCTAACCCTAGTAGCGCAGGATAAGGATCAGTATCATCTACAATTTGGATAACTTCAAAAAATTTGAGCACCTTAACACCTTAAATACTGACTGCGACCTACGATAGCCTTTCCAAAGGAATGATTTTCTGTTGATTTTTCATGCACAGTTGAATGGTAGACCATTCCAGCTTGGGTTCTCACATGAGCTGCAAAGTTTTCATAGGTAGAACATTTTCATCAGACCCCGGATATAAAATAACCTGATCCATCTCATAAGCAACTATCTGCGCAGTCATACGCATCTCTCACCCATCCTCTTCTTATTCTTCTAAATTTTATTGGCAGCTTTTTGTTCTATCAGCGATTGTTCCTTCTCTACGCAATTTTCTATCAGAGCCTAAAGGTTCTCTATTCCCTTTTTGTTTCTTAGTAACTTAATGTGATCTTGTAAAAATGGCTTGATTTCTTTGTCTACCCCTTCCTCCTTCATTGGTCTACTTGATGTCGACGCACTTCCTTCTGCAAACTCCTTTCGTGCTTCAACAAAAGTCTCCTTTGCGTGCTACAAATCAAATCTATCTTTGTTCTCAAGTGCCTTACAAATCCAAAGGTCAGTATCAAGCTACTTTCCCTTATCTTCATTAGTAGTTGCACCGCTCCTAGTGACCACGTTCACGCTAGGATATTCCTCATGGGTTTCTTCTCTAACCATCTGAATATTTTGCGTAGGATACTGTGTCTTTTTCTCCTGCATTTTAGAAATCAGAACAAGGAAATATTCTATTACATGGTCAAACTGTCTACAGTACTTGCATGATAGTCGTGCTAGATTTTGACAGTCGTGCACATAGTGACCAACATCTCCACAATTGTAATAAATAACCTGCCCCTTTCCTCGACCAGCTGATCCACGTCCTCTTCCTATTCCTCTGCTCGGAAATCCACCACACCCAGAGGGGGATGCTGGTGAGGTAAGTTCGGCCTGCATTCTATATATTTTAGTTTTTTCCAACATCATATCATAAGTTTGACAATTTTTTTCATCATGTCCTAGTGATTAACAGAATCTGCAAAACAACTGCTTCAACTCAGGTTGATACTTTCTGACCCTTGGACATAAATTTGTTTCATGCAATCTGGAAACTTGACAAATTGTGCACCATAATGCGCTCTTCAGCAGGCTAGGTCATCTAGCATTCAGATAACTATTGAAGACATGACATTGATTCTTATGGTGCCCTGCAGCTTTACATTTTATGCACCTTACCTCTGCGCAAACCTCCTTTCCCTTATCTTTGTGCAGATTTTGAATCTCTAAGTGCATTTCTTCCAGCCGATTATGAATCTGTTGAGTTCCAAGTGCAATAGGTGTTGGGGTAGCTTCTAATTTCATTGCAATATCCACAGCCTCAGCCTACATGGAAATCTTCTGTTGTCCCAATGGTTGGAGCATATGTGGGAGTATCATGGAAATAAACCATTCCTTGTGTTGGGTATCATCGATAGTGAATCCCCCATCTCTGATAGTGCACTTCAGTCTTTGATCAGCCTCCCACATAGATTCATTTACCTCCTGGTGAATCTTTTTCATTTATGTAGCCAACTGCACATATGATTTAGGATTATTTAATTGTTCTTTTAGGGCATCTTTCACTTCATCCAGAGTAGCATTAGGGTTTTCTTGTACATATCAAATATACCAATCTAATGCACAATCTTGGAAATCAGTGGATAACTGCCCTTTCTTAATATCATCATTATTGACCAGCTGAGCTCTCCATACAACATTAGTCACAAACCAAAAGTGCTCAGTATCTTCATTCCCAATACCTTTGAAAGTAGGTAGCTTCATCGATTAGGCCATATCTACACCTAGGGAAGGTGGACGTGGGGTGGGGATGGACTGCGCGGTGGAGTGTGTACTTTGTGAGATGGGTTTGGAAGCGGAGTGGATGGGATATGAAAGAGGGTCAAGGCTCTTTCCTGATTTTATGAAACATATCCTCAGAATAATTCCTCTTCTTCAGAGTGTGCAGATTCACTAAAGCTACTAGTTTCTGGTTTATCGTCACTATCAGATCTACGCTTTAGAGGGTTATAAATGAATCCTTTCTATGGATCTTCATGGTAAAGTATTCCATTGCACATAGGCGGATCTCTTTGGGACATTTAACCAATATGTTGACACAGAGAGCCCTGTTCACACAATAGCATCTTCAGCAATAACTTCAAAGAGCGTTGGAATTTACCTTTAAGACCCTTGAAAATCTTCTTTCTGCTTCAGAGTATGACATAAATTTATCAATGGAAAATTCTTTCTCAAATCCTCTGAGACGATCAATCCAATGATTTATCACATCAGTGATCTTATTGTCTATCTTTTCTAATTGCTAAATCAATTCAGGAGTCCACACAGTGACTGTGTCACCCTTCGCACAGGTATTGAATTCAGTCAATCACGACAACCACTCCTGCAGCTCAATTGCAAAGGATAAAAACAATATCTCGTGAACTTCTGTATAGATGTACTTCTAAACCCACTTTTCAGCAAATACCTTAGAACTTCGATTCTCTTGGATCGTGAATTCAAGGATCTTTCTTTCCAACCAACCTTTCATTTCATTCTGCGAAGGGTGCCACAAAATCAAATCTCCATAAAAATGATCTCGGTCCCAGCAACGAAACCATTTGTTGGCTTGAGAGGTCTTGACCTAGGTTCATATTTTATCGCGCAACCAACAAACCCTGCAACTTCTAGCCCTTTCGGCAATGACCTGCTTGCGCAAATCAAAGTCTCACTCGAAGAAGTATGGGGGGGTGTTGGAACCAGGTTAATGCACCCTGAGGAAGAAAATAATGTAGTGGCCCTAAACATATTGATTGTAGAACTTATATAGATCATAAATAGATGTGTGCAAATACAAAAAATACTTATCAGATCGGACAGTTGCATACACAGATAATGCATAAATAGATAGATCGCAGATCACTAAGTCGCAGATGTATAATAATAGAACCAAATCTATGTAATACATAATCACTTAAGTAGATTTGTCCATGTATTCAACCATCAATACAAATTCATGCATAAATAACAGATGTACTCGCGCAGATATAATTAAGCATAACAAAAGTAAAGCAATCTCAAAATAGAACCAATAAATAGATAACACAATGCATAACACAGTTGCTTCACCAAAGCAGCCTTGTATTAGATTCAAATCAATTTAGTACATCAGAATTTCCCTTACACTTTACCCTTCCACACACATAGATAGCAAAGTCCGCACACGGCCAGGACTAGGTCTCCGTGCACACAGCCAGTAGGAGCCTTTCTACCTAAACTAGACTGAAACCCTTACAAAATTATTATAGACACATAAACACTTAGATCAAAACATTACATTAATTTAAGTTACCATTTACTTAGACTCGATATATCTATTTAAATCCAATCTAGTGGGCAAACACTATGGTCTCAAACCATGGTTTGAGGCCCAAAGTTTACCCTTAAAACCCTTTTACATAAAAGAGGGACTTTGATCTACCCCAAATCCCCTTGACCTTTCCGAGCAATGCCCATATGAAAAAATTATACAAAAATATATCTAAATGTGTACCCCAAGGGACCCCACTCCAACACTATTCATAAGGTGACCTAGTCTTAGTATACGATCAAACTCATGATAAACTAGGCACTGGTCAATTTAAAACAATGTGGCATGGCCCTTATATTGTTAAGTGTTTGCTTGCAAAAGGGGCTTATGAATTAGTTAATTATGACGATGTCTCTTTAGATAAACCCAGAAATGGTCTTTATCTAAAAATATATTATGCATGATTTAACATGTGAAGATCTTCTTTGTACATTAGTTCCATTTTTAGAAAAGTGTGCCTTAAATTAGTATTTTGCTTGCTAATTTTTCACTACTTTTTCTGCTTATCTTGATTACTCTCAATACTGCAGATGTCAACATTCATTCAGACTTGCATTGGCTTTGTTGACGATGCATATCATAGTACACGGAACTTATCTTTCATTGTTTGGGTTATCTATTCACCCACTGATGAGTTAGTTTCTATTCATGGGATTTGCCTTGGTCAAACAACGAACAATATTGTAGAATATAGCGGAGTCATTGAGCTTTTATTTGATTTCATTACATTGGGAATTTGGCGTTTTATTGTTAGGTTAGATTCACAACTCATTGTATTACATTTGAATGGTGTTTATGCAATCGGAAATCTATTATTGTTAACAATGTTTTTAAGGGTTCGTCTCTTGGAAAGACGGTTTGAATACATTGAATATCAACACATTTCAAGAAATTTAAACACATTAGCTGGTGCATTGGCTAATCAAGTTTTAAATATACATTTGCAGCGTTGAATTTAAAACAAAACAATAGTCAATCCATATTGAACAAGATACTCAGAAACCAAAAGTTGTAATATCATTAGGTAAAAATAGTTGTGTGTCAAAAAATTTACATCATCTATGATCATAGGTCTCAAACACCTTATGATATAAAGATACTAATACAAAAACAAAAATTCCATCTAAATTGACTAGCAACTATCCATGATGATGATCATGGTAGCAGATAATGGCGTGCACCACTCTACGCAAGTATCGCCTAAATGGACCAGGAACCCCAGTCACATGCCTCTAGTATCTGAGAGGCAAACCATCCATCCTAGTCTCCTAGATTTCAATGGTCAACCTCTTCAAGTTGTGTTCCAACGCTTTGAGGACCTCTGCTGCATCAGTTAGTGGTGGAGTTACCGCTATAGGTTGTGCTTCTCGTCTATCAAAATGACGAAGCACTAATGGTCGTGTTGGGACAACATCTTCATTTAAATGTTTTTACGGTCATTATTGGATGATTAAAAATCAAATAAAAATTAGATAACAAAAAAACTCAAAATGAGACATTTTACCTGATGCATCCCACTGTGTTCCCGGTGGGAGCGTTGTGTCGAGGTCAACCCTGAAATCAACCCCTGGATAAGGAAAATCCTCAATCATAAAGATTTGGCTCCTAAGCCATATGAAAAACTAATGAGTACACCAGACCACAGGACCACCATCGCCACCATGGCAACCCATCAACGAAACCCATCATAACATGTGTGGATCCCTCGGTCTCGTCAGATCCACTAACAACTGTTGAGGTACAAGGAGTGGAATTCTCTCCAAGGCCAAAGATATGAGAATGGAACCATAGCTAAAGTTCTTCAACTTACCATTCTTTTCTCGTGTGAGCTAGCCTTTCATATTGAATAATACTCCTTCACATCAGTTAAATATTGTTCCCTCGGAATACTCAACAACAGTCTGCATCTGTGCTTTGGTAGCCACATGAGGATTTGCACTTCCACACAATAGATTAACTGTAAAAGCAATGATTTTAAGGTTTATTTGTTCAATGCTATTTATGTTGATATGACCATCCTTCAATTGTGAATCCTGCGTGAAATATTGCACCATATAGGAAGCAACAAGAAATCCTCCTGGTCGTGTTCCAAATAAGGAAATGTCTCTTCCCCTTCGGGGAAAACCGGTGAGGTAATAGATATCCTCTAGATCAATCATGAGCCTATGATCCCCGATGATGAAACATTGTTCCTGCATGTCCCATGCATTAACCAACCAAGTCATGAGTTCCACTTAGGCCTTCATTCTTTATATTGACCAAAATTTGTATTAACCCCAATTCTTTAACACCTAAAGCATTGTTGGGATATTAATGGCTTCATTTTCATGTGATTCATGCTTCTGTTCTCTCAACTCAAGCATGATTTTTTTCCTGCAAACAGTCATTTAGAAACATTAGAAAACTTTTGAGAGGGCTCAGAGCAATTTTTATGGAAAGAAAAAAAAAAATTGAAAACCACACGGAGCTTACATAGTTTTTGTTCGTAGATAGTGTGTTTTTTCACACGATATACATATAAAAATTGTGGTGGCACGGTGATTTTTATATTAAAAAATCATCAGGGTGCGCGAGTTTTGCCGGGAAAACTTGCGCACCGCGAAGGGTGGATTCCAAAACAATTTTTCCTCCAAAAAATAATCTAAAAACTTAAAATGAATAAGTAAATGAATATAATGCAATACAATGAAGAGATTAAATACCTAGAACTGATGGTTCGTAAAATGGTTGGTTGGTTCTCCCAATATCAGCTTCAGAAGATCTATGGTAAAAACTCCTTTTTACTGCTCTGAAAATAAAAAGGTAAAAAATGACTTGTTCTGACCACTTTTTATAGGTTTTCATGAATAAAATAATATTATTTTGTTTATTTTGACCTTTAGAAGTTTAAAATTTGAATATTCTTACCATAATTGAGAGCATATTATTATAATTTTCGAATTTTTCTACAGAGAACATGTTGTGTTTAAAAAACGAATCATTTTGACGACATAGTAAAATTTTTCACTTTTTTGGGCTCTCAAAAAATAAGAAAAATCGAAACTATGGAGTCCTCTTTTAAGCCCTTTTCACACTCTCTAAACATCAAAATATCACTGAGCACTTGACTATTCGAACTTGTTAAAATAAATGAACAATCATCTACTCAATATAATTTTACCCATTTTCCGAACTGAACTAGACTAATTACGAAAAAGGTGTACATTGACTAAGAATGGTCAATAGAGTTCTCTCCTACATAATTTTATCCTTTTTTCGGGTTTGAGAGACTAAAATTACGAAAAATAACACTATGGAGTTTACTTATGTTTTTCTTCTGACTCCCTAAAATTGAAAACACTGAGATAATCCTATGTTGGACTCGTTAAAATTAAATAGTACAGGACATGTTGATTACAATAGGACCAAACCACTCCTTCTTAAGGTTCGTTAAAATTATTGAGATGGGCTCATCCGTAGGATGAGCTTACACAACAAGAAAATTTTATCCTCCTCAAGCTAGACAAAAATAAAGAGGTACTTGCCAGTAATGGTGGGGGGGGAAGTGAGAAAAACAATCCATCTTTTATACTTGTTTAAAAAGCAGCATGTCTCTCTTGAACACGACACTTCGTCACACTCGTGTCTGGGTTGGGTAATCCTTTTGTCTTACAATTAATCAAACCTTATTGAAATTATTTAGCCGATTTTGGGTATTATCTTTATGTCAAATGTTTCCAAGTCATTTACAATGTCGTTATGTGTTCAAGAGAATGGTCAACTTCAAATTCACTATTCATTGCAAATATTTCTCCATTCACGTCGACCATCCTTGAGTTAATCCTTGAAAAATATTTCCTCAAAATTTGACATAATGGTTTCGTGTCGTAGGCCCTCCTGCGACAGATCATTTCCTATTTACTTCAACTCATTATCTAGGAAGATGATCTAGAAATCCTATCAGTACCTTGAAATATGCATGCCCTAATGGCATGCTTCTCGCCTTCGACGATAGGTTTTTATCATTGGCCTTCGATCGAGTGACTCTACGAGTGTTCAAATACAAACCATTCATTCACATTTCATAGATTGTACTGAAGTAATGTGAGAGCAATTATCATTACTAATGGTTTCTCTCACACTTGTCAACGGTTTTCATCATTGGCCGGTAATCAAGTAGTTTCTACCATGTTCAACTTCGAAACAATCAATCACATGGATAGATTCGTACTAGTTCGAGAAGCAGAAATCAAGACCCTATATCTAGTTTCAACCATTTAGACTACAAGGATTTATGTATTCATGACACACTAGACTTATTCATAACAAATAGTTGTGCCCATATTGTGTCTACTTTTGATGTAATGCTAACTCATATATGTACAATAACATGTAGCTAGTTTTGCTCTGAGTTTGGGAATACCTACCTCATTGATGATTATATATTTACATTGAATGTTTCTTACAGGTTTTCAATCGATGTCTCTGATCCAATCCTTGGAATGATAAAGCACTTCACTCTCTTGAAATATTTTCTCAGGCTTCACACTTTAGGGGGCAATCTGATACACGTCATTTTTTCACCATGGGATTTGAATGTCAATATGGATCTATCACCATCATACTCATGCTTCCTTAGAAGTCAAAACATTTATATTCTTGAACCAAGTCTTTGGAACTGGGAAAAATCTCTTAAAAACTCTTAAAGGTTTCCTTCGCGCTTTTTGTGGTCACTTCCTGCGCATTTGCTGATATCCCCTCCCTTATCTGTGGAAAGTTGCGCTTTGTTTTCCCATAAACCTGTGCACCCCATGTAAAAGAAAGGAAACACAAAAAGTAAATTCTAGAAGTAGTTGGGTGCATATTCTTCCAACTAAAATCCTCTTGAGTTGCACCAATTCGAGCTATATCCCTCCACTCATGGAACTTATCCCCTTGATGAAGGAACCCTAAATCCTTCATTATAGGATATCATCCCTCTAATACAGTTTTATGTTAGTAAATTTGGAACTTTGTACTTCAGATATTGTACATTATATAATAGTTCACTAAAGATAAACCTATGTTGGTCATTCTAGAGAGGAAAGCTTGTCAAACCAAGGAACATGATTGTGAAGGCATACGGGAGAAATCTATAAAAAATCAAGGCTCAGGTTGTAAGATTTCTCTTTATATTCTTGATAATACATATGGATCATTTTTTCTCATTGTGTTGCTTTTAGATTCATTAAAACAGTGACAATTCTTAATCTCCTTGATCATTAAGTTAAACTGGTGTTTTGGATTATTATATATTGCAAGTTCTTTTGATTTTTCGCATGTTTATGATTGCAGTGTATTCTCGGCATTGAAGGACTTCTTCAAGATGAAAGGCAAGGTCTACATCAAACATCTCATTTAAAAGTAGGAGCATTACTATAAGGTCCCACGTTACCCACCATCAATAATATAGAGAAGTAGAGGTCACATTAATCACTAATACTCGTTTGCAGAAAATCCTAAAGAATTAGTCACTGTAAAATTGTTTCCAACAATAAGCCATTTTTTCATGAAAGCTTTAGATAGTACAAGAAACAAATGTCTTATTCTCTATTCATACTTCAGCAAATTATTAAATTCATTTTCACATTCATACCAGAAAATTGCAGACATAGGAATCTACACCCATTAAATAGTTTACTTATAATTTATAGTAACATAAAAACAATGGTAACTAAGACTTTTACACTAACAATTTATATGCACAAAAGCTATAGCCATTCAAGACTTTTGATAAACACTTTGCAGACATGCACTCTACAGCCTTTGAGCCCTTATGACAAACACTTTGCAAGCATGCAATTAAAATTCATTGAGGCATTTTGTCAAACACTTCGCAACAATGAATTTAGGATTATTCTTCAACATATTTATCTCATAAAATTCATAAATTGAAACTTTAAATGTTGGCATCTTAAAACAGGGACTAAATAATCTTATTCTTTCATCAAAGACTCAACATCAATCTACAAAATCACCCAGATTTATGATCTTGGTTCTGAAAAGTATTTTTTTTTAATCAAATCAGGGGTTATAGGTCCATTAGGCACGGATACCCCTTGATGTTGGGCTGAATCGCATTAAAAACGCCCAGGAATGCGATTCTTGAAAACAACAAAAATTTATAGCCTTAATGTTTCATTTATGACTTTTTTCAAACGTATGGAATGAAAACTTACAACTACAGCTCTACATGAGGAATAACAACCCAGAGTTATGCTACTAAGATATTCTCATTGAATTCACACATTTCTAAATCCACCATATGAGTTCTTGAAACATTTTACCAACCACAAGCTAATTCATTTGACATGATTTGACAAGCTTATTGCACCAATTGCTACAATTTGACAAACACATGGCAGCCTTGAATGCTACATCCATTAAGGATTTCTGTCAAAATTCTCATAGTACTATTACAAAACTTGAATGAAAATTCATTGAATTACTGATAAGAATATGAAACAGAAGCCATAAGTGGAATTTACCTCAAACTTACCTCAAGCATTTGATATTCCCAACCATATTTTAGTTGTCATTATTTTTTCATTTTCTTTTAAGGGTTGATTTAGGTAATTCCTCCAGGTATATTTTGGGTACATGTCCATTTCCTTATTTCTGATTGAAGCTGCAAGTTAGCACTTATTCATGCATAAATAAATTGATAACATTACTCATTCACGGATTTTTTCAAACACTTTGAAAACTAGCCTAAAACCATTTCTAAAACATGCATCTAATTACTTGTAACAAAACCATAAATCGTGAAATACTTACCCAAGTCCTTTGGAATTTATTTATTGCAATTACCTTCAACAATATTTGGCTTTCCTTTCTCAAATGCTACAATACCAAGATTAGTACCATAAACTACACCAATAATAATTCAAATATTGATATCTAAACATCCATACATATAGATTGATATAATCTCCATTTTTAACTAATCAATAATATTCTAGATAACATAAGCTTAAATCAAAATTAGATGCTTACAAAAATTTAAATTTCTAATTTTATTTTATGCTAAAGCTATACTATAATTTTAGGACAATGAAAATTATACCTGAAGAGATATTCAACTCCAATTTTTGAGAATATGATCCACCTTTGATCCCTTAACCAACTCATTTGAACCATCCAGTTTTCCACCCAACCATATCCAGGGAGAACTCCTCCCCATGGAACCCCCGAGCTGTAAAAGCTCACAAACAGTACCAAGATATAGCAGTAGAGAGAAATCCAAGGTAAGTTGAAGAAGATAAGTTTCAATTCCTCCAAACACCACTCATGATCATATGCACCATGTATAGCTACTTAGTAATTTAGTTTAGGAATTTCAAATTCATTTCGAAAGAAAATGACTACTCTCCAAGTCTCTCCCTCTCATAATATTTTTCAAATCTCTCCAACTCTTGGTATCACAATGCACCTCCCTTAAGTGAGAATACATGAGACGCATATATAGGAGGAGCTAAAAATTCTTGTCATAAAAGAGGAGTAATATGCATGCTTTGTATTCATTTAGAGGAGTGTAACTCATGCCATTAAGGAGAGGTGTGCATGCCTTATTTAAGGAGAGTGTAACATATGCATTAAAGAGAGTGTAAGAGGAATATTTTATGACATGTCTTTAATGAGTGTAAGAGGAATATGTCATTCTTTGATGAGTGCATAGAAGAGAGTGTAATGTATTATTAAAAGAGAGAGATAGTTACATAGAAACATGATAATCATCAAGGAGAGAGGTGTGAAGTGATTGAGGAGATATAATTCCCTTTTAATAATAATATAATAGTCTCATAAAAGATAACAATAATATTAATAATATTAATAATATTGAGCATTAAGTTGACATTGAACTATTAGGATTGATTAGTGATAATTTAAGTGTTTTTCCTTCAAGTATACTTGATTACCCATTGATTGGAGGTGATTTACTATTTTTGGAAAGTCACACTTGAGATACTAGACATGACATTCTATTTTTAGAAAGTCACTCCAAAATTGTTAGGAATGATATTTTATTAAGGAAATTCATCCTCGATCTGTCCATGAATGGTATTTTTCTTCCATAGATTAGGGATTCTGCACCTCTATTGCATGCATCTCCATGCCTTAATAGATTGAGGACTATGCGCCCTGATCCACTATAAAGATCCAAGATTCCACACCTTTATATTTTTAAATATTTAGGACTCTGCGCCCTAAACATTTCATTATAGATCCAAGACTCCATGTCTTTATATTTCATGGATTTAGGACTCTGCGCCCTATTCCTTTGATGGCTTCTCATATACTCTGCTTTGAAACTCCGCGCGTCACCTTATGGTATTGATTGTGAGCTCATACCCATCTGATGGTTAGTTGGTGAGGTCTTCTTCCAAGACCTGCAAGCATCACAATCTCATATATCAAATAAATCAAATGAATTTTATAATTAACTTATTCACATTTACCAAATATTGTGCATGACTTCCATAGTCAATTTGGTTTTGGAGAAATGGCTTCTGCAGTCATTTATAACTTGAGCATCCTTGTTGGCAATGACCAAGTCCCCTGCCACATCATGCTTAGTACAAGATTATGCACATATAATCATACAAATCATGTATCATCCATAAATCATAATTAAACATATGTTCCACATAACCATGATCATCCATGGATCTGTGTCTCAATCCTGAATCACCATTCATGTCATACACCTATGTCCAAAATAGGATACCAAAAGAGAAAACATCACTAATATGCTCTTAACCAAAATCAATTATTATACACACAACCATAGATATTATCATAATCACATAACAACCAAGTGACCCAAACTAGGTATATATCATATAAGCATGTACATAAGTCTTTCATGCATAATATTATATCATTATATCAAAATCACCATCTCTAAGTGTCATCAAAGCTAACTCACCAAGAAGGGACACTACATACTCCCCCTCTTGGGCTAAACTTGGCCCGAATTTTTTCCTACAATCATAAGATACTTAGTCCTTTTCGATTATCCAATCAATAAGTTGTTAACCTTATGCATATGTATTTGATATATTTTTTTCTGTATGCCAATCCATAGTTTAATGTTTTCTAAATTGGAAGTAACTCTATGAAAACTAAACATATCATATTTAATCAAGTAGAAAATATATCCATGCCATATTAGGCATCTTTTGATATAAAATACCAAAGATTTCTATATAAAAACCAGCCATACAATTTATAGTACCATATCAAAAATATTATATTATGTAATTGATATGACATCTACTTAATTTATCTATAATAATTTTATATTCTACATATATTTTTTTTCTCATAGTCTATATGAGTCCTACATGTGTCATATTCTTGGTTTTGTAGTATTTTGAGCTTGCCAAGCTATAAATAGATCACACATTGGTTGTATACACAACAATGATGGTCCATCCCATATCACAATCAAATTTTCATACAATAAGCATAAAATCATCCACATACAATTGTGATTGAAATTACGTAACAAAACATGATGTTATATATAAAACCCACCCTTACATCCCACTTGATTTATGTCCTATCAATCCAATTTTCCCCTTTTCATTCCATAAGACATCCTTGCATTCAAAATATTTAGGATCTATCTTTAGTTTTTACTAAACATTTACTCTTTAGGAAAAAACACAATTTGAGGTTCAAGGCACCATTTTTTTATTTTTTATTTTTTATTTTTTTTAAACTAACAAGCTAAGGTTAAATACAGTGTTCATTGAAGAACTTATGTATTATATATCATTCCTTTAGTTTCCATAATCTTCATTATTATTCACTTCTCTAACTTGAGAATCAATTATGAATGACTATGTTAGAATATATTCATTCTGAAAGCATATTAATGATATATTTTTGAAAGAAGCTTGTAATCAAGAAAAACTCTCACAATTATGCAAATATGGTATCTATATTATTGAATCTACCTTGATAACTCTAAGTCAATTTATTTTCCAACTATGAAATCACTCATGATTTCGATTTAGTAATTAATCAATTCATTTGATTTCATGTCTTATTCCTTACTATTGATATGTACACAACAATAAGCTATGAAAACCATACATTTCCCAAAATGTGATGAATCTTGTTAAATTTAAATAATATTTAGACTACCACAAGGGAATTTCTAGCCTAAATTTAAACCCCTTCTTCTTCTTTTTTTAAGGAGAATCACCACCCTCTCAAATTATTACAACATTTTGTAGGACTAATAAATACTCATACAACTATACATCCCAACACAAAATTCCTAAATCCAACAATCTCTTCCATTCCACATACAATAAAATCATCTTAGGCTTCTAAATCATGCAAGAATTCCAATTTATCAAAATGTGATCTCACTCTCCTTTAATTTCTCCCTCAAAAAATATCACAAGCACATATTCTTGTAAAACAAGAACTCAACTAAGCTTTTCATTAATCACATGCTTTTTTCTTTAAGTTCAAATCAAATAAGTTCTCACCACATAAAACATTACCTTATAAAAATGTTATTCTCTTAATGATCTGAAATTGTGTGAACAAAGTATTTCTTATACAGAAATTGACAATAGGGGCTTTTACTGGTTGTTCACCTTTACTAGAAAGGATGAAACCAGAAGCTTCTAGCCCACTTACTAGCTCTGCCTAAAGAAATAAAATGTAAACACTAAAATAGATCCGATCAATGAAAGTATTTGTTTATGTGCAAAGTATTCATTAATCCAAATTTTATGTGTGAATAAGCAAGTTCAAGTATTCTGCAAATGAAGTAATGTGGTTTGAAGTTGAACTAATGAGTTTTGTTCACTGTATAAGTCTGCTTGGGAAAAGTGTACTTATGAAAAGTTACTGTTTAATGTAGCAGAATCTGAAATATAACAACAAAAATGCACAACATAACAGTAAGCATTTGTTTAAGCAGTTCACCCCTCTCTTGGGCTACCTCTGCTGGGTCCAAAAGCCTCTAATTAGGCTTTTCCCTTTTTCATTAATGCTCAAAATATGAATTACACTGTGTAGAAAGCCTCAAAAGGAAAAATAAGCTACAAATTCAGAAACAAAAGGCTGAAATCAGTATAAATCGACTATTCATTCACCTCCAATGGATGAGTATAGTCCAACACAGCTAATCTTTCATTAGGCCCTGGTGGCTTCACAACCAAAATCGTTGGTAAAATCACTGATAGAGTGCCCTAATGGCTCTAAAAAATATCCCAACAGCTCCAAAATGCTTCAATACCCCAAAATCAAAAAAAAAAATCATCCCAAAAGGACTTCCCTAGCCAAAGTTATGGCTAACTGAAGTTTTCCTAGTGTCACCTAGAAAAACTCCAGCTAAATCTGGCTAACTGCCAGATAGCACCAACAAATATGGAGTTAGGCACTGAATTTGGGGGGCCGCCGAATCTTCCGCCAGTCATGGGGGGGCTGAAGAATAGTTCCATGTTACCATAACCGTCAGATTGTATTAATTAAACTTTGAGTTTATCGCGGCATTTTATAAGGTTTAAACCATATCATAACATAAGGTGTTGAAACCCACGTGACCATAACCCGATTCAATGCGCGCCGTTTGATACATTCAAATTTTAAATAAATATTCGCGCCATAGGTTTAACAACAACCACAGTGTGGCCCAACGGTTGGTCCGTTGTGTTTCCATTGGCCTGACCTAGTTTCAAATCCCGTCGCATGCATAATAAAATTTTAAAACGCCATTTCCATTTGACCTTGGGGCCACGTGGCGGCCTCCGGGCTGGCCACGTGGCGCCTGTTCATTAGCTGCCACTGGAATATTTCATAGAATATTTTGTGGAATATTCCATGAAATATTCCCAGAATATTCTGTGGAATATTCTTTTTTTAATAAAAATATTTTTAATAAAGTCAACTTTGACCATTTTCTAATTGAAATTGGCAAACTTCAAAGATGAATATCTTCTTCATAAGGCATCGGTTTTCAGTTCCATTCATGTCTACAGGATCATTTTTCCAAGCTCTTTCCATTCGATCTGGTTCAGACCAATTCTAAGCAACTTCATTTTTGAGCATTTTTCTACAAGAGACTTGATCTCTTGATCACACCTCCCAAATGGGAAGCTTTTGGACCCCAAAAGCTCTCTGATTACTGAAACTGATGATGTGGAGACTGATTCTCCACTCTTCCACCTTTGAAAAACTGAAATCTACCCGATTTCATCAAATGAAGCTTTTGAGAAAATGATAATCTGTCTCTGGAATCAACTGATCGACCATTGCTAAGATTGACGGAGTCATGATGCAAATGATTAAAATTTGCAGAACATCAATTGTAATTTGCAGAAAACAAAATTTTTATACACTGATCAAACTTCCCAGAAGACTTAAAATAACTTTCACCTTGCAAACTGTTCCCATGGCGAATTCTACCATTCTGAAACCAACTTTTTCCCATGCTGAATTGTGTGTCCTTCTTGCTTGCACTGCTTTGATTTGACACTTCATTCACTGCATTGGCTGACCCAAAAGGTAATTTGTGCAACATAACATCATCTTTTTTCAAAGACAAACTGTTATCAAACTGAGACAAATCATTAGCAACATCATAAAAAGGCGAATGCTCAAAATCTGGTCGTTTCAACATTAACAAAGTTAGACTTTGACTTGCATTAACCAGTCTTTTCAATTGAATTGCATGGAGTAAAGAAGATTCTAGCTTCTTCTTGTGAGCTCTCACAATGTACTCTTTACCATCTTTGAACAAGTGATACTTGTTTTCATGGCGATAGAAGATGGCCTTCCTGTCAAATAAGTAAGGACTTCCCAAAACAATACCTGAGATATCAAGCGGCACCACATCAAGTTCAACTGTGTCAATAAAGTGTGCAGTTATTGCAAAGCGCAATATGCACTTCCTTGAGACTTGAAAATTGGCATCCTTTCATATCCATCCAAGTGGATAAGGCTTCGGATGTGGAATGGTCTCAAGTTTAAGCTGCTTGACCAAGTCTTCAGATATAAGATTCGCTTGTGACCCACTGTCAAATAGTGTGTCAATTTTGGTATGTTTTGAAATTACCCTCACATGGAAAAGCTCTATCCTCCTCTTTTCTTCATGAGTATCTTTGTGAAAATTCAAAGAGCTAGAACTGGGATTTGTGTCTTGCACCACTTCTTTCCCCTTAATGTTCTTTAAAACCATGGCTATGCTTTTTGTCTCATCTCCTGAGTCTGACCCTAAGTCTTGCTCAATCGTTGCTACAGTTTTCTCCTTTTCTTTGGTCTTGTTTTTATTCTTGTATTTTTCTGGTTTTAGTTCAGGATGAAGCTTCCAACAATGATCTTCATCATGACTTGTCTTTGAACAGTTCTTGCAAAAGAACTTTCCTTTTTCTTTTCTTGAATTTGCAAATCTCTTCTTTCCTTTGTTTTTGAAATTACTATCCTCATCAAAAATATTCTTTCCTCTAGCTTCTAAATGTGTAGCCTACACACAGACTTCATCTAAGCTGGTAGGATTGAACATTAGAATAGTATGTTGCAGATAATTGTGCAAACCTCCTATGTATTTCAACAAGGTGTCTTGACTTTGTAAGTCTACCCCAAGTAGAAGTGCTCTCCTTCTAAACTCTTGGGTATAATCTTGCACATTTTGACCTTTAAGTTGCCTAAAATTTTGCCAATTCATGATTGCTTTCTGAATATGAGCAAGAGGATAAAATTGTTTCTTAATAGCTATAATAAACTCATTCCAAGTTAGATTTATCTTACCATGCTTTTTAATTTCCTCCTTGGTCTTGGCTTCCCACCAAACCAAAGCTGCTCCATCCATTCTCAAAGAGGCTAATTGGATTTTTGTTTCATCATCATGCAAATTCTGAATTCTTAGATAGACTTCCAGCTATCTAATCCAGTTATCCAATTTTTTTGCATTCACATCACCATTAAACATCGACAACTCAAACTTCACATCAAGCTTTAACAAAGGATTTTTAAGAGATGTTTTTGTTTTGTGTGACTGATTAACAGAAGTAGAAGAGGATGATGTGGAGGATGAGGATGATGATGGAGATGAAGGATCACCATTTCCTCCATTCCCTTTCTTAGACTCATCTTTGCCTTTCTCCCCTCCTGAAGAATCTCCTTCTTCTCTTTGGTTTCTAGACCCTTCTCCAGCAATCCTATCATTTCTCTCCTGGTATAGGATCCTAACCATCTCAGTCATGTCCAAGAAAGATTTTCTAAAGACTCTTTCTTCTTCCTTGGGATCCATTTCCTCATGTACTTCTCCTTCTCTGGAAGACATGTTTGTGGCTGATTCTAAGGCTATTGAGGATGAAATGGAAGGTGGATATAATGGCACTCTAGCCCTCCTTGGTTGAGGATTAACTTGTTCTCTAACCAATTGACCTTCCCCTCTTTTCAATTTCAGCCTAGTAAGCATCAAATTTTGTAGAATAACACAATCTTCTTGCACAAATTTCACAAACTCTTAAGCAAAACCTAGAGCTCTGATACCAACCTGATCTGAAATTGTGAGAACAAAGTATTTCTCATACAGAGATTGACAGTAGGGGGCTTTTACTAGTTATTTCACCTTTACTAGAAAGGATGAAACCAGAAGCTTCTGGCCCACAAACTGGCTCTGCCTAAAGAAATAAAATGTAAACACTGTAATAGATCCGATCAATGAAAGTATTTGTTTATGTGCAAAGTATTCATTAATCCAAATTTTATGTGTGAATAAGCAAGTTTAAGTATTATGCAAATGAAGTAATGTGGTTTGAAGTTGAACTAATGAGTTTTGTTCACTGTATAATGCTGCTTGGGAAAAGTGTACTTATGAAAATTTACTGTTTAATATAGCAGAATCTGAAATATAATAGCAAAAATACACAGCATGATAGTAAGTATTTTTTTAAGCAGTTCACCCCTCTCTTGGGCTACCTCTACTGGGTCCAAAAGCCTCTAATTAGGCTTTTCCATTTTTCATTAATGCTCAAAATATGAATTACACTGTGTAGAAAGCCTCAAAAGGAAAAATAAGCTGCAAATTCAGAAACAGAAGGCTGAAATTAGTATAAATCGACTATTCATTCACCTCCATTGGATGAGTATAGTCCAAAACAACTGATCTTTCATTAGGCCCTGGTGGCTCCACAACTAAAATCGCTGTTAAAATCACTGATAGAGCGCCATGATGGCTCTGCAAACACTCCCAACAGCTCCAGAATGCTTCAATACCCCAAAATCAAAAAAAAAATCGTCCCAAAAGGACTTCCCTAGCCAAAGTTATGGCTAACTGAAGTTTTCCCTAGATTCACTCCAGCTAAGTCTGGCTAACTGCCAGATAGCCTGACAAAAATGGAGTTCGGCGCTAAATTTAGGGAACCGCTAGTCGTGGGGGGCTAACAAACCAGGCCACGTGACCGCAACCTCTGGAGTATGTTGAATAAACTTTGAGTTATACGCGGCTTTAATAAAGTTTAAACCGTAATATTAATTAAACTCCGCACTTGAGCACTAACTCCACGGGACCACGTCCCACGTGGTTAAAAGCACCAATAAAACATTCAAATTTTTAATACACTTCCGCACCCATTGAGTAACAAACCATGACGTGGTCCAACGGTTAAAACGTTCCATTTCCATTGGCCCGACCCACATTCGAATCCTGCCGCGCTCAAACAATTTTTTGAATGCCCATTCCATTCCATCTTGGGGCCACGTGGCAGTCTCCGGGATGGCCATGTGGCGCCCTTTGATTGGCCACATATGGAATATTTCATGAATAATAAATGAATATTCATGAATAACTCTCAAATAATACATGAAATATTCTTTTTAATATTTTTTTAAATTAATTTGGCACATTTTTTATTGAAGTGGCAATTTAAAGATAATACTTTCTCATACGAGTCAATTTAATGTAGTTTCCGTCTCACAGATCATTTTTAGATCTTCAGTTGTCCAAGTTTGGACAATCCTAAGCACTCTGTTTAGGCAGCTTTTCTACAAGAGACGGTGATCTCTAATCATAATTATAAAAAAATTAGAAATTTTGTGATGATGCCTAACTAACAATAGTTTAGAGAAATACATGAGTTCAATCCTCATAATTTCTATAATTAATTTGGTTAAATAGAATGCAACCAATATTCAACTTATAAGATCATTAAAGAGACTATTATGGCTTTCCTAGACCTAATTTGTCTTAAGCCAATAGAAAAGTTATTTCATCAACTTATCACAATAATCTTTTTCTACATTTCAAGAAACAATTTATAAGCAATTTGAATTTTGATGTGATCGCCTAACTAACAATAGTTTAGAGAAATACATGAGTTCAATCCTCATAATTTCTCTAATTAATTTGGTTAAATAGAATGCAACCAATATTCAACTGATAAAATCATTAATGAGATTATTATGGCTTTCCTAGACCTAATTTGTCTTAAGCCAATAGAAAAGTTATTTCATCAACTTATCACAATAATCTTTTTCTACATTTCAAGAATTTGAAAGTCATTTTAATTCTACCTAAATTCAACACATACAAAAGGATTACAATACTAGAGGATAGATATCTAGTTCACACTCGACTCCGTATATCAAAATCAATTATTCCAAACATTCTAAACCACCTAATGGTGTTCAATATACCAAACTTAGTATCTTCATTTGTAATAAAAATCAAATAATGGATTTAAAGCTCAAGAAAATTCGTGTTTCAAATCTCTATCCATTTAACTTTAATTACACATAATCACTCCTTAATCATGATGAATATGAGATTCCATCAAAATACTCTAACCAAAAAATTACTTAGCTAATAGATATATTTTAGTATGGATTCCACACCAATACCTTACCTCACTACTTATCTCATATATATATACTAGTATGGATTCCACACCCATACATTTTCTCATAGATATATGCTAGTATGGTTTCCACACCCATACATTAGATCATAGATA
Organism: Pinus albicaulis; assembly: GCA_034641835.2. Classification (NCBI taxonomy): domain Eukaryota; kingdom Viridiplantae; phylum Streptophyta; class Pinopsida; order Pinales; family Pinaceae; genus Pinus; species Pinus albicaulis. The sequence continues at coordinate 161,585 of JAXQQM020082990.1, read as the reverse complement.
TATGTTAGTATGGATTCCACACCCATACATTTTCTCATAGATATATGCGAGTATGGATTCCACACCCATACATTAGCTTAAGGAAAACATAACCTTCAAGTGTTCCTTAAAATGGCTTCCACAACCCTTCATGCACCAGTCATTTAAGCCTCTTGTTTATTAGGAAGGTCATACCTCAACCTAGTATTTGAGTAATTTAAATTTATTTGATACCTAATGTTAGCCAAAAATACACAAAATCATGTCAAAGAAATCAGAGAAATTCCATTCTTACTCATTAATAATGTATTCCCAAATCATATTTTAACACATCTAATTAATACACATACATTACTCTTGAATCTACATTCACAGTTAAAAGTGACATCCTTCAAGGTAGCTTTTAATTAAGTTTCCTTTAGTGTAGGTACGAAAATAGTTAAAATTATCATGATGAACTCAATTATCACGTTAATGTAATCTCAACCTTACACTTGTTACTCATTCCCAAAGCATACACACCAAGGTCATCATACTATAGTCCAGATTAAGCCAATATTCTTCTTGGTAGATACGATTTCAGCTAGTAAAGATGGCTACTAAGCCCGTATCACATTGAAAATGATGCATTAAAAGTATATGAAACCATGCATGCACTCCATCTATCTCACTCATCGATTGGAAATCAAGTCATTCACATAATTGGGTTTAACCCCAACTTTCTCAAGCACATCCTTTCCCAACATGTCTTTAAGCATTTTAACATATTGATGATAATATGTCTTAACAAAAATATAAAGGAATATAAGAAAGAAAAAAAATAAAAAAAATCATGAGTTTCTAAATGACATAATGATAATAATATCCTCTATGCAACCAATATGCTTCCAAGTCAAGATATACAACAACTCAACATGCATGCAAAATCAACATTCATACATCATCAACCTACAAGTAAGCATGTTGGCCCATTAGGCCCAACGTTGTAACTTGCTCCGATACCATATGTAAGGTCCCACCTTACTCACCATCAATAATATAGAGAAGTAGAGGTCACATTAATCACTAATACTCATTTGCACAAAATCCTAAAGAATTAGTCACTGTAAAATTGTTTCCAACAACAAGCCACTTTTTTATGAAAGCTCTAGATAATACCAAAAACAAATGTCTTATTCTTTATTCATACTTCAGAAAATTATTAAATTTATTTTCACATTCATACCAAAAACTTGCAGGCATAGGAAGTTACACCCATTAAATAATTTATTTATAATTTATAGTAACATAAAAACAACAATAACTAAGACTTTTACACTAACAATTTATATGCACAAAAGCTATAGCCATTCAAGATTTTTGACAAACACTTTGCAGACATGCACTCTACAGTGATTGAGCCCTTCTGACAAACACTTTGCAAGCATAAATTTAAATTCATTGAGGCATTTTGTCCAACACTTGGCAACAATGAATTTAAGATTATTCTTCAACATATTTATCTCATAAAATTCAGAAATTGAAACTTTAAATGTTGGCATCTTAAAACAGAGACTAAATAATCTTAGTCTTTCATCAAAGACTCAACAACAGGCACACATAACTAACAACAACAATCTACAAAATTGCCCAAATTTACGATCTGGGTTCTGAAAAGTATTTTTTTGGAATCAAATCAGGGGTTACTTGTCCATTAGGCATGGATACCCCTGATTTTGGGTTGAATCGCATTAAAAATGCCCAGGAATGCGATTCTTGAAAACAACAAAAATTTATAGCCTTAATGTTTCATTTATGACTTTTGTCAAACATACGGAATGAAAACTTACAACTACAGCTCTACAAGAGGAAAAACAACCTAGAGTTATGCTACTAATATATTCTCATTTAATTCACACATTTCTAAATCCACCATATGAGTTCTTGAAACATTTTACCACCCACAAGCTAATTCATTTGACATGATTTGACAAGCTTATTGCACCAGTTGCTACAATTTGACAAACACATGGAAGCCCTGAATGCTACAGCCATTAAGGCTTTCTATCAAAATTCGCAGAGTACTATTACAAAAACTTGAATGAAAAATCATTGAATTACTGATAAGAATATGAAACAGAAGCCATAACTGGAATTTACCTCAAATGATTTGATCTTCCAAACCATATTTTAGTTGTCATTATTTTTTCATTTTATTTTAAGGGTTGATTTTGTAATTCCTCTAGGTATATTTTGGGTACATGTCCATTTTCTTACTTCTAATGTAAGTTGTGAGTTAGCACTTATTCATGCATAAATAAATTGATAACATTACTCATTCACCGATTTTTTCAAACACTTTGCAAACTATCCTAAAACCATTTCTAAAACATGCATCTAATTACTTGAAACAAAACCATAAATCGTGAAATACTTACCAAAGCCCTTTTGAATTTATTTATTTCAATTACCTTCAACAATATTTGGCTTTCCTTTCTCAACTGCTACAATACCAAGATTGGTACCATAAACTACACCAATAATAACTCCAATATTGAGATCTAAACATCCATACATATAAATTGATCTAGTATTCGTTTTTAACTAATCAATCATATTCTAGATAACATAAACTTAAATCAAAATTAGATGCTTGCAACAATTTCAATTTCTAATTTTATTTTATGCTAACGCTATACCATAATTTTAGGACAATGGAAATTTCACCTGAAGAGATATTCAACTCCAATTGTTGAGAATATGATCCACCTTTGATCCCTTAACCAACTCATTTGAACCATATGGTTTTCCACCCAACCATATCCAGGGAGAACTCGTCCCCATGGAACCCCCGAGCTGTAAAAGCTCACAAACAGTACCAAAATATAGCAGTAGAGAGAAATCCAAGGCAAGTTGAGGAAGATAAGTTTCAGTTACTCCAAATACCACTCATGGTCAGCTGCACCATGTATAGCTACTTAATATTTTAGTTTAGGAATTTAAAATTCATTTTGAAAGAAATTGACTACTCTCCAAGTCTCTCCCTCTCATAATATTTTTCAAATCTCTCCAACCCTTGGTATCACAATGCACCTCCCGTAAGTGAGAATACATGAGACACATATATAGGAGGAGCTAAAAATTCTTGTCATAAAAGAGGAGTAATATGCATGCTTTGTATTCCATTTACAGGAGTGTAACTCATGCATTAAGGAGAGGTGTGTGCCTTATTTAAGGAGAGTGTAACATATGCATTAAAGAGAGTGTAAGAGGAATCTTTTATGACATGTCTTTAATGAGTGTAAGAGGAATTTTCCATTCTTTGATGAGAGCATAAAAGAGAGTGTAAAGTATTATTAAAATAGAGAGAGAGTTACGTAGAGCCATGAGAATCATCAAGGAGAAAGGTGTGAAGTGATGGAGGAGATATAATTCCCTTTTAATAATAATATAATAGTCTCATAAAAGAAAACAATAATATTAATAATATTAATAATATTGAGGACTAAGTCGACATTGAACCATTAGGATTGATCAGTGATAAGTTAAGTGTTTTTCCTTCAATTATACTTGATTACCCATTGATTGGAGGTGATTTACTATTTTTGGAAAGTCACATTTGAGCTACTAGACATGACCTTTTATTTTTAGAAATTCACTCCAAAATTGTTAGGAATGATATTTTATTAAGGAAATTCATCCCCGAGCTTCCCATGAGTGGTATTTTTCTTCCAGAGAGTATGGATTATGCACCCCTATTGCATGCATCTCCGTGCCTTAGTAGATTGAGGACTCCGCGCCCTGATCTACTATAAAGATCCAAGATTCCACACCTTTATATTTTTAAATATTCAGGACTCCGCACCCTAAACATTTCATTATAGATCCAAGACACCATGTCTTTATATTTCATGGATTTAGGACTTTGTGCCCTAATCCTTTTATGGCTTTGAAACTTCGCGCTTCATCTTATGGTATTGATTGTGAGCTCATACCCATCTAATGGTTCGTTGGTAAGGTCTTCTTCCAAGACCTGCACACATCACAATCTCATAGATCAAATAAATCAAATGAATTTCATAATTAACTTATTCACATTTTACCAAATATTTTTCATGACTTCCACAGTCATTTTGGTTTTGAAGAAATGACTTCTACAGTTATTTATAACTTGAGAATCCTTGTAGGCAGTGACCAAGTCCCTTGCCACATCATGATTAGTACAAGATTATGCACATATAATCATACAAATCATGTATCATCCATAAATCATAATTAACCATATGTTCCATATAATCATAATCATCCATGGATTTGGGTCTCAATCCTAAATCACCATTCATGTCATACATCTATGTCCAAAATAGGATACCAAAAAAGAAAACATCGCTAATATGCTCTTAACCAAAATCAATTATTATACATGCAACCATAGATATTATCATAAGCACACAACAACCAAGTGACCCAAACCAGGTCTATAGCATATAAGCATGTACATAAGTCTTTCATGCATAATATTATATCATTATATCAAAATCACCATCTTTAAGTGTCATCAAAGCTATCTCACCAAGAAGGAACACTATAATTACCTCCTCATTTTTAAGTTTTAATAATCTGAATGCTAATAGTTTAGGGAAAGAGATATTCAAATGGTTGTTTGTTTCTAGTTATTTGTTGGGATACTAGGGAGATTGATATTGTCCGCAAGAGGGATTTATCCAGAAAACAGACATATACAAAGCCAAGAAGTTCGTAGAACAAATCCAATTGATACATCAAAAAATTCAAGATCAGCTTGAAAAGAGCCAACAAAAGTACAAAGCAAGGCACGAAAAACATTGTGTAGATCACAAGTTCCAAGTTGGTGATGAATTTTGGCTTCACATTAGCAAAGAGGGGCTTCAAGGGGAAGGTAAAAAAATGAAACCAATCCGTTATGGTCATTTCAGAATTTTGGAAAAGAATGGTGAAAATGCCTTCAAGTTAGATTGTCCTTCATACATGCAAATTTACTTTGTTGTGAATGTTGAGAACTTAAGGTTTTATGAGCCTCCATTGATTAAAGATCATGTTGAACAAGTTCAGATTCCTTCTATTGAAGACTTTTCTCCTGAATACCTTGATGAGCTTCAGCAAGACACCATTCTTGACAAAAGAACAAGGACATCAAAAAGAGGGAGTGTAGACTACCTTCAAGTGGGGCTCAAAGGCACAAATCCTTCTAAGGAAAAATGGATCGAGATTGGAAATTTGAGGGAACTATACCCTCATCTGCTAAACAACTGAAATTGATCTTTTGGGGTCCAAAAGCTTCCAATGGGGAGGTTTGATCCGGTGCTCAAAATTATGCTCAAAAATAAAAATTGTCGTAATGGTCATGTGGAACCTTAACAACCGTGTAGATCTCGTCATTCTGAATTCGGTGCAACCTGTTTCTGGAAAAACCGACATTGTATTCTCCTATAAACGTGTTCAGTCCACTTTGTAAAACAGGCAAATTTTTTAAAAAATTATAGGACATCCCATTCAGTAGTCCGTACAGCTGACTAGGCATGCCTACGTGGCAGGCACTATAAGAAAAAAGAACATTGGTGAGGGGAAAAAATGGTCACCATAAGCTCATTGGTGAGGTTCAAAAGAGCCTTCGTCACCAAAAATTGAACGTCACCAAAGGTGGCGTCACCGAAAGTATAGGTGTTGTGGTGACATTCAAGGTTCGTCACCAATAATGATTTATAGTAATGAATAGTGACCGTCACCATTTCATATGAGCAATGGTGACGGATAATAGCTTCCGTCACCAAAAAACTGAACGTCGCCGAAAGTATAGGTGTTGTGGTGACATTCAAGGTCTGTCACCAATAATGATTTATAGTGATGGATAGTGACCGTCACCATTTCATATGAGAAATGGTGACGGAAAATAGCCTCTGTTACCAAAAAAATTAACGTCACCAAAGGAGGCGTCGCCAAAAGTATGTGTTGTGGTGACATTCAAGGTCTGTCACGAATATTGATTATAATGATGGATAGTGACCGTCACCATTTCATATGAACAGCAACAATTTTTTTTTATGGAACTTTCATGGCCATGACTATTGGTGCATATATATGGTGACGTTCATTGACCGTCACCATAAACTCATTAGTGACATCAAGATCCGTCACGAATAATGACTATAATGACAAACATTGACCCTCACCATTTCATATCAACAACAATGATTTATGGTGATGGACCTTTAATGATCTTCACTATTGATGTGTATATATGGTGGCGTTCGTTGACCATCACCATTTCATATTTTGGTGAGGGTCAAAATATGTCACCATAAGCTCTTTGGTGATGGTCAAAAGAGCATCCATCACCAAAAACTGATCTTCATCATTCCCTATATATGAATATCAGGGCACGATGGAATCGAACCACCAACCTCCTGCTTGTAAAGCAGGTGCTCTTTCATTGAGCTAGCACCCTTTAAATAATTAGACTTTAAACTAGCAATTGCCCCTAAAGGTGCAAAGATACCCCAAAGGAATAAGAACCAGAAAAACTGAAAGAATTCAGTGTCCTTGCTCTTATTTTTATTCTACGACACTCTACAAAGTATGATCTTGATCTATGACGTATTTGTGCCGAGTGGTTCTAATTTAATAGTAAATGTTATATTCAGATAAAATAAATGAATAACTGAGAGGCCTTACGGGCTAAATTTTAATCCTTACACCAAAATCTCTTAATATTCAAGTATATGGAACAACTCCTTAAAAGTTCAAACTGAAGTAGATTTTAAATGAAAAGCCTAAAACCAGCTAAGTAGTTTACAAGTTATCATTTTGGATATAATTTTTGTTCAATTTATATGACAAGTTATGCCATAACCTTGAAACTAGTTTCTTAGCTAAAAGACTTTCTTAAGTCAACGATGAAAAAGAAAGATAGTCATGGCAAGCAAAATTCTCTTGTTTTTTTCTAATGAGGGTGCATGTAACTTGATAAAGTTTGTATGATAGTATCAAACCATAAACAGTTTCACTAAAACATGGAAATGACAAAGTCTTGTTAAGCAACAAAATTCTAGTTGAATATATGAAAGGCATCAAGCTAAATGATATAATTAAACTAAAAGTAACTATAAAAAAAATAAATTTCCATCATATACCATCTGGTTTGGTTAGTTCTTCAGAAAGAGAAAGTGCAATTGCATGATCCAGCTACTCATCTTGATTATGTAATGGACCATCCTGAAAAAAAATGTCCACATACAACAATAAATTTTATTGTATTGGTAATACTTTTGTTATAATCTATCAAAGCATGTACTATGTAGGAGAATAAATGATAGTTGAATTACTTCTCTACTCGCATGTACTACCTTTGGTAGTTGAATTTCTTGGAAATAAAAATCCCTATTAGAAGATAACGCAAAGAAAAGCAGAAGCCTTTGAATATGGATGGCCATCTTGATTTTATAGAGTTATAATTGAATACTAAAGGACTAGGAATGCTACAACGAAATAGATGGATGGAGTGTAATAAAAAGAATTTGGATAATTTAGGTTGCCATATCTTTAAATGGAACCACTTTTTCCTTTTGGATTCCTAGTCTTTCATATGAAAATAAAATTTTCGATTCAACCAAAGAGCACAATATTTTGAAGTCTTAATTCCCTGAAACAGGGTAAGGACAACATTTGGAAACAGGGATGAATTTTGAAATGACCACTTTCAAAACCTTTGGAAACAGAGCAACGAACACTTCCACACACAGGTCCAAAATTCATGACTTAGGAGCATGAGCACACCTAATTCAGGGATGATTAAATATGAAACGAATTGGGTTGCAATTATACTCAATTAAAGGTAAAGAAATGATTAAAATCTATATAAATGACTTAGAAGTCAAACATGACAACTTTGGAATATGGTAGAATGCTGGCATAAAAAATTTGTTCATTATACATTCTCTTTCATTCAGTTTTGATGCTTTACTTCCAAATTAGGTGTTTTCTTTGTTGGAGATAGCAATCCGTACATCTAGGTCGAACCATTAAATCTTAGTATGTAAAATTTTCAAAACGGGGATAGAGCTAGTTTTTCTTGAGGTTAGCCAGGGGACCTTAGCCAAAGTGTGGCCTGACGAGGGTGTTGGAAATAGGAATACACACATCTATGTTGAACCCTTAAGGGCGTCCCTCATGAAGGGGCAAGTGGCTCAGTGTTAGAGCAATCCCACCAGCCAAGGACTTAAAAGTTTCAGAAATGTTTCAAGTAATAGACATTGTTAACTAGCCTTTTGTGCCAGACCAAACAGTGGACGACCTGCATTGGAAAGTGTTTGCATGGGCCAAGTGGCTCAGTGTTTGAGTAATCCAACCAACCAAGGACTTAAAAGTTTCAGAAATGTTTCAAGTAACAGAAAATTGTTAATTAGTCTATTGTGCTAGGCCAAACGGTGGACGACTTGCATTGGAAAGTGTTTGCTGACCAATATTGAGGCCCTGCCCAGGTTTGAAACTCAGTTAACCCACCTCATGAAAGGGAAAACAGCTCAGTGTTAGAGCAATCCAATCAGCCAGGGACTTTAAAGTTTTAGAAATGTTTCAATTAATAGAGAATAGTTAATTATACAGTGATATGTGGTTTAACAGTAAGTTTCACTGGGTGAAACTAATGAGACCGTGGTTCAAATCCCATTGAGTATATGGCCTCACTGGGTGAAACTAACGAGACCACGGTTCAAATCCCATTGAGTATATGGCCTGCTATGATCTCGCCTCAAGGAGTAGACTCCCCATTTCCTAGAGTCTCCGCTCTTGCTAAATCATAAGATCTGGTATATCTGGCTTATATCTGGCTTACAGGTTGCTGGATATACTCTTGGTGTTATAAGGCCACCACAAAGGTTGATCCTGAACCTCCCCCAGATTAGTCCAAGGAAGAAAGTTTTTGCTGAGCAATATTGAGGCCCCACCCAAGTTTGAAACTCAGTTAACACACCTAGCGTGTCTGTGGGCAGTTGCATAATGCATTAGGTTCAGGAGTATAAGGTCAGTCCCTCAGACATGACTTAGGCCTCCTCAGAGACAGGCAGTAAGTTTAGGAATTCTCCTAATACCCAAAAAATAAAAAATAAAAAAGGAAAAAGAAAGAAATTCTCCTAATACTTAAAAAAAAAAAAAAAAAATAGAAAGAAAAATGACAGTAGTTAATTATCGATTCTCGTGATAAAAAAAAAAAAAAATGAAAAGAAAACAGACAATAGTTAATTAGTAGTTTCCAACTTTTCACTAGCATGTCCTAACATTTTTTGATGTATATGCAGAAAGACTTTGACTTCAGGATGACTCGGGGTTTGCTTTGTCAAAGTTTACTTGCATGCCAAAAATTGTTCTAATGACAACCGACATGGATAAAACATGACCATAAAGAGATAAAATCTGATAAAACTTCAACAAAAAGCATGGATGAAGTTCACACTCGACAACAAGACTGACGTGGGAAGAAACATCTAAAGCAAACTTTGTAAGGTTCCATCTTTCCACTCCTTAATGATAGGTTTAATAAAATAATCAGTTCTTAATGAAGGTGCTACCTCCCCGTTAAATTATAATCTTTTGTTCCCACATTTTAAGAGTAAAAGATAGCATCGCAAGGCACTGGGGCTGTTATAAGTGAAATTGTAAGTAGATAGATTGTGATGTTCGGAATTTCTAAGTGACTGGTGTGGAATTCTTAAGCCATGGGTGGTTATTGAGCATGGAGTTAAGCTTGAACCCTGGGGTTTTCTAGTTCATAATTAAGAGAAAATCTATTCAATGGTTAGAAATTGAAAATTGAGAAGTTGCGTGAAGAGAAACACAGAAGAAGCACCTGGCTAATATTCTTGGAGAAGAAAGTGTACCCACAACAGAATGAGCATCGACTCGTGCTCAATTTCCAAAACCAAAATTATAACCAGTATGTATGGTAGAAGCTGGAAGAACCTGATAATACTGACCATCCTAGGCAGAAAATGGTTTAGGAGACACCTTGGAGAAGCCAATTGAAGAACCAGTAGGAGAATAGGATGTGGCCGAATTGAGAAAATTTACACACCTTCAATTCTAGACAACATCAAGCATTGGTAATTTTTTGAAGGTGATGCAAAAATAGTTGGGTTCCTCGACAACACAAAAGAATTTGAAATGTATGAGATTGACATGAGGGAAGATGATTCAATAGAAGAACGACCAACCAACAAAATCCCTTCAAGTATGGTTCCTTTGGAAGTAAGCTTCAATAGAGACAACATGTTTACAGGTAGAATTGAGACAATAAAACCAAATGAGTATGAAGATACCAATGTAGGGATAGAGACAAATCCAATCATGAGCAAGCTTCAACAGAGACAATGCGTTTACAGGTAGAATTAAGACAATACAAACAAATGAGTATGAAGATACCAATGTAGGGATAGAGACAAATCCAATCTTGATCAAGATTGGAAAAGTAATCACTTCGAAAGAGAATGAGAAGATTGGATCTTTGATCAAAATATACAAGGACGTTAAAAGACATGACAAGAAATTAGAAAGGGTTGCATTTTTTCTTTGGCAAAGTAAACTTCATTTGAAGATTCATTCCGAATGTAGCAAAGATCACAAAACCCCTTAAAGAGTTGATAAAGAAAGATGCAATTTTTATATGGGATGATGCAAGCCATACAACATTCCATAATGTCAAAGATGTTATAGTCAATTCTCCAGTTTTGGTGAGCCCTAACTTTGAAAAATATTTTCTTGTTCTTTCTTTTGCTTCTAATTATACTATTGCAGGAGTTTTTCTTCAAAAGAATGAATAGGGAAATAAACTACCAATTGCGTTTGTGAGTAAAATGCTAAGGGATGCAAAATTGAACTATGCCATCATGGAGAAGCAGGCCTATGCTTTGGTAAAATCACTAAAGCATTTTAGAACCTACATTGGGTTTTCAAATATTATAGCATTTGTTCCTCATCCAACAGTGAAGGATATCTTGTCACAACATGTTTGCTTGGGATCAAGGGGTAAGTGGGTTGCTAAGATTTGAAAATATGATTTAGAGATAAGACCCACAAAAAACAGTAAGGGTCAGATATTAACAAAGCTTTTGACCAAGGGCAATGAATAAGCTCTTGGAATCAACTTGGTTAATGCAGTTACATCAACTAGCATACAGAGATCATTTACTACCTTAAGAATGTGACTAGACCCAGACACCTTCCCAAGCACAAGAAAAGGTCCTTGAGGTTAAAAGATTCAAGATACTGCTTCATAGAGCAAGTTTTGGGATGGATAAATCACAATGGTTTTGTTCTGGATCTGTTAGCCTGAATGAAGAAACAAGCTTGACCAATGAGATCCATCTAGTTTTGAGAGAGAACATCACATAACAAATAAAATTGTACATAAAATCTTTATATATAATATTTAAAAATCAAAACTACATCTTTCTCTATCATAATTAAATTATATATAAAATATTTTGTAATTTTGTAATTAACATATATAAAAATAAAATATTCAAAACATCCTCTTTAACATAAATGTATAAAAAACAATCTCAAAATTTGATTTTCTTTCTTGGTTTTCTGTTTTTTAAACTAATAAAAAAAACAATTTACGATTTTCTTTCGTGGTTCTCTCAGCTTTTTAACTTTATCTTTTTAAACTATTAAAAAAACATGGAAATTAGAAAATTTCTAAAACAACAATAGTTTCCATTTCAAATATTGGCAATCAATTTCCATTTCGTCTAGTTTCTAGCTTGTTTCTGAGCTTGCAATGAGTTTCCATTTCCATTAAAAATATGTTTCATAAGTTATAAACCATAAACCATGAATTTCGGGTTGCATACGGTGAAACGGATCAAATTTTTAACGAATTATTCGATATTCAAAACGAACTAACGAATTTCCGTACTTTTTTCGGTGATTCTGGCGAATTTGGTGACTATGGTTAGATGTTGAGAACATCTAAGTGTTGGATGTGAAATGTCCCAAAACATATTGAAGACAATAGAGGTTTGGTTTTCAATTTTGTTAACCAAAGAATGTTTCAAGAGTCAAACGTAGAACGCAGAGAGCAAACAAGTGTCCTAGTTTCCGAATGATATCATAAATGCCTGAAGGTAAGCCAATTGTGTAGTTTCGAATGCGAAGCAATCTAAAAATGTGGAACCGGATATGCTACAATATTTTATAGATTTCAAATACAAAGACTGTCCAAGGGTTTTCGTCTGTTAAACTATGCCAGTCAAGAATTAGTTGAGCACCAGAAAGTGCCTGATTCCATTCATCGCAACCCTTTGTCAAATATCGAGATCAGTGGTAAATTATGTTATGATGGATTCGATGGTGTATTGGGCACCTCACAGATGATGATTTTGTTTCATTTTTCAATCGAGCAAAGTGTCGATCGATCAAATGACAAAGGAGAACATATGAGCATCAAATTTTTTTCATAGGTGTCTTTGCTAATGATTGAGGAGGTTTCTAAACGTTGTTTGTAGGGTTTTAAATGCCAAACGCTACAAGAGGAAAATAGCCAGCATTCAACAGAAAATCGAACACCACAAAAAGGGAGATTCACAGAGAAGTATTGCAAAGATCAAATAGTGTTTTGTATCTCATCTTTCGACCCTTCACCATTATGTTTTAGAAGATGGTAATTTAAGGCAGGAGTAGCAGAGATTTAAATATGAGGATGAAGAATGCAACTGACCCTGAGAATAACCGTTATTGCTAGGGAAGTCCAAAATATTGTGAAGCTGCAAAGTGCAACTACTGTTGAATAACAAGAAATGTAACATCAGGAAAAAATGATAATGCTAGAAGTAATTTAAAAAAAAAATTGATGCAGAAACAAATGAAGTGTTACACGAGCTGGGTATAAAGGTTCTCATGAGCTATATTGGTATCTTAGTATGACCAACTCTATCCATCAAATTGATGCAAAGAAAGAGCATTGTCAATACATGTGCCCAGGTCTCAATTAACAGGTCAGAGCTAAGTGCTCTTTTCAGCTTGAGGGGTTCCTTTAGCCGGTAAAATCAAAATCACTAATCCAAAATCGCAAAGAAGAAGAATACCTGGAAGAAGGTCATCCGACAGGTTGTTACCGTCACTGGTCTCTATTAGCAAATTCGTGGACCCAGGGATGTCTACGATAAGTGGAGATATTTACCATATCCAGGATGACAGCTATGAACCTCCCCATGTTTTACCTCTACACCCCCAAAACTCCATTTCATCTTTAGAATTCATTGCAGTAGGTGATATTTCAGTGCAATATTTGTAGAATTCGTTGCAATACCATCCACTATTTTTAGTGGGTCACCTGGAAACCGGTCATTGCGTCCGCTTCTGCAATCAAACACCGGGCCTCTAGACTCCGAGCAATTGAAATGGATTGGAACGCAGGTGGCTTCTTCCATTGTGTATGCTTTGTTTTGCAGCCAATGCTTTCTGTCGAACGCTGAAATCCAAGAGGTGGCTCTCAGATTGGAAGTGAGTGGGCAGCCATTTATCTTTGTTTTTCTTGTAGCCAGCTTTGGCAAGGGTTTGATTTCATTGCCCGCAGGTTTCAAAGAGCGAATTTGGGACAAAGGGTTGGTATTGAAGGGGTGGGAACCGCAGAAGGAGATTACAGTATCAAGGATTTAATGCGAGATTGATAGTTCATGAATTGAAGGTGGGTGTGGAGGTTGCAAGACGGAGCGATGGCGGAGTGGGCAGGGAGGATTTTTGCATACCTGTGAGGGAAGTAATGACACCGGAAGACGGAAAGGAAGTTATGGAGAGAGCGTCGCTCAATCTAAAAGAAACATACAAAAGAAACAACTCCCGCTCAATCTAAAATAAGGTAAAAAATTCACCATAATATAACACACCTCTTCAAACTTTTCTAAAAAGCCAGCTACCAAAAAATTTTCATTCTCAACCCATTCACTGTGATGCATGCCAGCGGTCTGGGAAACAGTATGTAACAATCTAGCTACCAAACAATATTCATTCTCAACCCATTCACTGTGATGCATGCCAGCGGTCTTGGCAACAGTATGTAACAAGCCAGAGACCCAACAATCTGCATTCTCAACCCATTCACTGTGATGCATGCCAGCGGTCTTGGCAATAGTATGTAACTGCAACAACAGGTAATGCAAATATATAAATCTCAAAAAAACAAATACTTTGACTAAATAGTAAATATAGAATCATCTAAAAAACAAATGGCATAGCTAACCTTTTTCCCATTTTCTCTTCTGGTTGTTCCTTCACCTTTTGACGCGGTTTTTTTATTCCTGCATTAACCATCAATTGCTTTTCCTAAAAATAAAATACAGCCACAACTCAACTCAAAAACACTCCCACTCAAAAATGAGTCCCACTCAATCTAAAAGAAACGGACAATCTTTGTCAATTTTATCTTTTCCTGCTCAAAAACGACTCCCGCTCAATCTAAAAGAAATGGATAAACAACCCTTGACCTTTCCCTTCACCCGCATCTAACCCAATCATGCTTATTTTTAAAATCGTAGTTCGAACCCGAACCAACCCTATTAGCAAAACTTCTATCGTTAAGATAAAAAACCCAACATGAAAGCATGGTGATAAAATTGAAAACGGAGTGGTTTACATAGTTATTTTTATGGATAAAATAATTGATTTCCTACTCATTGAAATCATAGGGCTAGAAATCATGATTAAAACGAAGGAATATGCTATTAAAATGAAGGAATATGCTATGAAATTATGTGGGATAAAATTTAACTAAGAGAAATAAGGGGATAATAAGATATGATGTGTAGTAATTACTCAACTCACTATTTATATATTTAAACGATCAAGATGACACATTTTTACGAGTAAAATTATGAAACACCATAAAACAATTCAGAATAGAATTTATGGCCAAAACATTTAAGAGTTAGAATAAAGTCTTTAAGTGATCACAATAAAAACAATACACATTAGAGATATATACATGGATCATATATACCAAGTTAAAATGACCGCTAAAGAAACATCTTCCTACACCTAGTGTCCTAGATGGCCAAGGCAAGGTGTCATCAAACCAATTATATAGTCATTTGTATATCTCAGTTGGAAAATGATTAATGTCACAAGAATCAAAGGGTTGA
This sequence comes from Pinus albicaulis, assembly GCA_034641835.2. Classification (NCBI taxonomy): domain Eukaryota; kingdom Viridiplantae; phylum Streptophyta; class Pinopsida; order Pinales; family Pinaceae; genus Pinus; species Pinus albicaulis. The sequence continues at coordinate 146,457 of JAXQQM020082990.1, read as the reverse complement.
TATGTCAATCAAAATTTAAAATTATCCTCTAAAAACGCATATAAAAAGTGGGGTAACAGGTCCTATGACATCCAACCTTTGATTTACAATGGAAATCCTCAATAGTCTCTTTGGAGAAATAATGTCCCATTAGGGGGTTTAATAAGAGGTATGAGGCCCCATCAATTTGATAGTTGAAGAAGTTTGAATATTGGCTTGTCAATGTTGCCCCTGAGTAGGCGAGGAAACATGGAAAGAGGTGACCCTCTTGGAAAAGTTCAAAAGGGGAAGGCCACATAAGGTCTTATATAAAGATCTAAATCCAAGGAACTCCCTCATAAAAATAGTTAGACATGTATTGAAAGAAAGTAGATAACGACCATCTAAATCTTGATAAAAGAAAATAGAACATCTTTTGAATCCCATAATAAATGGAGCATCTACAAATGAGGTGATCCTCTAACTCAATGTTGTGTATATAGAAAAGCTAGAAGATGTTATTGAGAAGAGGAATATCATGATGTCATTAGTTTCGACTAGACACTAATGTAAACCCACTTTGAAACCACCAAGGGGGAATTGACAAGCAACATCTAGTGCTCTTGTGTGTATGAGGGTTAAAAAATAAGGCCCCCTCTTATTTGCATGAAGTGTTCCTGGTACAAATCCATCTTAGAGTCAAGGCCATAAAGAGATGAAGTCCAAGTACTAAATTTATTATTTATAAATAACCTCTTTAACAACTTGACACAAACATATAATGATGTCATTTACATTGGAGGTGTATATCATTTGAAGCGTGTTACAACTTTAATCACTCCCCCATAAAAAGGTGTCATGCTCCCTTATGATGATGCATCAACCCTAATGGAGAACAATCTCATGATGTAAAAGGAATTTAAACATGATGTAACTTTAATAGTGCCCTACATTCACCCCTTGGCTCACCACTCATGGAAATGTGAGGCTATTTCAAGCATTGACGTGGATAATATCATTTTACTTTATCGTATGTATAGTATTTTACATTGACACAATTGCATTTTTTTAGCAAACAAAATATTTGTATCAAGGGTTAGCTCCTTTTTCATTAGGGTTGAAGAGGTTGTGTCATTATGAGTGATCTATTCATTGCCAACTCCTTATGTGTGAGAGCATCACAAGCTCCATGTCAACATGAAGTGTAGATATTGTGAGCAATTCTTATTGAGGTTTTGAAAATTATCCAGTTGTTCTACATTTGGTATATATGTTAATAAGGGCATTACCCACAAACACACACCCTCGAGAACAATACCTAGTTCTCTAAAAATCAAATGGTACAAATATTCTTAGTTAGAGGTGAAGCATTATCCTAAGAGGTTATTTTGTTGGTTTGATATGTTGTTTTTTTCCTTGGATACTAAGTGTTTAAGGGCTTCAAGATTCAAGATTTAAGGTCCAAGGCCTTGGGGGGAAAGGTATTTAGGGGTTAAGGGCTTAACAATTAAGGGATTTAGGTGTTATGGGTTAAGCGGTTAGGTTTTAAGGTGTTTAGGGGTTATGGATTGAGGTTTAAGGGTCACAAGTTAAGAGAATAAGGGGTTAGTGCTGAGGGGGTTCATGGATTATAGGTTAGGATGGCTTAAGGTTTAATGCATCAAGGGGTTGATGGATTATGCGTATGAGTGTAAGGGTTAAGAGATTATGGCTTCGGGGTTAAGGAATAAGGAATTTAGTGGTTATGGGTTAATGGCTTATTGGTTGTGATAATGGGGCCCCTAATACCCTTATCACCACTATCAGGGGTTCTCCTTTCAATTTATATTGTTACCTTCCCTCTAGCCCCCCTAACCCCTATGACATTAGGTCTTAATCCCCCTTCTCATTCTCTAATGTGTGGATTATAGATCTTAGTAAACCATGCTTGGAAATCCCACTTCTACCCATCCATGCTACATGTGTGTCCCCTTGTCCTGTTCAATACACCACAAAATACTCCTCCCACTTCCTTTTCGGGCATATCATTCAAATTATCCTAACATTATGGATGAAATTGGTGTTTATGTTGTAAAGTGAACAAAGAAAAAAATTACTTGTTTTTTCTATTGAGAATATGTAGAAATTGATTTTCATGATTGGAATGTGCATGCATCAATCTACATTTGCTTGTTTTTCGAGCTTAGACATGATTAATAATTTGGTCATACTCCATCCTATCGATGGAGTCTGGTATCACAAAGGTATCAATGGGAAGTTTGAGAGATTCTTTTGAAAGCTTGTGTGTTGTGGTATTTATCTCCTTGAGAATGTGTCTAAAAGATAGCTAGTCCAAAGAGTTGGAGGAATCTATGATATCCTGTAGGATGGGATGTAGGTAGATGTTTTCTATCATGAATTATTGACCCAATTGATCATGATTTTTTAATCCCCCATGATCTATAGGGATTTGACTCTTTTGATGGATGCAATTTCCATAAGGGTACAAAGAGATATGGAATCAACTTAGTTGTTGGAGCCTTAACTTTGGGTATATCTTACTTTCTCGCTATAAGACCGGGAGAGGAAGAGTACCACACCCACTTTGCAGCTAGGTGGGATAACTTTTGCAACACCATTAAATAAGTCACAGGGGCATCCAAGAGGGAGTGGAGGAATTACCATAATCCATTATTTTTGTGGTTTAGGATGAATCTTGTCTTCCAAAAACTTTTTTAATCATGTTAGATATAAGATTTTTTTGATCCATAATGTAGATAGAATTCTTTCGGACTAATCACATCATTAGATGTGATTAATCCAAAAGACTTCTATCTACTTTTTTAATCAATTCAATTGTGATCTTTGTTAGAATTTCTCGTGAAAAAAATGTGTTGTTGTTCCAATCCCACCAGATATTGCTGATTAGAATGCATGGGAAACTTTTATATTAATCATCCAAGATGTTGAGTAACTAATTTCTATAATTTTCTTCCAAGCTTAGATATGACCACGAGGCTATCATGTTCAATTTTGCAAGGGTGGTGGTGATGACCTGCATTGTGTTGGGACAAGAGATTTAAACAAGTGTGAAGAAACGTCATCATATGAATTGCTTAAAGCATAGATGTTGGGTGATTCTTAAAATATCATGGATATTTGTGATGATGCATCAACCCTAATGGAGAACAATCTCGTGATGTAAAAGGAATTTAAACATGATGTAACTTTAATAGTTCCCTAGATTCACCCCTTGGCTCACCACTCATGGAAATTGTGAGGCTATTTCAAGCATTGATGTGGATATTATTATTTTATTTTCTCTTATGTATAGTATTTTGCATTGACACAATTGCATTTTTTTAGCAAAGTATCAAGGGTTAGATCCTTGTTCATTAGCGTTGAAGAGGTTGTGTCATTATGAGTGATCTATTCATTGCCAACTCCTTATGCATGAGAGCACTACAAGCTCTATGTCAACATGAAGTGTAGATATTGTGAGCAATTATTATTGGGGTTTTGCAAATTATCCAGTTGTTCTACATTTGGTATACATGTTAATAAGGGCATTACCCACAAACACACACACTCGAGACCAATACCTAGTTCTCTTAAAATCAAATGGTACCAATATTCTTAGTTAGAGGTGAACGATGCTCCTAAGAGGTTATTTTGTTGGTTTGATGTGTTGTTTTTTGCCTTGGATACTAAGTGGTTAAGGGCTTCAAGAGTTAAGAATTAAGGGCCAAGAGCCTGGGGGCGGGGAAGGGATTTAGGTGTTAAGGGCTTAATAATTAAGGGATTTAGGTGTTATGGGTTAATAGGTTAGGTTTTAAGGTGTTTAGGGGTTATGGATTAAGGTTTAAGGGTCACGAGTTAAGAGAATAAAAGGTTAGTGCTTAGGGGGTTCATGGATTCTAGGTTAGGAGTTAATGGCTTAATGTTTAATGCATTAAGGGGTTGATGGATTATGAGTTATGAGTGTAGGGGTTAAGAGATTATGCCTTCGGGGTTAAGGGATAGGGAATTTAGTGGTTATGGGTTAATGGCACATTGGTTGTGATAATGGGGCCTCTAATACCCTTCTCACCACTATCAGGGGTTCCCCTTTCAATTTCTCTTGTTACCTTCCCTCTAGCCCCCCTAGCGCCCATGACATTAGGTATTAATCCCCCTTCTCATTATATAATGTGTGGATTATAGATCTTAGTAAACCATGCTTGGACATCCCATTTCTACCCATCCATGCTACATGTGTGTCCCCTAGTCTTGTTCAATACACCAAGAAATACTCCTCCCATTTCCTTTTTGGTCATATCATTCAAAATATCCTAACATTATGGGTGAATTTGGTGTTTGTGTTGTAAAGTGAACAGAGAAAACAATTACTTGTTTTTTCTATTGAGAAGATGTAGAAATTGATTGTCATGACTGGAATGTGCATGCATCAATTTACATTGGCTTTTTTTTCGAGCTTAGACATCAATAATCATTTGGCAATACTCCATCCTATCGATGGGGTCTGGTATCACAAAGGTATTGATGGGCATTTTGAGAGATTCTTCTGAAATCTTGTGTGTTGTGGTATTTAGCTCCTTGAGAATGTGTCTGAAAGATAGCTAGTGCAAAGAGTTGGGTGAATCTATGATATCCTGTAGGATGGGATGTAAGTAGATGTTTTATATCATGAATTATTGACCCAATTGATCATGATTTTTGAATCCCCCATGATCTATAGGGTTTGAATCTTTTGATGGATGCAATTTCCAGAAGGGTAAAAAGAGCAATGGAATCATCTCAGTTATTGGAGCCTTAACTTTGGGTATGTCTTACTTTCATACTGGGAGAGGAAGAGTACCACACCCACTTTGCAGCTAGGTGGGATAACTTATGCAACACCATCAAATAAGTCACAGGGGCATCCAACAGGGAGTGAAGGAATTACCATAATCACTTATTTTTGTGGTTTAGGATGAATCTTGTCTTCCAAACACTATTTTTTATCAATTCAGTTGTGATCTTTGTTAGAATTTCTCATGAAAGGAATGTGCTTTTGTTCCAATCCCACCAGATATTGCTGATTAGAATGCATGGGAAACCTTTATAATAATCTTCCATGATGTTGAGTAACTAAGTTTTGAAATTTTTGTCCAAGCTTAGATAGGACCATGAGGCTATTATGTTTAATTTTGCAAGGGTGGTGGTGATGACCTACACTGTGTTGGGAAAAGAGATAAATAAGTGAAGAAATATCATCATATGACTTTCCTAAAGCATAGATGTTGGGCTGATTCGTAAACTATCATGGATATTTCTTGTGAACAAAATGTGTTGTTGTTCCAATCCCACCAGATATTTCTGATTAGAATGCATGGGAAACCTTTTTAATATTCTTCCATGATGTTTTGTAACTAAGTTTTGAAATTTAGTTCCAAGATTAGATAGGACCATGAGCCTAACATGTTCAAATTTGCAACGGTGGTGGTGATGACCTGCACTGTGTTTTGACAAGAGATAAATAAGTGTGAATAAATATCATCATATGACTCACATAAAATATAGATGCTAGGGTGATTCATAAACTACCATGGATATTTCTCGTGAAAAAATGTGTTGTTATTCCAATCCCACCAGATATTGCTGATTACAATGCATGGGAAACCTTTTTAATAATCTTCAATGATGTTGTGTAACTAAGTTTTGAAATTTTGTTCCAAGCTTAGATAGGACCTGTTATCACCCTAGTAATTTCTTAAGATGTGGGATTTTAGTTTTTAGTCAAAGAAGACTAGGGGTAACCACACACCTACTTGGAACAATAGGATCTAGCCTTCCTATAGTTCAGAGAGGGTTCTCTCTTTAAGATTTATCTTTGTTTTTTATTTATGTTTTAGGCTAGTTATGATAGAACAATTTGGTTTTGTTTTAAGATGTTTGTTGGGTAAAAATCACTTAGGATTAAACTAGAGAGAGATCTACTTTTCCATTGGGATATGGAGTCTAAATCTAGATAGCAGTCCTAGAAGGCAAGGCCAAAAGGGTGCAAATGTATTCAGGGCAAGGTAGATAACCCTCAGAGTTTTGGGGAAAAGGTTTAATGATGAAATGGTATGGTCGTGATAAAGGGAAATGAAGGATCCTTTGATCCAGACAATTGGAGAAGGAGGAAGGGGTCAAACGGGAGTAGGAGCAATGAAGAATTCCTAACACCGGAAATCAACAGAAAACATTTAAATAGTAACTTAGTTAAAATAGGGAGCAATAATCTAATCCTGAAGTAATATTCCTAGTTACTCATTAAGACAGATCAAACACATAATGGATTGCATGGAACTCAGAAGTGAAATAATGACAAGAATAAATGTACTTTACTCTTTAAATTATCGCAAGAATCCTAAATTATGATGCCCAATTAGCTTTGTCCAATCTGCTACTTCGAAATCAACACATGTAAGCCTCCAATGTATCAGCAAAATGTCTATAGTAATCTTATTAATTTTATTCCACACTTAACACTTCTAATACAGAAGTATTTATACAAAATATTGTTTACAAATATCCTAGAGAGATGTAGGAATATCTTTAGGAAATACAAAATATCTTTACAAAATAAGAGGGACAACTACTCAACAAATTAGCAAGTTGTCCTCTTATCCAAAATATATAGTACAACTCTGTCTAATCAGGGGTCTGTTTATAACATCACTGCCCTTGAAATCTTTCTCTTGAAAGCACATAAATTAGAATTTTCTTTAGTTAAGCACATTTTTGTGGTGGAATGAAGTTTATCAGATATCTATTTATACTTTGTAGAGGTTTGACTTTGTTTGTCCTTTGAGTGTTGGTGAGGTTTCTTTGTATTTTTTGCATCATAGTCTAAAGTCTTTTGATTTGATTGTTTAACATGAAAGCTTTATGCTTATTGGCAATATATTTGAAATACCTGCATGATCAAGAAACTATTATGGTTAATTAAATTACTAATTAGTTACTACAGAAAGAGGATGATGCTGAGAGGGCTTGCCTGGGTGACTTTTGGATCAACCCAGAGGTGGTCAGACAAATCTCTTCTAAGTTACAAATCCGAAGAGAAAAAACTGGTGATGTATATGTAGTTGCTCAACCTGGGTTGTATGGAAAATATTGGCAGAGAGTGTTTACCTTTCCGTGTCTTCACGAAAGTAGGTTGTCTGGTCACAGAATAAGATCACTACATGTAGGTGATGGTTCTGTAGCAAGTTCTAAGCCTTATCTTCAAAATGGCTAACAAAGAGGATCAAGTTTGAATACAGGATATAATTTGATGAATTTGGAGATTTAGAGTTAAAGAAAAAATTGTGGTGATGTTTGGATGGGTGCTAATTTGTAGGGTTTTCCATTTTTATAATTTTCTTTTTTGTGCTTTCTACCATGCTACTTAGTTGCTTTCCTATTTCCCTATCATTTTAACTTTTTCAATGTCTATCTCTCTACTGTTTCTTGCCCCATTTAAAATGCCATCCTTATTTGGTAGGTGTTTTCTTCAATATAGTGTGAATATTTTTCCATCACACAACTTCTGTGGGGTTTGTCTATGCAAATAGATTGTAAGGCCCATTCATCAAGGTATTTGATGAAATGAAATGATTATTGATGATCACCAACTAATGGTACCTACAGAGATTTAATCTAACAATTCTACAGTTTTCCTATGCCAAAAATTATACAACATTTTAACCTCATGAACTAGTATCCTCTGTTCTCTTAGCTGATGCTATAAGCACTTATTGCTATTGTCAAAGCTTTTACTCTCTAGTCCCATTGAGCTATTTCAGTTATTTGTGGACACTGATCTATTTTCATTTCATTTCTTCAATTTTTCTAACTGTTATGCATTACCTTTGGCCAATGCCTTCTTTCTTACCTATGCTTTTTCTGCTCAAGAATTCTAGCCAGCCAAAGTAGCAGGGGCAACAGGAGCCACACAGTCTAGCCAGAGCCCAGCAGGGGCAGCAGGAGCCATGTAGGGCTGACGCAGGCCAAGTCAGGGCAGTGCAGGGGCAGTGTAAGCCCTTCAAGTGTGACACAGGCCCTTACTGAGCAGTGCAGGGGCAGTGTAAGCCCTTCAAGTGTGATAGAGGCCCTTACTGAGTAGTGCAGAGGCCGACGCAAGCTAGTCAGACTGACGTAGAGGGATTCAGAGCAGCATATTACTGTCATTTTTATTTCTCTACTGGGTGAACCAGTTTTGGTACCCAGGATTGTTGTACTTAGAAACTGCATAATAATGAAAACCCTCCAGAGCTAGTTGCACCAGTTTTCCCGTATTGGGTTTTTTCCTGGGACACTTGTCTATAAAATCCGTGTGTCACTTTTTCTATGAGCATGTTATTCAGTATTTGATTTGTATGTGTAGGTTGCTAGTTTTATTTACTATTTAATTCGCTAATTTATTGAATATTTCATAAATTAACTTGTAACTTAATTCAAGTAGGAGAATTAAATCAAGATACCGCAGTAGGGTTTCTTAGATTAAGAAATTTTCATATTCCCTAGGTCTAGCCCCATTAGGTCACCTAGGGCAACAATTTCCCAGGAATATAGCTAGAGGAAAACTTCTATCTCCTATAGGTAGCTGCGTTTCTGGGTGCCCTCGCTCTCCTCAAAACTTGGGCCAATTCTGATTGTGGAATCTCTGGATAACTCAAGCCCTAGCTCTAGGATCAAGTTTTTCCTACGTGTTTCCAAGCATAGAACCTAGTAGGATAAATTTGACCTATCAAAGTAAAAACTCTTGTCTGATCCTTTCCCATCACCTTTTCCAGGATAGGAACATCATTGGTTGCTAAATTCCATCCCCGAACCTGGGATGGGTCCACTTGGCCCCGTGTGGTCCCATTTGGTGTCAAAGGCCTTTCATCAAGGAAAATTTGGGAATCCAAGTTCCCAAAGGATTTTATGGATTGAGAACTTCCTTCGTAAGTATTATTCTTCTCCCTCAACCCTTCAATCCCCCTCCTCTCTCCCTAGAATATAAATTCCCTTGCTTAAAAGGAAATCAAGTCCCACTCTTTATTTTATCTTAGGGAAAGGGTTTTGAGGGTCACTTCCCACCTATTCATTGACCTATACTCTACAAGTGACTTCCTAAACTATCGGGACTCCACCCATCGGTGAAATTCCATGAAGAGCAAGGAGCCTTAGCTGTGGTGAAAATGGGCTAGCCTCCATCGTTTCCCTTATCCTAACAGTTGCCCTCTTAGGAACCCCTTTTAGTTCGACTACTAGTTTGAGTGGTAACAATTTGTTCACAATTCCATTTGTGAATAACTCTTTGGTATGCCCACTTTTTCCATACTACAGCTCCAAGATGAGAATTCCAAGGTTATGGAGGTTGCCCTTCTTCTCACTGAATCAATCCTATACAATATAGTGAACTAGGGCTAGTTGGTTGGCCCACTTGACTGTTGCTTTATTCCTTCAAATTCTGCACATCCTTAGGCCCTATACACCTGCCCTTATACCAATTTTTTTGTCCTTCACCAAAACAAGAGTCAGGGCTCTTCTTTGACAGTAACCTAACAACCCTCCAACTATACTTGGACTACCATCAATCTACCCAACCACAGTCAATACTTTTTATTGATCTAGGGCCCACAATATTTTCTTCATCTAGGGCTCTTCAAATCTACCACCTAACAATGGTTTGAGTCCTCTCAAGATCACTGTTCTTGTGTATTGACAATTTGATCTTTGTTTTCCAATCTATGAACAAATATGAACTAGTCCTCTTATCATACTTCTAACAATCTATAGATGACTAAACTAAGGTCAAAAATCAACCACTAATAGTCCATTTACTAATTTTTTATAGGTTTCTTCATATCTTTGTCTAAAACTTTATGGAAATTCCACCAAAATCAACTTCTATGCATGTCAATCCATTCTTCATATGGCACATTTCTTCTGCATGCTCAATCTTCTTCTCAGGTTCCACCCTCCTTTGGATATATTGTATCCACACATACTGAATCTGCAAACCATCTTCCAGATCTGCAGTATTTATTGCAAAAATAAACCTCGCTCTAAGGGTCACAACCCATCTTCTTCTACGCAAATTTTTCACTATCTTAAGGGCATAACTTATGAACTAAACATGCTAGGAAATTGTCCTAACTAGGGCATTATACTTATGTACTTCTAATTGTTGCAGAACAAACCCTATCCACACATAGAAAAAACACGACTCTTGCCTCCATAAGAGACTTGACCTAGCTCATATGGATCCATAGATTCTAGGCATTTCTTTGATTGAATCTTGACATGAAATTTAGATCTCAATGTCGACCCTCAAACTAGGGTTAACTCAGTTAATATTACGCCTGCGTCGACTTCTGTTATGGCTCTAAATTACAGTGCAAGCCCTCCTCCATTTATGTTGGTCTTTATCACAGACCTTACGGCCTACTAACCACCACAAGGCAAGATGGTATCAACCCTCTCTTCTATTTCATATATAAAATCTAACCAACGGGATTCAATCTGATCTTGTAATGTACTAAAACAAGACAGTGAATCCTTCCTACAATTTGTGGAAACAAAACACGATCGCACAATCACATATAAGTAAGAGAAACAAGTTATCAATCGCACAACACAAGATGTATCTAGGGAAGCAACTTCTCAAAACCCTCTATCTCTATTTTGTATTAAGTCAAGGAATCATGAAACAATACAATGCTTAATCTCTCTTGAGATTCTCCAACACTTTGTCAATTGTCTCCTGCTGATCTAGAAAAAATCAATTTAGTACTTAGCCAATTCTTCAGCCTGCCTTGCTCATGCAATTCCTATGGAATTATCTCCATATTAATTAGGAAAATCAACCTTCCTTGATTGCACAATCCATCATGGCATCCCAATGACTTTATAATTGCACATGGGAAATTTTCTATAAATACAACTGATAGTTATGTTCCTCTGAATTGTGTTACAGTAAGGATCAAGGGTATTTTTATTATTTAAAATAAGATAAAACCCTAAACAACCAAAACCATAACCCGAGGAGATGTAACACCAAGAGTTTATGGGCCCCGTTGGGGTTAGTTGGGCAGCCAACTTCCCGAGGTCGTAACTTGGTCATATGATCTTTGTTTGACACACATGATACCTCATTAGAAAGATCTCTCCGAGGACAACAACTACTAATGTGATTTCATTAAAATTTCCAAAAATTTCATGCCCAAAAAACATCGTTTGGGGCCTCAAAACGACTCCGGAAGTTCAGGACCCAAAAAACTGCAAAAATAGTAAATTGTGCTATAATTAAGGAAACTGAAAAACTGAAAGAGGAAATGGCAAGAGCCCAAGTGGAATAGGCGGGTGGCCACCAATATCCACCTCGATCACCTTAAATCAAATTTCTTGAGCTAACTCAATCAGCATGACTTAGTTAACTGACACAAGTTGTTATGAGATGAAATTACAATTTATTGTCCAACTTATTTAAGGGAAAAATAAATTAGACACCTCACATTCCTCACTCCTGGTACATCAAAATTCCTCACTAGTGTGGGTGCATTTTTTTTTGTCCTTTATATTTTTCAATTTCACTATTTCTTGTGTCAAATTTCAACACTCCCTCTCAACAATAAAGGAATTCAATCTATCCCCATCCGGTATCTTTGGAATGTTCTGCATGCTACACTTCTATAATGTTGTTTGCACTTGCAAATCCTGAAACTGAATAGCCTCCAAACAACTGAATTAGTATAATGCATCTGTCATCAGAGTCTTCTGACTGTTGCTAGTTACTGCACCTGTCTAATACTGGATACTTTGCGCTGCTGCTGACATCTGCATCCATGCCCTTTGAACTGTTGCTAACTCTGATTTTTGCTCCAGTATTTGACATCTGTCACTCTAATTTCCATCTTGCTGACATCTAACTAAATCAATCTAATTGATCCTTCGTACTACTGTTGTACTATGGGACCCTCGTAGCCAGGTTTGATCCATGAGACACGCCATCTCAATGGACCTTGCCCAAATTTCTTATCTTGGGATTATGTCTACACATCACCCCACCTTACACCTCGAGGTATGGTTGCTCCCTTTCCCCATATCGCTCGAAATTTCCCCCTCGTGGAGGTCTCTGCTTGAGTGGATGCTTCCACTCGGTCTCCTCTCTGCTTCTCAGACTGTGGCAGCTATTCCATAACCTTCTGAGATTGCTTCTCATGAGGATGCATGTTGAGAGGTAATTTATGCTCCCTCTAAACCGCCAAGTCTCTAACTTTTACTTTTCTCCTCAAAGATTTGCATGCATCTGGTACCTCAAGTGCATATAGTTTCTTGACTCGTGCATAGTGTAATTGTCTCGACGTTACAAAAATTTTCTAAAAAAGAGTTGATTTTAAATCGATGATATCTCCCTCATCCGAGCCCTAATTCGACTGATTGTTTTTTTCCATTTTGGTATATTTTCGCAAGGAATCCAAATATTCTATTTGTTTTTGAAATTTTTACACTAAAATCTTCATATATTCTCTGCAAACTCGCCACCCAAAAAATTCCTTCTCTGATACCATGTAGAAAATCTAACCAACGAGATTCAATCTGATCTTGTAATCTACTAAAACAAGATACTAAATCCTTCCTACAATTTGTAGAAAAAAAACATGATCACACAATCACATATAAGTAAAATAAATAAATTATCAATCGCATAACAACATGATGTATTTGGGGAAAGAAACTGCTCAAAACCCCTCTATCTCTATTGTGTATTAAGTCAAGGAATCATGAAAAAACACAATGCTTAATCTCTCATGAGATTCTCCAGCACTCTGTCAATTATCTCTAGTTGATCTAGGCAAACTCGGTCTAGTAGTTAGCCAATTCTCATCCTCACTTCAGCCTGCCTTGCTCATGCAATTCCTAGGGAATTAACTCCTTATTAATTAAGAAAATCAATCTTCCTTTATTTCGCAATCCATCATGGCATCCCAATGACTTTATAATTTCACGTGGGAAATTTTCTTTGAATACAACTGATAGTTATGTTCCCTTTAACCTCTGTCTCAACTGGGTATTCCTCGAAACTGTCATGCATGGAACTATTAATAGTGAATTATCAGTTATCTGATTGATCACTCATTGTGAATTAAATCTAATTTAATTCACTGGACCTCTCACTAGCTCATCACTCAGTTAGAACTAGTTAAACTTATTTTGACTAATTTAATTGAGTTAATTACACTTGCACCCCACTAATGCATCAACTTCAACTGGACCCCAAAAATATTATAATCCCTCTATGTGCCTCATCTTAGACCCTCAACTCAAATTTATTGAGCTAACTCGGTCATCATGACTTAATTAACTGACACAAGTTGTTATGAGATAAAATTACAATTTATTGTCCAATTTATTTAAGCGAAAAATAATTTAGATGCCCCACATTCCTCACTCCTGGTGCATCAAAATTCCTCACCAGTGTGGGTGCATTTTTTTTTTTTGTCCTTTCTGGTTTCCAGTTTCACTATTTCTTGTTGCAAATTTCAACATTTCAGAATTTGATGTGGCCTTCACACAAAGACACCATTGAAATCGCATGCCCATATTCTCATGATAAACCTCTCTTAAGCTCGATCTGCCAAAAGAGAAGCAACAATATGCCATCCTACTTCCTAGCGCAAACCGACCGTTAAGGTATGCAACATTCTTCTGAACCCTCACATGATGATCTTGCTCTTGGAGGATGATCATGACCTCCCTTTAGCAACCCTTACTCTGCCCTCGTACTCGACCTACTTTAGGACTACATCTCTCTTCACCCCCTTGATGTTCCAGATAGTGGGAATACATGTCAAACATGCTAAGATGTGCCAAGTGACAAGGCATGCCAAGATGTGCAAGGGTGTGCCAATGCGTGTCAGGGACTGTCAAGTCAACAAAATGGAGAAAAAAGTTACTACAAGGAAATGAACACATAAGAGGGTTAATAAGTCATCAATTTACATTTTCCAAGAGGGGCATGCTAGGCACACCAACACTAGGCGGCAAAAGGTGCCAAGTGAAAAGTCTTAGTGCATTCTAAGTGCCAAGTATTCCTTTGTTTCTTCTCATCTATTTTAAAACAATTGATCATGACAAATAAATTTAATATTAAACCATGCCAAATCATACCAAGGCATCTCAACGTATTCCATACATGCTAAGAATTTCCAAGCGCCAACACGTGCCAAGCACCAATATGTGTCAGGGACTATTTTTATGCATGTTATGAAGTGGAAGGGAATGTTGAAGAGTGCTAAGGTGTGCTAGAGAGTGATAATTCATGTTGATGAGTGTTAAGGAGTACTAGGAAAAAAAATTAAGGGAGCACTAGGTAAAAATTCATGGAAGTTAATGAATATGAGGAACATGTATTGCCAGAGACTAGTGTTAATGAGTGTTAGTTGTCATGCCAAGGAGGGAGTGACAAGGTATGCTAAGCATTGGTAAGGCATGCTAGGGAATATCAAGGTATGTCAAGAATTCCCAAAGTGTGCTTGGACGTAACAGGGTGTGCTAATTATATCATGTGCCAATTAATAGTGCTAATATATGCCAATACATGCTAGGTGCTAAGGACGTGATGCAGGGTGCTGAGATATGTCAATATCTGTCAAGGCAACAAAAGGAAGAACCAATAAGAGGGTTAATAAGTTAGGACTTTATCTTTTTGAAAAGGGGCATGCTAGGCACACTAATAATAGGTCCCAATACATGCCAAGTGGCATTGTGTGCCACGTGCTAATGTATGTCAATGCATTCAACCAAGGTATTCCAGGGCATGCTAGGGACTATATGAAACATGCCAACACATGCTAGGAGAGTGCCATGTTGTGCTAGCGCATGCCACCATGTGCTTTGGCGTCAGTGTCATCACAAGATGTTCTAGGTACAAAGATATTCCAAGACATGTGGGGTGCTAAGAAATGTTAGTGTGTGCCAAAGCATTAATTTAAGGTGTGCCCAGATTGGTGAGGATTGTTAGGTCTTTCTCATTAATAGAATTGTCAGAGCTTGATTATGTATTGAATAATATATTTCCTACACACAATAGTGGAACTTTATCTAAAGGGAATTTTCTAGATAATAAACTTAATATATATGAATCATGTGTTGACTCATAGGAAATCTCTATTCGACTAGTCATTACCTGAGGGAAATGATGCACACTAATTACTTCTTAAAAAATTGACTGGCCCTAACCACTATGGCTTTGGACATATTATAAAAAATACTCCACAATAATGGTATTAAATCGTTATATTTTGACAAAAAATATATTAACAGGCACATAACGTCATCAAAAACTCATTGGAATGATCAATGATGATTAACATTTTTTGACCGCCACCAAAAGGAAGAAAAAGAGTATTAGTGAGGGTCATTAAAAGTTCGTCACTAGAAGTGTCACCAAAGAGAGAATTAGAGATGGGCCTTTAATGACCCTCACCAAAAGTGTCATTGAAAATGTCTTTGGTGATGGACCATAAAGAACCATCACTATATACACTTACAGTGACGGTTTTTTAATGATCAATGATGACAGACATTTTTTGACCATCACTAAAAGTGACAAAACGAGCATTGGTGAGGGTCATTAAAATTCCATCACTAGAAGTGTCAGCAAAGAGAGAATTAGTGATGGGCCTTTAACGACCCTCACCAAAAGTGTCAATGAAAATGTCTTTGGTGACGGACCATAAAGGACCATCACTATATACACTTACAGTGACGGTTTTTTAAGGACCATCACCATATATGACATTGGTGACGGACCTTGACTGTCCGTCACAAGCATGACCCTCACCAATGTGATTTTTTCTTGTAGTGTACATTCCATCATCTCCCATCAAGATATGCAATTGGATATATTTCTCCTCCAAGTCACTAAATTTTTTTTTCCCCATCATATGGAACGAGGCACTGTTGTTGAGATGCCATACGCTTCACATTACTATTATTTCCATGCATGTGATGAGATTAAAATCAAGATCAAATTTTGAATTTAGAGCTTCACCTTCCAATCCTCCTCAGGTCTTCTTGCTTGTCTTCTTATGTGGAAATTTCATGGAATAATGCCCAAATTCATGACAGTGAAAGAACTTGATTCTAGGAAAGTATTTATTTTTGAATCCTTGATCTAAAAATTGGTTGGATAATTTTTTATGCTTTTCAAGAAGCTCCGACTCAGTTAAACAAATAAAAGATCTAGCTTGTACTTGAATTTTGCAGAATTTTATACTTGAAATAGGTGTTTGTTTTTTTTTACTATTTAATTTCTTTATGTCCATTTTTTTTTTATCATATTAAACATGTGTAATAGAAATATAATGCAGCAAAAAAACATCAACACATAATAGAAAGTTTAAAATAGGAGTTCACCCAAATATCGTGGGTTGCGTCTCCTTGAGCTCTTGTCATATCGACTTGGCTCTTTGGGATTATGGAAAATTTTCTTTTACAAGTTACAAAATAAACCCCAATTGTTAAATGAACTGAACCAATGGATTTAGAATACCATCATACCCTTTTCATGGTTGTCATCACTCTTAAAACAAATCTAGGCTTCCTTAGACTTGATTCCTTCTGTCGGTGCTCTTGAGCTACCCTAAGCTTCTCCATGGCAATAACTCCAGAATTATTTTTTTGTCCCTGAAAACTCACCTACTATCTCCAACACATATCAGACCTCCAAAATGGACTGATCATTTGCTCAAAATAAGCATTAGCTCCCCAATCTAGGCCTTCATCCAGTAATGGCCCTATGCTGCCCAAAACTTCCCTGTGGCTCTTAGACCTTAAGAAGTCCTAAAATGTCTCTAAAAATCCTTTCATTGGATTAAAAATGTTCAAAATAGTCAGAATAGACTATTCACTTGCAGAAATTAGCCTCTGGCTGCTCTGGTTTCACCTCTAACACGTCATGGCACCCCTTAGATCTATGTTCCCTCAAAATTTCTTTGAGGCATATTGAATTTTAAAAGTCATAAAAAGATTTTTAAAAATCCATCAATGGATTCATAAGTATCAAAATAGTTAGAAATGACTATTGGTTTGTTGAGAATGGATACAGGCTACTCTAGATAAGCCTCATTCTCATGCTGGCACTACATGGCCCTAGTGGCCCTTGGAACTTCTCTGAAGCATATCAGCTTTCAAACATCCTCTATAGACTCTAAAAATGAAACAATTACTTCCACAATGTCTGTAGCATCCAAAATTGACTATTGGTTCACTGAATAAGGCCTCTAGATGCCTTGGCCAAGCCTCTTTCTGTTGCTTGCCCCTGGTGGCCCTAGTTGCCCCTAGAACTTCTCTGAAGAAAAAAAATTCTCAAAAGTATTTTGATTGCTCTAAAAACATCTCCAACAGCTCTGGAATGTCCAAGTGAGTTAAGACCAAAACCACTTTGCCCCAATTGCATCCACTAATTCTGGAGGCTCTGCCAGTTAGCTCCACCAATTTAGGAACTGCCTCTGAATTTAGGGGATCTACAAAAAATCCACAAAAATAAACTGGTAGTTAATTAATGTAACTATAGTCTAGTGTTAATTAAACCCTACACTAATCGCGCTTAGAGGTTGGCTCGGGCGCTTGGTCATGTGATCACGGTCGCATGGGAGGGCTAGCCCCTCTGCGCTCCGCCAGTCCCAATGCTGAAGGTTTAAATACATTTTGGTGGCACCTTGTTTCAAATATTGTGGTTGTGGCATAGCGGTGAAAGCATTTGGTTAATGGGGCGGAGGTCTGGGCTTCAAACCTCGACCCTAGTCCCATTACTACCAAACTTTTTCCATAATTTTAACATAAATGAACCATGGCATATGTGAACCTTTGAAACCATAATACATAGTGGATTTGCACGGAATGTACCTTATATAAACCATTCAAAGAACCTTACCACATATAAACCATTCGAAGAACCTTGGCTTATGTGGAATTCAACGAACCTTATGATAAAGAAGATTTTTGTGATTTAATTATAATTTTAATTGTAATATATAATTATTTATATATAATATATATTATATTATATAATATATATAACATGCTTTAAAAACATATTATATATCATATCTTATAATATATATAAATATATATTTAATATAAAATTATAATTAAATAATTAAAAAAAAATACAATTCCACTTTAGCAATGTTAGGAATTTTACCACATGTAAGATCAAACTAGCAAATTTTTGCAGTTTACCTCAACATTTAAAGTGCAATAAATTATTCATGCTTTGAGAGTTTTTCGAACCATTCATGGTGCTGGAATGAGGAAGACGAGGTCTATCCAACCATCCTGGTTTCAACCCAATCTTGAAAATTTGGATTTTGAGCTAATCCTTAGGTCTTGATCCAAATCTGATCACACCTCCCCATTGGGAATATTTTGGACCCCAAAAGACTAATATACTGATCTGTACAGTAGATGAGAGTACATCACCCTCTTCTTTTAACTTCCATACAATTTCCTTGCATCTCATGGCTAGTGCCTTTGAACCATAACTCGAAGTTAGTCGACAATTCCCTTCTTGGATGCGCTTGCCCTCCTGTTATGAATTGTCTTCCTTGAACTCACTCAGAAATTTCTGGCAAGAAATTTATAGAAGGTAGCAAAACATCATGTCCTTGATCATCAATCCATGGTGGCTCAAACAAACATGAGATTACAACAGAAAACATGCATACATAACTAAAATTTGCATGTGTACAAATTAGTGTATGTCTTACTGTGTCAAGAATTCAAACCACTTCTTACCAAGCCACTTCCACGATGCCTTTTGCTGCTGCAAATATTATTCATGTGAAACATATGTTCTCACATCAGTGATGGAATCCTTGGTTACAATTTCACCAGTATTTCTGTCCTCTTGCCTCAAATTCTTGGGACGATTAGTTGAATGCAATTTCCAACAATGGGAAACAACATGTTCCCTCTTCAAGAAATGTGTGCAAGTCTTATGCACCTTCCTTACAAGTATCCTTTGCCTCAACTGCTTCCTGTATTCCTTCCTCCTCTTCCAACATCTGTAAAAAACATGGTTACATGGACCACAATATCCACAACAATTTTTTCTTCCATTCAAGCATGCAGAATTTTCATGCCTTGCAGAAACATAATCAACTTAACTATGGGAAGAATTATACCTCAAACACTACTTTGCATGTCCATATTTTTTACCTTCATGAGGAGATGAACTAGTAGAGGTTCAATCTTTCTCTTGAAGACTAACATCAATGTTTATGTCTTGATAGCTGTCTGAACTTGCATGCTTTCCATAAGCTGCATGTCTACACACATCTTGTTGTAACATAGGCTTCAAAAATTGGCAATCAACTTGAAAACAAACTTCACATGTTTGTGGTTTAGAACTTGGAACAAATTTTCTTCTTGAAGTTGTCTCAAATGGATTCTTGGCTTTAGAGTTTTCGGCATAATATTGAACATAACCAAGACCAAAATTCTTAGCTCTCTCCTCAACAAAAATAGGATAAATCATGCCTTCTACATTTTTGCCTAAATCCTTTCCTTCATAGCCCATTTTTAACATTAACTTGGACCATATACCTCTAGTGTACTTTTCAAATGAACCAACACATCTATCTAAAGAGGAATCTGAAGAAAAATTTGAGTGAATTACCTCTGCTACACGCATGTTCTTGGTTAAGGCCTCTTGGTCTTGATGGAGTTGCATCTCCATCTTATGCATTCTTTGAAGAATTTATTCTTTCTCTTTCTTCATAGCAACAAATTCCTTATGAAGTATAGTGCTTTCTCTTCGATCTTCAAACAGAATTTGCACCATATCCTTCATCCTAGAAAAGTCTCGCTTCATGTATTCATTGAGGAATCTTGTGAAGGAGGAGGATTTTGAAACCTCACTTGATGAAGTTGTCATCATTATGTCAATGAACAAAAGAAATTAAATAAAAATTTACAAAGCTTTAAAAAAAAAAATGACAAAGCTTTTGAACAAAATGGTTGTAGAGTAAAGCTCTTTTTCAAGCAGCCTTTTGTAAACACCCTCTTGTGCTTCAAGGGTTGCCTTTATGTCCTTTGGGTAATCAAGATGCCTTCAGCCCTTCTTCCTTATTTTCCTCTTCTGGATTTAGCTATCAGTAGCTCTCCCTTCACCTCTAGCAAACTCAAGCTACAGTCAGATTGCAAACAATCAAATCCTTTCACTGTTAAACACCTTTCAAGTCAAACAAGCAATCTATTGCTTTGTCAATCAAGAAACCAAGGGCTCTAATGCCAACTTGATTTGAAAATGGGTTGGATAATTTTTTATGCTTTTCAAGAAACTCCCACTTAGTTAAACAAATAAAATATCTAGCTTGTAGTTGACAATTGCGGAATTTTATACTTAAAATAGGTGTATGTTTTTTTTACTATTTAAGTGTTTTAAGTCCACTTTTTTTGGCTGATATTAAACATGTGTAACAACAATATAATGTATCAAATAAATATCAGAACATAACATCAAATTTAATCTAGGAGTTCACTCAAATATCGTGGGCTACGTCTCCTTGAGCTCTTGTCATCTTGACTTGGCTCTTTGGGAGTATGGAAAATTTTCTTTTACAAGTTACAAACTCAACTCCAATGGTTAGCTGAACTAAATCAATGGGTTTATAATACCATCATACCCCTATCATGGCTATCATCACTCTTAAAATAGATCTAGGCTTCCTTAGAATTGATTCCTTTTGTCGATGCTCTTGAGCTACCCTGAGCTTCTCCATGGCACTAACTCCAAAATTTTTTTTCTATCCCTAAAAACTCACCTAATGTCTCCAACACATATCAGATCTCCAAAATGGACTAATAATTTTCTCAAAATGAGCATTGGCTCCCCAATATAGGTCTCCATCCACTGATGGCCCTAGGTTGCCCAAAACTTCCTTGTGGCTCTTTTAAATTTACAAGTCTTCAAATGGATCTGAAAATCATTTCATTAGATTTGAAATGTCCAAAATAGTCATAATACATTATTCACTTGCAGAAATTGGCCTTTGACTGCTCCGTTTCACCTCCAACACTTGGTGGCACCCCTTGGCTCTAGGTTCCTTGAAAAATTCTCTGAAGCATCTAGACTTTCAGAATTCCTCAAAAGATTCTACAAAATCCATCAATGGATTCATAAATATCAAAACAGTCATAAATGACTATTGGTTTGTTGAGAATGGATACAAGATGCTCTAGATAAGCCCCATTCTCCTACTGGCACTAGATGGCCCTAGTGGCCCCTGGAACTTCTATGAAGAATATCAGCTTTCAAATGTCCTCTACATGCTATAAAAACCACACCATTAAACCTGTAATGTCTGCAACATCTAAAATTGACTAAAGGTTCACTGAATAAGGCCTCTAGATGCCGTGGCTAAGCCTCTTTCTGTTGGTGGCCCCTGGTGGCCTAGGTTGCCCTTAGAACTTCTATGAAGAAAACACCAGATCAAAACTCCCATGATGGCTCTACAAACCTCTCCAAAAGCTCTGCAATGTCCAAGATAGTCAAAATTGAATATTCACACTCTCAAAGTGGTCGAAAATTGAGTGATTTATGACCAAAACAACATTGCCCCAATTTCTTCCACTAATGTTGGAAGCTCCACGAGTTAGCTCCACCAATTTAGGAATTGCCTCTGAATTTAGGGGTTCCGCCAAAAATATGCCAAAATAAAATGGTAGTTAATTAATGTAACTACAGTTAAGTGTTAATTAAACCCCACGCTAATCATGCTTAGCTATTGGCTCGGGCGCTTTGTCATGTGATCATGGTTGCATGGGATGAGGGCTAGCCCCTCCGTGCTGCGTGATTCCCAATGTTGAAGGTTTAAATACATTTTGGCAACATCTTGTTTCAAATCTTGTGGCTATGGCATAGTGGGGAAAGAATTTAGTTAATGGGGCAGAGGTTTGAGGTTCAAACCCTGACCCCGCTCCCATTACCACCAAAATTTTGTCATAATTTTAACATAAACAAACCATGGCATAAAAGAACCTTGGCTTATATTGAAGTGGAATTCTGTAATTTAATTATAATTATAATTGTAATATAATATTATTTCTATATAATATATATTATACTATACAATATATATAATATGTTTTAAAACCATATAATATATTATACCTTATAATATATATAGATATATATTTAATGTTAAATTATAATTAAATAATTAAAAAAAATACATTTCCACTTTAGCAATATCAGGAATTTTACCCACATGTAAGGTCAAACTAGCAATTTTTTGCAGTTTACCTTGGCATTCAAAGTGCAATAACTTCTTCATACGGCGCTCGTTTTTCGAACCGTTCATGGCGCCGAAATTAGGAAGACAATATCTATCAAACCATCCTATGTTCAACCCAATCCTGAAATTTTGGATTTTGAGCTAATCCTTAGCTCTTGATCCAAATATGATCACACCTTGACTAGATTTTTCATTGGATAGGTATTTATTCCCTTTCCCTTTCTTTTCCTTTCTGGCCAAGGCACAATTCTGTTCATCCTTGACGTTCGATGAAGTCCCATATTTTTTGCTCCACCCAATTTATTCATGCACTAGATCAAACCACAATCGCTCCTAGCTTGGTAGTGTCTCTCTACCATTAACTAAATCTTCATAACCATGTCATGCCTTGAGAATTCCTGAGAGGGCTAGATCTACCAAGTCTTCTTCAACAACATTGACACTGACCCCACAAATTTCATCATGAAACTATGTAAACCTTCTTAGGTATTGCAGAATTGTATCATTCCTTTGCATCTTAATGCTTCAAAGCTTGTCCTTGAGTGTCGGCTTCTTGTGGTCACTATTGTTCTCAAAAAACTTTTTCATTGTTTTCCACATCGTGAACGAAGTCTCTTTCTTGTGGATATTCAAGACAATATGATCCTGCACCCCATCCAATAACATTCTCTTCATTTTTTCCACATCCTTCTTCGAGTGAGCAAGGTTTTAGGCATCATAATACTCGAGGTTTTTTCTACATCTCTCACATAATTTATTATAGCGGCCATTGTCATCCAATATTTCCTCCATGGAGTCCCTTCCATGTAACAAAGTCCTAAGGTGCTTTCCATAGAAAACTCAAGCGTGAGTCCATTCAAAGTCATCTTCTCAATCCCTGGGAGAGAAAACCTACAACATTGATCTTCAATTAAGACCTCCTACAATGACAATTTTGAAATATCTTCTCTACTATGGAATCTAACTGCGATACCATGTATAAGTGTGTGTAGATTCTAAAATCCTCATGAAATTTACTAAATCACAAGATTATAAATATCTACCTTGTTGATCCGCGGAAGAAAATTCATGATTGAGAACACATATCATAAGGATGCACAAAGATTTATCACACATACATAGAGATTTGTCTAGGGGAAAATAACTACTCAAAACACATTACTATATCAATTGCATTAAAAAAAAAAAACTTGATGAATATAATATGCTTGCTCAAAATTGATCACAGCCTACACTTGTATCTTTATCCTCTACGAATGACTAAACCTAACCAAAGCTGAACCAAATTTTCAAGACTTCAAACTCATACTTCTTTGTGACTTTGTTCATTTGAGGAATTAACCCCTATTTTTAGGTAAATCCACGAGATTGGATTGTGAAATTCCTACTAGCACGTCAGCCATTTTGCATGCACCACTTATGCAAAACTTAGACTAGTTTACAATTGACAATGCACTTGCCTTGAAATCCAATCTCAAGTAGGTAACTTGAATTCTCTGCATGCACTTATTTTTGGTTGATTGATTAGTTATTTGGATGACCACTAAGTACGACGAAGTTACCTTGCACAACTTGACCCTCAGCTAGTTTCCCCAACAATTGTAACTATTTTAAGCGATAATAACTCAACTTAACTAAATTATATTGCTACAAATTAGCAATCTCAAATTAACTAATTTAATTGTGTGCAAAAGACATGTCACACGAGTTAAATACCTCCAAGTATTATGTTGAAATTGAAATTTATATTTTAATCTAGTTTGAGCAAGGAAAAGTCAAAAATATATTTTCTTGCTGCATTTTCAACAAATCTTATGTAAAATATGCGAGTTTATTGAAGAAGTTTTTTTTAAAAGGCAATTAAAACCCTAGACAGAGTATTGTAGTGGTTTCCACACTTTTCAAACAATTTTGTATCCAATTTTACTTTAAGGTCTATTCTATAACAAACTACCAAAGCACAATATTCTTTTGTTAGTAATTTTCAACGCAATATTGGAAATTGTGAGTGTAAGATATATTGTTTGTTAATAGACTCCTACATGATTTCCTACATGATTTTCTATGGATATCACGTGAGCCATAGTAGTTTAACCAAAAAATATGAAGAAATTTTTTTTTTGCATTGAGATCGATTCATCTCTTGAGATTTTCTGCGGATATCTTGAGACATAGTAAAATTTAACCCCGAGAAAAATTGAAAGAAACATTTTTTGTTTGTAAATTTGTAGGTGCCAAACCTCGGCTAATAAATGATCTAATCCCTATTATAACATTTTCTAGGGAGGAAATAACATTACCACAAAATTACGTTTCTATTTATGTTTTTATGATATTAGTCACATTTAACATCCTCTGCCATTTTTTTTTTATTTTTTTCTTTCGTTCAAATGGAATTTCATTTTTTTCCAATCTTTTATATATTTGTGTTCCATCATATTTACATTCTTTTATACATGTACTCAAAATAAGGGACACTTTTAAATAATATACATCAAATTCTAAGTGCTACATGTTGGAACACCTAATCCTACATGGGTAGGTGTGGAATGCGAAATCACAATGGAGTCCAAGTGACCTTCGAATGTGAAACCAAGAGTCACACCATTGTACTATAAATGTACATCATGTATAATGGGAAAATAAGAAAGCCTCACGCTTATCCTTCATTGTGTGTTAAGTCCCTTGTGTGTGTTTATTCTTCTCATACACCATATTTGTGTTTAACATGGTGTTTTAACAACTGTGACAGGAAGGCGAAAGATATTCATTGTTTTTTCTAAAGTGATGTTTTATCTTCTAGAAATTCATATTGTTCAAACCGAAGACTAGCAGCAACATAAGTACTAATGTCTTAATTTTTTTCAATTTCGGGTCTCAATTTGACAAAAGAAAAAGTATTGGTAACACATCCTACTACTTAATTAATAGACAAGAGTTGGAGACATGTTGTGAACTACCAATTAATATGCCTTACTATTTTGGAAAACTAGATATTTTTCATGTGTTAAATGTATCCACAAGAGTTGACATAAAAAAAACGCTCACAACTTGTCATTAATGGCCCTAAGCAAAATCGAACCCTAGAACAAAATAAGAATAGGACATCTACTAATGATGGTTGCATGAAATTGTTTTGAGTGCATCTGATATCAAAAAATCTCAAATTTTGTCCATAGATGATTTTTAGGAGTTTGGCCTAGTTGTTAGTTTTCCAACTAATTGACTAAATAGTTTTTAATAGCTTTTAATGTTGCATAAAACAACGCAACTTTATCAACCAACAGTAGATTATCTCACATATCACTTTCCTTTGTAGATTTTGCTGATGTGAGGGACATTATACGCCCAATGTATTATGAAAATTTTGATTTCAACACTATGGATGTAGTCCCATATCTTGAAAATATGTCTTCATTCTCTACTTTTTACTAGCTATTGCAAGCCTTCTTAATATATTCTTTTTCAAATATTACTTTTTGTAGGTTTGATTATGTGAGACATTATATGCCCAGAATTATTCTGAAAATATTGATTTCAACACTATGGATGTAGTCCCATATCCTGAAAATATGTCCTCATTCTCTACTTTTACTAGCTATTGCAAGCCTTCTTAATATATTCCTACAACGCTAGTGAATTTTTCATTTACTAATCCCAAATAGTATAATGAATATCTTTGGAATTTTCTTGGACTTCCCTGCTAAATGCCACATGATCGGTGAACTAGTGGGAAAGTTTGGAATTAGTGAATTACATTCAACAAGATATACGCATCAAAGCCGGATTATCAGAATATTCTAGTCATTTATATCAAAAATTATGGGTCGTCAAATATGGAGAAAGCTTCGGTGGAAGATGTTAAATCTTGGCTTCTTGGGTTTCACATCTCTGTTTATAAAAAAGTGGAAGATGTTAAATCCCGCGCTTCTTTGGTTGCTTAGGAAAGAGTGTAGCAAGAAAAGGGTTCCCCATATCTATTTATAAAGAATTCAACACCGCTACTAGTAAAGTTTTAACCTCAAATATTTGAGTTTCCTAAACTAACAAAACCTCTTGAAGAATTTATGGATATTGCATTGCTCAAGAGGGTGTCACCCATTGAGTTTTTTTATATTCACTGAAGAAACAAAACATCAAAATGAATGTAAGATCGAGGGTGTTGATTATGATCTACTTCTAAATTAAAATAAGAGTTGCGATGTGAATGTACTAGAAAAAATAAGTTTACAAGCTTTGTCCTATCATATACATCCCTATGGGTATTTAGAATCTTCTTATGCCCATTAAATCCTCTCCAAGTGCCAAAGCAATTAAACCCTTCATTACAAGATGATAACATGAGAGAAGATACGGAAGGGATGATATTACTAGAAAATGTCGGGGCCTACCAACTTTTGTTTGTTGTTGTGTCTATGTCTACGATCTTGTTATTTTGGTATGTTGGTATGTAATCAACTACCTTCAAACGATCGATTACCCTTTGTAATCAATTTTTTCCTTCAAGTTTGTTGAAATATTAAATCCAACGGCGCGGAGGAAGCGCAACAAGATTTGAAGTTTGTTTTTGTTTTAATACCGCACACCCACAACATTTAAAACAAGACACCAACCATTTGTATTTGGCGCCATTTTGTTTTGATATAAATTGGCCACGTCAAGTATTTGTGGAGCCATAGTCCATGTTGACAAGACCATCAACCAATGCGGTGCCGATCGCAAGATAGGCGACATCCCACCAACCTCAAATCGATGCGATAAGAATTTATCAAATCCAGTTGAATTTTGTTTAAAATTCCATCGGGGTCGACCTCCCGACCAATAGGAGCACGATCGGATAGTTTTGGAGTCTAGTCGACAATGGATCAAATGGATGCGATAAATTATAAAGAAGGAGTTTGTTCAGAAGTTTGAAATCCTCGATGAGTTAAACTCCGCCCGAGATCAATGGCGTGATTATCATTGATCTGAGATCAGGTAACTTTTGCGGGCACAAGTAGCTCGTTGTTTAAACGAGGTAGTGCATACGCGATTGAGTTTGGCTATTACGCGTTGAACGAAGATTGACGGTGAATATTAAGTGTAGGAGCAGAGCGACTCTTCGAACCCGCCAAGAGGGTGCCACCACAACAAACCTTCCAAGCGGTGCCACCAATTAATGTAGCTTGACATGCCAATCAACAACGTACGAGTTGTTGTCTTTTGTTGTTAAGCCATTGAATGGAATTTAATCGGATTAGGTTTAAGTTTTGTTTTATGTACCTATAGTCGGTTAGTGTAATATAGATCATGTAATGTAATGTAATTCATGCTTGAAGGTAGAATTTGAAAAAAAAACGAGAGAGAAAAATAGTAAACATTGCATATCTAGCGAGTTAGAAGAAGATTTATTTTGTGAATCAAGAACTTCCTTCGAAGAAAAAATTTTAATTCTTTAATTGATTTTCATATTTAATGAAAAAAAAAAAAATTTGTGCATCTCACATCTGCATCTTCTAAATTAATCTCTATGTTGAGCAATTTTATTTCCTTTGTGTTGTTCAGAATTGTTCGAGAAATTCCAACATGGTATCGGAAACTAGTTCGGGCACTCGATTGAATGAAGCGAGATATCACTTTTCATTGAAGAATGTGTAAGAAGATTGGTGAAGTGGATTTCTCGAGTAGAGTGAAAGCTTTTTGTTTGTTTACCTGGAGTCAAAGAGTTTTATTGTTTGTTGTGTTAGCATAGTTACGATGGCACCAGCGGGCACCGGCTGAAGAATCCCTAACTTCCACGGTTTAATGGGAAGAACCATGATTATTGGGGAAATCACAATAGAGTCTGTTTGCTTCACGATTACATATGGGGAGTTAGTTGATAATGGCTACCCGAACGTGAGACGTAGCAATGTTGGGTGCTTTAATAGCGACAAAAAGAGATTTGTTAGAAGATAATAGGAAGAAGGACTCCAAATCCTCTTCTATCTCTTTCAATCGGTGCATGAGTATTTTTCAAAGGATTTCAACAGCAACAAAGTCTAAGGAGACATGTGATATGCTCAAAACGGCTATCAAGGCATGGAGAAGGTGAAGACAACAAAGTTGCAAATGTTGAGGAGAGATTTTTAAACTCTCTATATAGAAGAGTCGACACCATAGACTCATTCTTCACTCATGTTATTGGGTTGGTTACCCAAATAAGATCTCATGGAGAGACACTTGATGAAAGAATAGTGGAGAAAATATTGACAATTCTACCCTCGAATTTGATGCCATAGTAGTGGCAATAGAAGAGACAAAGGATCTCTCATTATTTACGGTGGATTAGCTTAGCGCATCCCTAATGTCTCATGAACATAGGCGGAACGGAGGAGCAGAGATTCCTCATTGGAACAATATTTTAAGACTCAAATGTCCTTTGGCCAAAGTAGAGGCCGAGGAAAACAAATGTAGAGGAAGAGGAAGAAGTCAAAACGGAGGGAGAAATAACCTTTGCAAACACGAAGATGGAAGAAACAGCAGAACTAGCATGAAGGCTCAGAAGCCAACATCAAGCACATGGACAAAGGTATGATAAATCCCAAGTCCAATGTCATTACCGTAAGAAGTATGGCCATTATGCCAATGAATGTAGAGAAGACGAGAATGACATGAAGAATAGGCGAAATTCCTAATTTTACAAAAGAAGAAAGAACCGGAAAAATGTTTTGTTAATGTGTAATGTAGCACAAGATAGACAAAATGATGTATGGTTCTTAGACTCGAAGTTGTGAAACCATATGATTAGGCTTAGCAATGTTTACCAATCTCGATGAAAATGTTAAATCTGAAGTAACAATAGGGATTGATAGTAGATATATGTCAAGGGAAAAGAAAAGGTAAGTACGGACAAGAAATGGAGAACAAAAGTTTGTGCCCAGGATGTATATTATGTACTTGGCTTGGAGATTTAATCTTTTGGGCATTGAACAACTCATAGACAAGGGCTACAATGTATTCTTTATAGATGATGTGTGCACAATCATGGACATACCTTTGAGCAATAAATTCATTGCAGAGTGCGGGATGACAAGCAATAGGATGTTTCCTCTAAAGCTCGAGTAGACTTGAAGGAAAGAAGGAGTGTAGCATCGCCAACACAAGGGTCTTTCGGGGAGAAAGTGAAAGATGGCGGATTTATAGCCGCAAGATTTGGACATCTCAATTTTGCGGACTCGAGCTTATTGTAGAGAAAGGGAATGTAAAAGGATTACCATTGATTAAAAAACCGGACGACCTTTATGAAGGTTGCATCTTGGGGGAAAACAACACAAAGAAATCTTTCCATCAAGAAAGAGCATAAGGGAAAAGGAACCCTTAGAAATAGTTCATTCGATTTGTGTGAACCAATGCAAACAACATCTTTAGGCGGCAACAAATATGTTTTGAAATTCATAGATGATTACACCGGAAAGACATGGGTGTATTTCTTGAAACGAGAAAAAGAAGTGAAGTGTTTGAGAAGTTCTTCCACTTCAAAACTCTTGTTGAGAAGTTTGAGTGGGCACTACATCAAAGTGCTAGGTGTGAGAGGTGGAGAATACATCTCCAAATAGTTCCTACATTTTTGTAGGGAGAATGACATACACAAGCGAGTTTACCACAAGGTACACACCTCCCAACAAAAGGTGTTGCGGAAAGGAAGAATAGGACCATCATGAACATGAGTCGAAGTATGTTGAAGGAAAAACATTTGCAAAATGAGTATTGGGCCGAAGTTGTCAATTATGCGGCATATATATTGAGTAGATGCCCGGCCAAAGTTGTCATGAACGAGTTCGAGAAGAAGCATGGAGTGGAACAAAGAACTTTGTCACTCACATGAGGATTTTCGGATGTGTGGCTTATGCACATGTCCCGGACAAATTGAGAAAGAAGTTGGACGGCAAAGGGGGAGAAGTGTATCTTTATTGGATATAGTGATGAGAACAAGGCATTCAAACTCTATAATCCATCCACCAAGAATGTAATCATAAGAAGAGATGTGGAGTTTATTGAAGAAGAAGCTTGGGATGGAAGCTTAGAGA
Source organism: Pinus albicaulis (assembly GCA_034641835.2). Classification (NCBI taxonomy): domain Eukaryota; kingdom Viridiplantae; phylum Streptophyta; class Pinopsida; order Pinales; family Pinaceae; genus Pinus; species Pinus albicaulis. The sequence continues at coordinate 116,168 of JAXQQM020082990.1, read as the reverse complement.
AAAAATTTAATGTGAAGACATGTGTGTCTCACGAAGAACAAGAAGGAAGGGACAGCAATAGATAATCCCTCCTTGGTGCCTCCTCCTCCTACTAAGCACAACAAACCACACCACAAATTTGAAATAGATCAGCGTGAGAAATAAAAGAAGTGCTTCTCCAAGCACACCACGGGGAAGCGAAACTCTCTCGAGTTCAAGTGGAACTCCAACTACACCAAGAAGACCAAGATTCATAAATATGAGTGAGATTTATGAACAAGGAGAAGGTAAATGATAATGCTGAATCTAAGTTCCATTTATTTTCTTTGTATTGTCATGTTGATGACCCAATTCATTTGAAAGAAGCCATAAAAGAGGAAAAATGGATTGAAGCAATGAATGAAGAGATTGGTGCAATAGAAAAGAAATTGGTGCAATAGAGAAAAGAGTAATACGTGGGAGTTAGTGGACCTCCCTAAACGTAAAGAATTCATTGGAGTAAAATGGGTCTATAAGACCAAGAGAAATGTTCGAAGGCGAGATTGAAAGGCACAAGCGAGACTTGTTGTTAAAAGCTACAAGCAGCAACAAGGAAGAGACTATAGAGAAACATTTGCATTGGTTGCGGGGATGGAAATAGTGAGAACGGTGTTATCCATGAAGCACAACACAAGTGGAGAGTTTACCAAATGGATGTGAAATCTTCATTGAAATAAATCATTGGCAGGAAAAGAGGTATATGTTGAACAACCTCCAGGATATGAAATTGAGCGAAGAGCACAAAGTATGCAAGTTGAAGAAAGCTCTTTATGGGTAGAAGCAAGCACGAGAGCATGGTACGGTAGGATAGATGCTTACCGTGAAAATGGATTTGAAATGTGATGGAGAACCCACATTCTACATAAGATAAAATGATGGTAAGATTCTTATTGTTGTTTTATATGTAGATGATTTAATCTTCTTGGCAATCAAGTTTCTCTCTGTTGATTTTAAAGAAGTCATGAAAAGTGAATTTGAAATAGTGATTTGAGTTTTACGGATATTTTATTGGAAGAAGAGTAGAAAAAATGAAAAAGGGATTTTTATTTTCCATGAAAAATATGTTGAAGAAGTGTTGAAAAGATTCAACATGTAGAACAACAAAGAAGCTGAAATTTGCTCAAGCTTGTCATGGGGTTAAAATTGATCAAAGACAATAGCAAGGATCTTGATCCAAGTTTCTATAAAAGCATAGTTGGCGACCTCATGTATTTCATGTGCAACTAGACTTGATATTATGCACATCTTTTGTAAGTTTAATTTCTAGATTCATGGAAAGGCCAAAAGAAAATCATTGGTAGGCGACGAGAGAGGATTCTAAGATATGTGAATGGAACAAAGAGGTATGAGTATTTTATACTCCTCACCTGAAAATTGTAAATTGGTTATACGACAATTATTGGGCGGGAAATGTAGATGGCAGGAAAGAACACATGGATATGTGTTTCATATGGGATGTCAAGAGCCATTTCATGGAGCTTCTAAGAAACAGCAATTTAACTGGATTATCTACAACGGAGGCGAGTATGTCGCAACAACAATAGCGACATGTCAAACGATTTGGATGAGAAGAATGTTGAGAAGTTTGTGTCATGAACGGGTAAAAGGCACAACAATTTATTGTGATAATAGCTCAACAAGAGCATTGTCAAAAAATTCGATGTTCCCAAGAGAATGAAACACATTGATGCCAAGTATAACTACATCAGAGAGCTAGTGAACAATGGGGAAATTTCTTTGCAACATTGCGGAACGGAGCGGTTGCTGATACACTAAAAAAATCATTAGGGCAAAAGAGTTCTAATTATTTGAGGAAATGTTTGGGTATTCATGAGAATGCGAGTTGTTGAATTTAAGAGGGAGTGTTGAAATATTAAATCCAACGGCGCGGAGAGGTGACGGGAGCCGAAGTACATTTTTGTTTGTCTACACACCCACAACATTTAAAACAACACACCAACCATTTGTATTTGGTGCCATTTTGTTTTGGATTTCGCTTCGAGCCGTATCCCAAGTATTTGTGGAGCAGGTAGTCACGTTGACAAGACAGCCGACTAATCCGGTGTCGATCACATAGAATGGAGTTGACGTCACACCAGCCCCAAATGGATGCGATAAGAATTTATAGGAGTACGGATTTGAATTTTGTTTAAAAGTCCGTCGGGGTCCACCTCCATCCAATAGGAGCCCGATCGCATAGTTTTGGAGTCCGGTCAGCGATGGAGCAAAAGGATGCGATAAATTATAAGAAAGGTTTGTTTAGAAGTTTGAAATCCACGATGATTTAAACTCTATCCGGATCAACGAGCGTGATTATCGTTGATGCGAGATCAATGTTAACTTCGCGGCTACGGGTAGCTCATTTTTAAACGGAGCGGTGGCTCTGTGGTTGACTTCGGCCAGCACGTTCGGCCGAAGATTGACGGTGGAGATTAAGTGCGGGAACACGGCCACAGCTTTTCGTGCCTCCCGGGGATGCCGGCGTAATAGACACCCTTAGCGGTGTCGTCGATTAACGTGGCCAACATGCCAATCGACCACGTACGGGAAGTTGTTTGAATTTTGTTGTTAAGCCATTGAATGTCATTTAATTAGATTAGGTTTAAGTTTTATATACCTATAGTTGGTTAGTGTAATATAGAGCATGTAATGTAATGTAATTCTTTGTAAGCCTCAAGGTAGAATTTGAAAAAAAAAAAACAGCCAAGGCAAAATGGTAAACATTGCATGTGTGATTAGAGAAGAAGATTTGTTTGTGAATCCGGAGACTACGTGCTGAAAGACATAATTTTCATTGTGTAATAGATTTTCATATTAAATGAAACAATTTGTTTTTATGGATCTGTTTCCACATCTTCTAAATTAACCTATGTGTTGAACGGAGGTGTTGTTAAGTAATTGTTAATTCAACCAAGTTTTACCATAAAAATGTTTGGAGAAGTACTAGCATGGGTGATTGTCTTGATAATAAAATAACAAGGATGTGGATTTAGTCTTGTTCTTAATGGGAACTTTCAGTTCATGGTAAAAATTTCAAATTCTTTTCATTTTTATCTTCATATATAACACACGGCCTAATGTGTAGCCTCTAGGTAGATATATCTAGCAACAACTACTGAGGAACTTGGATGGCCTTATTTTTGGGAGCTTGAACTTATTCAATATCCATTTTTTCAGTTGACAATGTGATTAGATATCATTATATCGCGTTAACGAATGCAGGTAGGAAAATTCAAGCTAGTAACACCAACACTGTAAAAAATTTGAGTTGATAGTCGCAATGTTGAGTGAGCTTATTGGCCTGAAAGAGAAAACAATGGCCAGGAATCCATTCATCATCATGCATGCACTGCACTCGGACACGTTTGATGCAAAGAAAAGGGAGGATCTCAAATGGGCTATTCAGATGATTTTCGCTGGGATTGGGAGCCTTCACGGTGCCACATGTTATTGTGCAGACACACCAATGTGCATGATAGTATTGAACGAGTTTGTCAAGTCATTAGAGGAAGATATGTCGATCTCGTCACCGTCACAGTATACATGGTCAAAGCCTAGTGATTCCTTATAGCGTTTATATGTTTTTCTTGTTTGCTGCTTTCAACATTTCTCATTAGTCAGCCTTTTTTTTTGAATTTAATTTTTTTTGTTTGTGCAATTGTTAATTTATAGTTTCAATAAGAATAATTGTTAATTTATAGTTTCAATAAGAATTTTTCATACGATTACTAGTTTATAATTTCAATTAATAATAAGAAATAATTCAATGTAAGAATACTTATCTACATCTTATTTTTTATCCTATGGAAGTAATTACTTAACATATGATGAGAAATAAGTAATAGTAAACATGTTATTTGTCTAGTATAAACTATTTTTAAAGATCTTATGTTATATATGATAGTTTTCATATATATAAAAAAAAACCCTTTACACAAATATCTAAATTTCATATAAACATATTACAATTACATAAATAAACGAAATAAATAAGCTCAACATTACGGCTAGTGCAAGTTCCTGGAAATTGTAGTGCAAGTTCCAAGTCACTGTTCCAGAAGGACCGGTGAAACGCTGCAGCGTTGAAGTCGTCGATTGTACTGGGCATCGAGAACCCAGCTGTCTGAGTCTAAGTTTAAAAATTCTTGCGTTATGCAAATGGTTTAGCCAATTGAGTCGAGTGTACTGACAGATTGGGAGCACGATACAATATCGAGTATAGATTGTTGTTTGTCTTTAGTGTTTCAGAAATGTGCTGCAATCGACATTATCTTTTGATAGTGGGTTCCAAAATTATTTTGGATCATGAGATTACTCCGCATATTGGGATTTATATTTTAAAATGTAGAATGAAAAATATTGGGATTTATATTTTAAAATGTAGAATGAAAAATATTTGTAGTTTATAAACATAAATTAGAATAGATTGATCTAATATGAATTTATAAGATCAAATTTCTTTGATCTAAATTTAATTTAGAGCGAAAAAAATAATGTGTATTTTCTTATTTTTTAAATTATATTTTTTAATATTACATAATATGTTTATTAAGTGATTTTATATTAATTTATAAAAAATGTTTTATTGATAACTTACATTAAATATTTTATCCTATATGACATTAAAATATTTTCTTTCACATTTTTATATATAAGTTCATATAACTTATTAAAATAATTTATAGAAAACATAAAGTTTAAACATTTTACTTACTTATATTAATTTTTGACTTCTAATTGCTTTACATGATATTAAGTTATATGGACAACTAATTAAATATGCATAGCATACATGTTTTTCTATTTAGAATATTTTATTTTATTTTAAGAGGGATGTACATACACATTGCTACCAAGAGGCTAGAAGGATCAACTTCAAACTTGAAAACAAATTTACGAATTAATCCATTTTAGTGTTTGGTAAATATGTCATTAATATTTTTTCATTTTTAAATTGTATATTTTGATATTTTATCATTATTAATATTTTATATTAAAAGTTGAATAGTCGACACATTTCCTTCTTATTAGGAAGTAACTATTTTATACTTTATCTTTAACTACTTTTTCCATTCAAGGTAAGGTTAACATTAATACACACATATATCAACACACTTTTTATAGAGAAAGAGAAAGTTCATAATGAAATATATTAGTTAATATGGATATTCAAACGTTTATTTTAGGTTCTATATTGAAATGTTTATAAGATAAATAGAATTTTTATTTATTTTTAATTATGTTATGTGGAAAATTATATTATTTAAGATAGACATCCCAATAATATTGTATTTATTCCTTGAAGAGTGGAAGTGAAATATCAACAATTGAGTTAATTTTTGTGTTAATAGATTTTTTTAATTGTTTATTTATATGGTTATTTATTTATTGTTTTTTTAAACTTGTTTGGTTGATATGGTGAAAAATATTTTTATTATTTTTAAAGACATGGCATACTTACACATATCCCTCTTATTAAATTGCAGAAATTTTATTATTTTTTTAGAACTACGATATACTTACACATATCTTTAACAGATTTGGTGTAAAATAAACTTGTAAAACCTCTAGACCTAAATAACCATTAGTATATATTTTAAAATTAATTTGAAAATACATAATATTAACTAATTTGGACTTACAATATTAAAAAATGATTAATTGATAGTGCATAAGTAAATTCTGCAATATTTTTGAAAATAAAATATTTATTAATTATTTTTAATTAAAACACATTTGTTCTTTTCCAAAAAGGGTAAACCTGCGTATTATTAGCCTAACAATTTTTCCACACTCTTTTCGCCTTTTCCTTCGAGAATATTTAAAAAACATTCAGAGGTCATTTTGAAAACACGTTGGGTACAACACAAAAATTCTCTCGTCATAGAAATGACTTCGACCTATGACGTTGCTAAAATCCAAGTTTTAAAAATATGCAAGTACTCACTATAATGATTTTTAATTTTTTTTTTAATTTTTTTTATTTAAAATTTAGTTGAAATTTAGAAAAATATAATTGTAAAGAATTGAGTTTTTATAAATGGATTCACTTTGGTAGATAGAGAAAACCTTTCAAGGATAGGTTCTCATTAAAGCAATTATTAAAAAAAGTAATTCTTTATACCATTCTTTTGACATGGATTTAATCATTAGGATAAACATCTTCAATGACCATAACTATAACTGTGTCCTTTATACTCTATAGTGTTTCTTCAACAACCATAATACAATTCATGAAGTTTTTGGTAAGAAATGTGTAACCTTATTTATATGCATTGAACATTTATTGTTGAAGATAATGGAGAATCTCTATTTTAGTGAGAGTTGGTTTACAAGATCTTAGGATAGGAATTAGTTTCTATTTCTTAGGGTATGGTTCTAACTTCTCTAGATCTTGTGTGCTATATAATGCAGATTGTATGGAGAATGTAGGCGTTACTGTGAAAACCAAACTTTGATCTGGTTCACCCTTTTTGTAGAGGGCGGCAATGAGTTGTTTTAATGACTAAATTTTCAAACTCTATTGCTTTCTGGTATCACGGCTATTTTTAAATTTTGGAGCACTTTCGTCTAAGGTTGGGCGGGTCTAAGCCGGTGTGGCAGAGGCTACGCATGGGGCATAAACGGGGAGTGAGGAGAGTGAGATCGGCTGCCACACAGCATTGTCGGAGCTCATCGAACGGGGAGAGGCCGACCTTGTGTGCAATAGTGAAGGCCGACCCTACGTGGGTGAGGCTGGGCCGAGGCTGGTGTTGGGCTGCCGAAGGTATGCTGCCTACCTTCTTCTCTAGTATGTGCACTCGACAAGAGGGCCATCTCTTCGAGAACTGTGTCGGGGAAGGCCATCTGTTCTTTTTTGTGAAAGTTGGAGCTGCGTATTGGAGTTTTGTTTTGTGTGAGGAGGAAGCGATGCACGCACTGTCTACCTATCTACGCTTTGCCTACCTGAAGGTCCATCTTCCGAGAGGAGCACTGCCCATCCTTGGCCACTAGAAGAGCCTACGTGGACTAGGTTGATCCATCTAACGCTGCCTACACGAGACGGTGAGAAGAACACTTCCTACGTGAAAAGGAATGCTACCATCCTCTTTTGAATGCGGAGAAAGACGCTACGATCCAAAGTTCCTATGGCCCTTTCACCATTTCGCAGCGAAAGTGCAGAAGTCCATACTTTCTGCTCCTACATGCGCCCTTGTGGCTGCCTCACAATACTTGTTTGCATTTACCTCACTATTGCTGCCAAAGTGAATTAAAAGAAAACGGCTGGTGACAAAGTAGCACGAGACAAATTTCCGGAACGCGCATCCATTTTGTTGTGCTGTGCCTTTGTTGAACAAAAGGAGAAAATTTATTTTTGCGTTGAGAACAAAGCCTTTGGTGGATCCCACCAGCTATTCTATGATATAGGCATGCGATAGAAAGAGTCGTTGCTAACAAACTATCTGTGCTTAGGAGTAGGTAAGGAATTCCCACATTTCATTGATAATATCATTAAAGTTGGATTATGTGTATGCAGATCATTCACTACACGTGCATATGCGATAATGTGGGGAAAGGTTGAAGGGATAGGAATGCCACCATCCTATCATTGAACGCTATTGTATGAATAGTGAACAACATTTTTTTCGATTCATGTGTTACAACATGATTATGAACATTGTAAGCTAACATTGTGATTTTGAGGTATATGCTCCCATCATTCTTTTCTTTTCTGTCAAGTACTATTTAATCGTCAATATGAATAGTCAATTAATCAAATCATACTTAAATAAGAGTAACAAACTTGATGGCTCAGTACTCAAATTGGAAATTAAGATATGAGCGTATAGAAATGCAGTGCTTGGACGATTACAAATGGGGATGAAGTCGAAGCTAGTAGCGGGGCTTGTGTCGGTCCCCGGTGGGACAAGAGAGAGGAGTAAAGTAAAGACGGTGTTGAATATGTTAGTGAAAGATTGCATCATACTGCATATCGAGAGAATGCAAATCAGCAAGCGAAATGGACCGTATTGAAGGATTTGTACGAGGTTAGGGAAAACAAATCATCTTTGTTCTTGAAAGAGAAACATTATTTCAATAAATATGGAGGAGAATGAAACGAGTTTCTTCTTTCATATAAGCCCGGATCAAAGATCTAAAGAAAAAATTGTTACATCGGTGAGAGTAGTTACGGATGTAGATCTAGTCACAATTACCATGAATGGTATGACTGATGATTACCAAATTTTTATCACTGGGATAGGTGCGAGAGAGAAAATCCCAAATTTTGAAGAGAACTTACGGGAATATTAATGCAAGAATAGAAAATAATATTGACTACGGGAAACCTAGAGTGCGGATACGGCACTAATGGCAATGAAGAAATTCTTTAAAGGAAAAGGAAATCCATCACAGCAAAGCAGAGGCCACGGAAAAGACCGAATCAAACTCAAGGTATGTATCCAAATAAAAACAACTGCGTAATTAAATTTTTCTTGCAGAAAACTTCAGGTCATATGGTTAAGGGTGCGGGAAGAAGAAATTTCATGAAGAACGGTAGAAGCTTAAAATACATGCGAGTCATTTTGCAAATAATGAACATGTTCAGGATTTTAGATTGTTCATGGAAGACTTCGATGAGAATGTCGATCTGAGACACCTAGTATGTAGATTAAGACATCCACGCTATGATGGGGAACGAGAAAATGGTTCGAATATTTTAAAGAAATCAACAATGGAGCATAAATCTACCTTGGTGATGATATATGTCATCGGATCAAAGGGTGTGGGAAAATTTCTATTATTTTACCTAATGGTAATGTGAGATATATTCATAATGTAATGTATGTGCCCGGAAGTGACAAACAATCGATTTTTTTGTATCCATGATTATAGATCAAGATCTCAAGGTTGATTTTTTTAAATCTAACTGTTATATTAAAGATTTGTTGGATGGCATGAAGACTATTTATTCGGGAACTTGAATAGGAGAGTCTGTGTACAAATTGGATGTGATAACAACACCGAATTGAGCTTTGACGGCATCGATTTTGACTACAAAGAGTTGTGGCACCCAAAGACTTGGTCATATAAACTAAAATGACTTGCTGTTACTTTAGAAAAAGGAAATGATAAGAGATCTTCCTATATTAAAAAGTGCATACTGAGTGTTATGCTTGTGCATTAGGAAATATGCATAGAGAAGAATTCATGTTCGAGTAGAAAGGAAAAGGAGAGATATGCTTGAATTAGTGCATGACCTTTGTGGACCCATGCAAATAAAGTCATTAGGAGGTGCACTATATTTTTTAACGTTTTTATTAGTACTTTAAAGATTTCTTGGGTATATTTCATGAGTAATAAAAGCCACACATTTGAATAATTTAAGCGAGTTCGGATATATGATTGAAAAGCAAACGTGGTAGCACATAAAAATTCTCTTGCTCCGATCAAGGTGGAGAATACGGGGAGGGAGGAACTTACCAAGTATTGTAAGGACCCCATGGGATATTTCCAGCAATTCATAGTACCCCATACTCCTCGGCGAACGGAGTAGGGAAAGAAAAAATAGAACATTGGTGGAGTGTGCTAGGGAGCATGTTGAAAGGTAAGGATCTTTCGAATGGTTTTTAGGCTGAGAAGCATTGAATGCGCAGTTTATTTAAAAATAGAAAGTCCTAGGGAAGTCTAGAGTTTAGAACTCCTTTTGAAGCATTATATGGTTAAACCTATAGTAAAACATTTAAGAGTATTTTAGGTCTAAAGCATTTTCCCACATTCCAAAGGAAGACAAAAGAAAACTAGATTCAAAGCCATCGGATGTACCTTTGTAGGGTATTGTTCACAATTTAAAGCTTATAGATTGTTTAATCCCCTCTACTCACAATATTTTTGTTAGTAGAGATGTCATATTCCATGAGCATGTTTATGATAAATCTAATAAGCGCAATGAGGAATGGATATTCCATTTTTGTGGAAGAAAGTGAAGAAATAGGTAACGGCAAGGATCAAAGGAAAGAGGCGGAAGTAGAGAATCCAGATACATCGATCAAGCTAGGAGTCGAGTCAAAAGTCGGAATGGGTTGGAAGCTACACCAACGCTCGAGAAGATCGGGTAGGCGATTCAATTGCACACTAGATACAAGGAAAATTCCTTTATAACTAGTATGATGAATGTTGTTGAACCTTCTAGTTATAGAGAATAAAATAAATGTAGTGAATGGAAAGAAACTATGGAACGAGAATATGAATCTATTCTAAAAAACAACACCTGGGATTTTCGTTGAACTTCTGAGAAACAAACCATAGGGTGCAAATGGTTGTAAAAACCCAAGATTAATGAAGATGGAACCATAGATAAATTAAAAGCTAGATTGGTAGAAAAGGGAGTATTCACAAAAAGAAGGTATTGACTATGAAGAAATCTTCACCCCTATAGCTAAACTAAATACTATCGAAATTTTAATTGTAGCTACTACCTAAGAAACATTGGATGATTCACCAACTAGGCTGTAAAAATCTTCATTTCTAAATGGGGAGTGAAGGAGGAAGTCTATTTCGTAGCTTTGAGGTTTGTTCCAAAATGGAAAGAACATTTAGTCTGAAAATTAAAGAAATCTCTATATGGACTAAAAAGGCACCTAGATCATGGTATGAAAGATTGATTCATTTTTTCTACAACGTGGTTACAATAGAAGCAAAAATGATCCTAATACGTATGCACCATGAAAGATGAGGGTGCATAAGCGTTGGTTTCTTTGTATGTATATGATCTACTTATTACGAGGTGATGTTGTTGATCTAATCAAAGAAATGAGAAGCAAATGTCTGAGATGTTCGAAATGTAAGACCTTAGTTAATTGAGATATTGTTTGGGTCTTGAGATATGGAGAGATTCAAGACAAACATTTCCCCGGGGTCGGTATGTCAAAAGTCTAATGGAAAGATTCATGATGGATTAGTGTGAGGCTACAACGGTACTACTACGGTAGAACATTAAAATTCAAAGTGACGATGGATCTAAAGGCGAGATGAGACACTTTATAGATGGCGTAGTTGGAAGCTTAATCTACCTAACCACTACACGAGACCTGATTTGGCTTATGTAGTTAGTGTGCTAAGTTAATACATGTCCAAACCACTTGATATTCATTGGAATGAAGCAAAGGTGTTTTAAGGTACCTACAAGGAACTCTAGATTACAATATGATTTATATTGATTCTTCGATGTTAGATTGACGGGATTTTGATTCCATTTGGGTTGGAAATGTAGATAATGAAGATCCATAATAAGCTATGCATTCATCATTGGATCCAACATGATTACATGGTCACAGATATCCTTGTCTTCATCGGAAGGAGAGTATCAAGCCATGTGTGTAGCAACATGTGAGCGATTTGGTTGCGGAGAGTTCTCGAAGGTATCGAGAGAGAAGAACGAGAGAGATCGCAACAGTGCCATGTGACAACGAGGAGTTCAATCAAACTTGCTAATAATGGGTGTTCCACAAGAACACTAAACACATTGATACACAATTCCACTTTGTCGGGGAGAAAGTCTAATCAAAAAAGAAATTCATCTTTTATATTGTAAAATGTGTGATAATGTTTGAACATTTTCACTAAGCCTCTTCACAAAATTAAGTTTGTAATGTTTACGGAGATGTTAGGCATATTTTTGAACCCCTTCTCCATTAAGAAGTGTTGAAGATATTGGAGAATCTCCTATTTTAGTGAATTTAGTTCACGAGACCTTAGGATAGGAATTAATTTATTTCTTAGCGCTTGGTTTAACTTCCCTAGACCTTATGTGCTATATAATGCACAAATTGTATGGAGAATGTAGGGGTGTTCTGTGAAAGCTGAACTCTCTAGTTCGGACTCTCTTTCGTAAGAGGTGACCGGTGGGATTGTTTAATAATCCATATACAAACATCTTTTTATCCTTTATATACTTAAAAATCAAAGTTTGTACAATTCTTCAATCGATTTTTTTTTCAATTGAAAAATCAATTGTTATTTATTTATTTATTTTTAAATGTTAATTTCATTGTTAACCATTGTTGAGGAGGTAAATCCCCTCTACGGACGAGAGCGATCCTACTAGCCCGGCAAGGATCTAGCGACAAACGAAACAATGCTATGACGCAAGCTCTAGTTACGAATGAAAGACTTGGAATAGAAGCCTACACGGATTCCAACGCTATGATACGAAGAAGAAGTGTCCCGAATCCTTCAGCCACTACAGCGGATACAATCTTCCACGATCTCCGCGGATGAATACCTGCACATAGAAGAAACGAGAACGAGATACAAGCATAGGAACCATCATAAATGACTTAAACATCGGTCGAGAGAAAAGATATTACTCGCATTAACATGATGGAAAGCGGTGGAACCATAATCATAGTCATCTATTAAATGATAAACGAATAGAAGTTACAACCAAAGTTCGACGTCGCGGCCTCCCTTCGAACGGGTCCAGGTCGTCCACGTCTCGCAAAGCTCTCGAGGAAAGGAAAACCTCTCCGAGTCTCGTGACAATGGTCTCCTCACTGAGTTGGCCTTAAGGGAAAGAGAAGGGATTCTTTACATCACAAAGGCACTTGGGAATAGGGAGATGCAAAGCTTCGGCACTTCAAGACTAGCTTGCCATGGATTTGAGCGAGGCTTTTATAGATGGGGAAGGAGAGTTGGGATCCCTATTATTATGGGATTGGCCCTATCAACAAGGAAGGTTCTATGGAAGGTGGCAAAACCACTTCCCTTCCATAGAACTCCCGCGACCAAACCTCCCAACTCAAGATAGGCGGTGGTTTGTGAGTTTGTTTGAACTCTTCCGCCATCCATATTTAAAAAACAATCCCTAAAATGGGTGGCGCAATTGCTGCTCTATGACGGAGCGCCAAGTGGCACGACCTCGTTGGAGGATTTTCCTCATTGGCGCGAGTAATGAAGCTACTGCCCGCGCCAATGCAAAAAGGGATGTTTCCTTGATGTTTGCAAGGAGATGTCTCCAAGGGAAAGTAAAGCTCATGCTCGAGAGGATGCATTGATGATGTTTTCAAGGCATGACAATGTTCCATGATCCCCAAAATGGGTCCTCCATTGTGCGGGACGGGGAATAGTAGGGACGGTGACAAATTCTTGTACTTGTAACGAGGCCCCTAAAGCATGAGGCCGAGAAGAGAGAGGGGTGAAATGCTTACCTACGAGAACATGTTCAGCTGACGAAGGCCAGCCGTCGGAAAACCTGCACGAAGGAAAGATACAACTGATATCTCAAGTACATGATGTATATATATGGTATGGGTATGACCATCAGCAGTATGCTATAATCCGGATCTAGGGTATGGGCACGGCCATCAACTAAGATCAAACAAATAGACTCGGGTATGGTCACGGCCATCAATCGGTGAGTCATGTACATAATGATAATAATCCACAATCGCAGCCTGGATTACAACGGACACAATCCGGTCTTCCAAGCTCCATCTCGACCCAAACAAGTACAAGTTCAAGCATGTGAATATGTGGGTTAAAGTCGAACATGCAAGAACATCGTCGATTGCCGACGATGATGAAAATTTGTTAACGAGACGCGAGAGGAACCACCAATAATGACAATGGCCCTCAAGGTACTACAAGTACAATCCACGGCGTGCGAATAAATGAGTTGACGTCGAACACCCGCGAGAATCATTCGATCGGAGGTCAATGATGAAAACCTCACGTCGAATCGACGAACACGCCATTGAGGCATGCGGGCTCCAAGGTACCATGGGAGTCTCTAGACCAACTTCCTGGATAATGAGTTGAAGTCGACGGAAGTGACCTTGATCGAAGGTGGACCATAATGATTCCCACATCATCGACACGAGACGAGAGGAACATAATGTTTTGGTTGTGAATCGGGATCATATGAGAAACGAGAGGAAGGTTGATATTTGCGAGAGGCTAACTTCTCTTGAACACATGAACGGCACGACAATGGATTTGACGTGTTATTTGACATCAACGGATCGAGTCATGGCGGCAGGCGGTGAGCCGGATGAGAGGTAAAAAGAGATTACCCAAACCCATGGAGGCAAAGTGGAGCAACGAGATGAGATGTCCCCAACCCGACACGAATGCGGAGACAAGTGCCATGTTCAGAGCGACATGCTGCCCAGAAGCGACAACGACGATGGTTCATTTTCCCCACCATTTAAGCGAGTACCCCAATTATTTTTGATAACAAGCTTGAGAGGATAGCATATGCTTGTGATATAAGTCCGCCCTTCGGGCGGAAATCCATCCTAGTGCATTTAAGGTCTAGGAAGGAGGAAGGAGGATAACGTCATTTCGACTAGATCCGATGTCATCGGGGTTCTTAGTGCGACCGAGAAGAACTCGGCGTCTTTTCATGTTTAGAGGTTTGAAAAAGACGACGGAAAAAGAAAACTCCACAAGTCCCTTATCGTAAATAGTTCCCAGGATCCGAAAGGTAGAAAACAATATGCGGGAAAACCTCCTAGTCGCGATAGGCTAGGGTGTCCTTTTCGTAATCGATCCATCCCGGCCGAAAAAGGGTTAAACTTATATTTGGGTGGATGTCGGTCCGTGTCCATTTTAACGAGATCGAAACGACGAGGGCCTCGACGATCTTTCATATTTGAGAGTCGGGAAAGAAGCTGAAAGATGACTCCGGAAGTGACTTTTTCGTGTATTTACCGAGTCGAAAAAGTATAAAATACAACTCGTTTCCATCTTTTAAGTCACAAAAACCTATTTCTTTGCACATACCAGCAAGCGTAAAATCCATTTTAAAATAACACATGCAAATATTTGACAAAAATAATTTTTAAAGCTCATTTAACGTCAAAAAATTTATAAATATGTCTAATTGGTAAAAAATGAAATTACTTTTCTTACCTTGTGGAAAGCAACGGTGGTCCTTTTGGAGCAGAATCTTCGGCAGTGATTGCGACCAATCCGGGCAACCATTCGAGCGTCTCGTACGCCGCGAGGTAAGAGGTGCTCCTTTGCTCTTCATTTCCATACATTTTTAATGAGGATTTTCCTTTAGAAATCAGCTTTGTGTGGCCACTTTTAAATTTTAGGGCCGGGCCCATTGGCGCGGGTATCGGGCACGGACCGCGCCCGCGGGCTCTTTTTACTAAAGGGCTCGCGCCACACAGCGCCGGCCCATTAGAAAACAGCGCGCCAACTGGCCCGAACCTAAATTTCACCTAAAATTAGAGTATTTAAACCAAATTTCTTGAAATTTGAAGCTCACCAAAAGATCTAATCGGGGGTTTTTGACCATATGAATGCGGAGATAACCACTCAAAATGGAAATCGAATGGAAGGAACGAGAGCACGGAGAGCCGAGGATGAAGAGGCCATGCAAAGTCAAGCTTGCATGAATGCTATTAGAGGTAACGGATTGAAAAGTTCTTTCCTCACGCCATGTTTACGAGCTCGGCCGGCTCCTCCCATATCTAATCGGCATACGGGATGAAAATGAACGAAGTGTTCAAGCTACGAGACCGGAGTGTTAGAATTGGAGGTCAACGACATTTATTTCATTCTTTGGATTGTCCGCGAGAGGGCCAATCCATGTGACGGGAGCGGAGACCATCGGGGGAAAAAGATGGAACGAGGTAATGGCACGGGTGTGCCCGAGGGCACAAACGAATCGAGAAGCAAGAAGGTATACATCTCCACCATCACTGATCTAGCAACGAGAGTAGTTCTCCACACCATTACGCGGGCTCTTTGGAGTGCGGAGCTCCGCCACGAGGCCACGAAGACTCAACTCTGTTAGCCTCGAGTACATGGGTCCCCCTCTTTTGTTCAGCGGGCGGCAGTGGCCATCAACATGAAAAGGCGGCTCACAAAGGGTACAACGGGGAAGCGAAGCGATTCCCGGGTATGGTTCCATCTTGGTATCATTCATTGCGGAATGCATACCCATATTCTGGGAGCCAAGGGCCCCGGTGGCGGTAGATACCACGAGAGCCAAGAATGGCTCGGCAGGGCGACAACGATGCCCGGTCTCGGAGGTGACGCGGATGTCACCGGAGGCCCGGTTCTTTAGGTGGCTACGGCGCCAAGCTTGATCGTCGTGGAGACTATTGGCCCTATTCGGGGCGACTTTCGGGGACGGAGATCTCCCACTACCGGAAAGGGAGGCAGGCGGGACGGAAAATTTGGGTAAGACCTCATTTTTTTTTATTTTATGTTTATATGTTTTTTTGTTAATACACATTTGTCTTGACACAATTATATATGCATGCGGATGTAGGACTTGAGAGACCAGGCGGGATGTCTCTATCTTCGGAGGGACACAACTCGCCCCACGAGATCCGGGGGAAGGCCCGGAGGGAGAGGAGCGATCCCGGAGACTCGGGGATTGCCCATGGATCCAGGACCTATGCCCAGGCCTATCGAGATGTCTGGAGATGGCATTTCGGCGCCATACGGTGGGAGTTCGAACCGGATCCGCAAGATGCGAGGCGCCTAGTGCGTGCGGTGACGTGCTATCATGAGCGCCATGCGGATTAGTCTCTATGATTTATGCCACACTATTTTTGAGAGACACGGTGTCTCGGGATGTATTAAGACAATTATGTATATTTTTGAGTTTTATGTAATACACTTTCTATGTAAACATTTCGATATCTATATATATATACATATCTATTTACGGATGAGTCTTTCTTTACATGTGATGATGATTTATAAATTGCGCAAATGCTGTCTAATACCAAATTTGCTACGCATCTGTTAATGTATTCAAATGTACGGTATATGATGATATGTAATGTAGTAAAAATTCCTTTCCGGTAATCGAATACGCAAATACGAATGTAAGATGGACGGGGGTTTCTTCTAGAGATGACGTGTCAAGTTCGGTTGTAACACTACAAGTTGTGAATCTAGGTACACGAGCAATTCAGAGATACCAAGGTTCTTGCCTCGGTTAATAATTCCAACACGGCGCTATATTCCGCAATGTTGTTCGTGGTACGTCCTAAACACACACCTTGCGAGTCAATCAACTCACCCGGCGGATCGTAGATTACCCGGTACGCGGAAGACGATTCACAATGCTAGCGGGAGGCACCATCAGCGAAACCAACAAATGGATGAATAGACATCTGCACAACCGAGAAGGCCCAATCGGCGGAAAGATGTTTACAAAGCACACCACACTATGCACACAAATGACAATCACACACCTATGTACACACACCACACCAGAAATCATTTCACGCGTAGTATTTTTTAAGGTACGGCCCATTCACGAAATTTGCGCCAATGGAGACTCCTTCATAGTCTATAAGCTCGTAGGCCCCATTTTTCAAAACACGTTTTACTATCGCAGGCCCGTGCCACATGAAGGCTGAGCTTCACCAGAAGCACCAAGCTTATCATGTGCACGATCGTACAAGAGGACGAGGTCTCCTTCGATGAAAGAACGGGGAGAAACAGTTAGTGGTAATTTTGACCCTCTTCTTTTGTGCTTCGATGATCAAAGCGACTAGATGATGGGTTTCATCCAACCGTTCGAGATACGAAGATGTTCTTCCTCGGGGAGAAGTATCCGGTAAGAGCTCCACAGTAATTTAGCGAAGGAATTTCACATTCAACCCGGCAAAGTAACTTCCGGACCGTACCGGTTGGAATGGTGTAGATCCGGTTGCACTTTTTAACGGAGATGTTCGGTACGCCCCGGAAGGCGCGAGAGCAGGTTGGAGATGCCAAGCTGGATTTATGAATCCCAATGTTGTTATTTGAAGCATGGTGACCAAAACCTTGTTCTTTGCTTCAACACGACCATTCGCTTGAGGTAGTATGGCGTTGGTTGTCGTGACGCGAGGCCCAATGCGCAGAGAGTCGGCTCTGCCATCATGTAATCGCGGAAATGAGTTCGCGGTGATCGGTGACGATAGCTTGAGGAACCCCGAATCGTGCAATAACATGGTTGAATAAAAATGAAAGCGGTCGTTCTTCGTCGGCGACTAGTGTAGGCATCGCCTCGGCCCACTTAGTGAAGTAGTCGACGGCGACAATGATATACGCACCGGCGAAGTAGGGGTTACACGTCCATAAAATCCACGCCCCATTTCGCAAAAGAATGACGGTAATAACGGGATGCAAAGGCAACGGCGGCGCGCGCATCTTGCGCTAAAAAATCTAGCACGGATGACATTTGCGGGTGCGGTGATACAATCCTTGAATATAGAAGGCCGGAGAAATAACACCCATAGAATCTTTATGCAGGCGGTAGCATATCCGGACATATGTACGCCACGAGCCGCCTTTGTGGCGGAGTCATTTAAGACTTTCTCAGCCTCTTCAAAGGTAAGGCATCGTCGGAGCACCGAATCACTGTCCGATATGGTATCTCCTACTATGCGGTAGGGTTGGGGCTTGGTGCCGAATCCGGCCGGCGTGCGGTTTTATCCAACTCGGACCGAAATGTCGCGGTGCGAAGATACACTATCGTGTCCATAGTACCCCGAGGATCACGAGTATCGATAAGAAACAACGTTTCGTCGGTATATGATCTTGGTGTGCGAGACGAGGTACGCCCCAGGGAGAGAACATATCAAATCCGCGAAGACCGATTGATTTAGTTGACTTGTGGAGTGTTCGAATTCCAAGTCAAACTCTGTGAGATCACGATCCATTTGGAGTACTTGCCCCCTAGTAATTGTCTAGAAAGAATATATGTCATGAGGTTGCGATGCGAAACCCTTTCTGTGTCGTGCGCAAAAGGATGTAATGGCGAAAGCGTTGTACGGCGTGTACGGCTGCTAAGGCCAACTTCTCAACATGTGCATAACGCGTTTCGGGTCGAGAAGGTTCCGAGATAGGTAATAAACAACATGTTCGTCACCGTTCTCGTCATCTGCACCAAGACCATGGCGATGGTGTAATGCGGCGGCTAGATACAAAGTAAAGTCGCGGTGGTATTCGGAGGATGAAGCAACGGAGCATTGACTAGCAATGTCTTCGACTTCTCGAAGGATTCTTGAGCAATTTTGCGTCCCCGTGAAAGGGAACGTGCAGCACAACAAACGAGTGAATCCTTTGGCCACCTCGGCGTAATTCGGGATAAAGCGCCTAAGAAAATTCGCTTTCCCTTGCGGACTCACACATGGCGATACGAGGAGGAGGGTGGTGGAGGGTTATGATGGCCTCAACCTTCGGAGGGTCGAGGCGAATTAAGGTCTTTCGAGACTATAAAGCCTAAGAGACGGCTAGAATCAACGCGGAAAACCCTTATGAGAATTGAGCCTAATATTGTAGCGTACGCAACGGAGAAATATACGGCGAAGATGCTCGGGATATGGTCCTACGCTTACCGAATGAGCGAGCAAGTCGTCCCCAGATGCCGAGAATTTGGACAATATGGCGAATATCATGAAAAGCGTATGACATCGCACGGCGAAACGTGGCGCCGGCGTTCTTTAAGCCGAACGGGGAGTTTTTTGTATGCGAAAGTGCTTACCAGGCGGATGAATGTCGATGTATGTTGATCCTCGAGGTGCAATATTGATGCGGTTGTAACACGAGAAACCGTCCATTAAGGAATAGATCTCACTCCGGCACAATCGTCGATAATGCGGTCGATAAACGGGTGGGATAATTATCCTTAGGACGGGCGCGATTGATATCGCGATAATCCACACGGACTTGAATGGTACCACCTTTATCGACGGGGACATGTGGACACCCGTGCAGCAGGGGGATAGGATAAATGAAACCGCTGAATTCGAGAAGTTTTTCAGCACGCTTTGATAACGGCGGCTTTCGAGATGCATGGGACGTAAGCGTTGGCGCACGGGTTTCGCACCTGGATAGGTTGGAATCTCGTGTACGACAATACTAGGATCAATTCCCGGCATTTCCTCGTAGGACCATCACCAAAAACATCTACGAATTCTTTGAAAAGTTAAAGTATAGACTCGGAATCTCCTCGGGAGAACAAGTCACACCCACATGAATGTTCTCAACAATCCCTGGTTTAACGGAGATGTTGATAGGAACGGTTGAGTAATGTTACTCGATTACCCTACGAAAAGACCTCGTGCATCAAGATCGGTGTTTGAAGAGGAGGGCGTTTGAAGTAGCATAGCGCTCAGAGACAATCAGCCATTGCCCCCAAGGCTGGGCATAAACGAGGAGTGATGATGTCCATCGCCCCGGGGGCAGCTCTCAGAGACATAGTTTCAATGATAGCTTCATGCGAGAGGAAAAGTCTCTCGGAGAGGATCGGAGTGAATCGACGACCAAGCCGGGGGGATTGCGAGTAGACGTCGAGAGCCATGCTCATCGGAGCATGCGCGGGGAGTAAGAGGAATCCCGATGAGGCAACAATCTCACGGTGGCTGATCTCTGCGGCGTCGAAGGCATGGATTCTCCAAACTCATATACTGCTCGAGGGTGTAGGAATGAGCCGGGGGGTCATCGATCTTTGGACGGCATGTTGACTTGAGCGGTATTCGGTGGTGGTGCGGGGAAAATACCCATGAGGAAGTGGGTCTTTGAAGGGGCCGGAGTCCTATGCGCTACGGGGATTCGGAATTTGATCCACATACGGCACGTTGTTCTCGAGCTAGGGCAATGACAAGCTGATCTACCGTGACAATCTTGCCCTCGTGAGGGAACCCAATGAATCGAAAGACGGTAGACGGCACGCGAGCATGGCATTAGTCAGTGCCGGCCAAGAAGTATATTGTAGTTGAGTTTAGCGTCAACCACTTCCACTTCCCGTTGACGAGTTTTCCTGTAATGTGATCGCAAGACTCTCGAGAACTCCCGGGGAGTTTAGATTCCCGACCATCAAATGCCTCAAGGGAATTAGGAGAGGACGACAAGTGGAGGCAGCGGAGGACATAACGCGGTGGATGCACCCTCATATGCGACGGCCCTATGAATGTTTAGACCGTTAATCCAGAGCTTGAATGACCAAAGCGATTTGATGCGGAAGCGGGGAGTATAATTCTCCGGATCGAAGGTGATAAGGCTCGAGTCGGCGGGATCGATACCACCGATCGCGGTGGAGGTAAAGCCTTCGTTGTGAAGGACAACTTTGAGAAGAACCTCAAGTGCGGACATAGCACATGGCGCTGTGCCAAATCCTCAGCAATCTTGTAATGTTGAGCTGCACGAGCATTTGGATTATAAGAGGATCTCCAGAAAGAACACCCTTGGGAGGTGGCTTCACAACGGGTTCGAGAGTCGGCTTCTCGATTTCCAATGGACCGAGAAACGAGGAGGTGGGGAGGCGGCCCATCCGCCGCTGCCTTCCGGCGCTGCGCGTGATTCATTGTAGTCCTTCGGCCAGCGTAGCGATAGTGATAGGTACATTAGTCTTCATCATGAAAACTTGAGACCCAAACGGTGCGGATGGTGGCCTTTGTTCGACCATCTAGGTACAGCGAGATGGAAATGGCTCTTTTAAAACAGCCGATCCCTTTTGAGCCTTTAAGAATTTGACTAACCCGGACCGTCGTGGACAATCTTTAGTGTAATGGTCACCTTCACGGATACGGTAGGGAATTTCGGCTTACGTTGAGGCCATCCTCGGTTCGAGATTTGGATTCCGGTTTCGGGGCATCAATTTTGATTTGCCTTTGCCCTTCTTTTTCCCTTGGAGGATTTGTCTGCGGATTAGCCTGGACGGCATTCACCTCGCGGTTTTACGAGGAATCGGATGAGCGGGATTAGTAGAGGTATTGTTGGAAGAATTGGCCTTGCTTCCCATTCGAAGACTTCTTCGAATTTTGAGATACGGAACCAATGACACCATCCACGGAAAGTGGCGGGGCCTTAGTGGTTACGGGCCGTGGAGCATCATTCAAGATGTCATAAAGCGTGCCCCGGACGTGAATAGACAAGATCCGAATGCTGCGACTGCAACGATAGCTTGTTCCTCCGTCCTCACACACGCTCCCATCGCAATATCTGAGCGATTTTATTCGAGAAAGGAGGTGGTGAACCGGTGGGTCAAAATCGATCGAGGTATGTGAAACTTGATCGGTCGGCAGCTGATGCCGCCACTCATGTATGTGATCCGAGATGTGTGGCGGTGTCCTCGCCGGAAAGTGAGGATGTGCGTCCGACCTCATGCGGACCGGTAGCGGAAATGCGTGAGGAAAGCCATGGCTAACGAGGTTGAAATCTTGAAAAATACCACGGGATAGCTCTATGTACCATAGCGGCTCACAGTTAACGTACGGTTTGGAAAAGACGCAAACGAATCGAATCATCGACCCAAGAGTTAGACGAACACCGGAGGTGGTACGTCATCACATGCGCCTGGGGGTCTTCGCCGACTTGCCCTCAAACTTGGGACAATCTCCTGGTATCTTGGTGGGAGCCGGAGGCCAATATGGATTGCGAAATCGGATCATTGGTCAACTACGAAACGTACGGCGGGTCCAAGGTAGCCGGGAACGGCAATGGAGGGTTAACTCCCATGCCGGCCCAGGGATAAGGTCTAGGTACCCATGCTCCACAATGGTTGTGAATATCCACCTTTACAGGTTAAATGCGTGGGATTCGACCATAAGGGGCATAATTCGTATAGCGGTGATTTGGATTCTGGTAACCATAGTGCGAGGCTTGATAACCGAGAGTTCGTAACACGATTAGGCGTTTGCCCCGTATAAGCGACGTTGGATTTGGGCTGTGAGTGTAGGTAGAACCGGGTGGAGGAGGTTGATGCGAGCCTCCCGGGGTGGTTATAGTTCGGTTGATACGACCCATGAGGATAATAATAACCACTACGAGGATGAGCTGGCGATAAGTGGAACTACTGCCGGAGCCTGGTACGTAGGGCGCAAGCATTGATTTGTTGCGGCATTGAATGAACGGTACATTGAAGCGAGTGAGCGGAATGAGAGGGCTGCCCTGAATGAACGAGTTGACCGAATGAGGGCGGTCTGAATGAACGGGTTGAGAAGCTGAATCATGGCCCGGTGCGCTGTAGTTGGGCGAGGTTGACCTGGTTGTAAGTGAGCCCCGAGTTGCACCAAATAAGGCGGTTGGCACGGGCGGGACACCGGGTGTACCGGATGACCCGGTTGGCCTGGTGGTGGAACGGGACCGGAGTGCTTGCGCTGAAACCGGTTTGACTCGAAGCCCGAGAACCATAGGGTGGTCTGGCTGATATGCAACGTTAGAGACGACGGAATCTGCGGTTGCATCGGTAGAGAAGAGTGGATTTGCCCCCCGGGACCATAAGTAGGTCCACGGTGATACCCCTGTGAGGTGAGCGAGTTGACCGGCGGGGCTATAATATGGTCCTTGCGGATTGTACAATGGCCCTTGCTGGCCCGCGGAGGTAGCCTTGGATGGGGTGTCCTGTGGGTCGTACGGATGGCCGGGTTGGCTGCCGGGGTTGGCCTTGGAAGGTTGTCCCTACGGGTTGCGAGGCACAGTTTGTACGGTAAACCTTGAGCATACGAATAAGCCTCGGGAGCGGAAGACGCAAAATATCACCATGCTCGTCAAGCTGACCGGGGAAACCATACACGGGAGTGCCGTCACATGCATAGTGCGAAAAGATCGGTAAGGATCTTGGGGAATGCCTTGACTCACGGCGTTCGGGCATTTGCAAAAACAACCGATACTCCTACGGAGAGATATTCTCCGGTCGCCGGTAGCTAGATAAACATCTTCGGGGAGTTGGCCCAGCCTGTGCCATTTGAGACAACGCTGAAGAGAACCTTTACACAAACGAGTGGGCCGCACGGGAACGAGTGACGGGCATCGAAGGAGACACCCGGGTGTAGTGGCCGGTAGCCTCGAAGCGAGGAGATGTTCCCATAGAAGCGACGGTACAGAGATGATCGACCCGAGAGATGCGCCCATCACTGCGGTAAGAGACCAGACGACGATGGTAGCCGACTCGAGAATCGTCTCCCTGGAAACAATCTACGAGGGATGCGGCGGTAGTCATCCGAACGAGAATTTCCTCACCGGGAATCACTCATGGTTGATCCTGTAGTTAAATCACGCGAGAGAACGGCGAGGACTAGGAGGAAAAACAACAGCAACAAACGGTGAACCCGATGTGAAAGGAAATCAGCTCCTAATCTCAATTCGAGACACGGGGTCGAAAAGGACGATTGAACTCGGCCCCGGTTCTCCAAGGGTTGCTCGGCGAGGACCGGTCCCAGGAAGTCGGGGAACTCGAAACAACGAGGCTGCGTGGTTCGACGGAGAGGCTCGAAGCCTGCGAAGAATCGTCAGGTGTAAGGACTACCGGTAGATGGCTTGAAGGCTCCACCACTTGGGTGGCAAAAGACCGAGAAGAAAAGAGCAGAAGCCGTGGGCTGAAAACGAGTTAAGACACACGATCAAACGGTCAACAAGCAATGTCTAAGCGGGTGTCATAATCGTGGGCGATTGATTTTACCACATTGGAAAATAAGAAATTCTCTCGTTTCATATTTTAAGAGTCGAGAAACGATAAAAAGATGACTCTATCTCTCTTCGGAAGTTGATACAAGCGTGAAAGGACAAGCGCTTCGCGGTATTTTCAAGTTTAGGGAGTCGAGAAAAGACCAAATGATAGCACCTCGGGAAAAACTAGGCACAAAGGGTGTACCAAATATTCGTGAACTGCAATATACACCTTGGTTTCAATAATGAAACGAAGAAATCGACCAAGGACTTTCCGTACGTGCCGGGTAGTCTCCCCGGAATGCGTGTTCGGTGTATCACGGGTATAGGAGGCGGCGAGACTCGGCTCTTTTGTGGATAAAGGATTGAAAACCTATAGGGGTATCCCTTTATACGCGACGGTGCGGGGAGCGCAAGTCACGTCTGCTTAGCGTAAAGCCAACGAGGGCGAACGGCAGTTGCTAGGTTGCGCTTGGCCGAACACGTCAGCCTAGACCTTCTAAATGTGTTTCGTTAAGTTCCAATGTTGCCTTAGGTTAATTGAATAAATTTTACGAGTTGATCTTCAATTAAGTTTCAATTTCCAGGCCCTATCGTATGTAGTGTCTAGAAAGACTCCTAAATGCAAGCTATATGCCACGGTGCAACATTTTGTTCGATGAAAACTAGTTAAATAAAGAGTTGAGAGCTTTTATGCAAACGAAATGAACGAATACAAACAACAATGTCTCTAATGCAACTAATGCAATTGAACACTTTTCATTCAAACACTAATCACTAGCGATATGGAAAAGATCACGATTTGCACTAATTTAACAAAAGCAAAAGAGATTTTTTTTATTTTCAATGTTTAATGGCTAATGTGCCAGAAAACAAAAGGAACAATTTGAGAAATGATATCCAAGAGAGCGAAACAAACAAAATTCACTCAACAATGTAAGCAATCAGATCTTCAAATCGACCCAAAGTACTCTCAAAGCAAAGAAAGACTCAAAAGCTTCGATGGACGGAAAATTGTGATCTAGGTCCAAAGCAAGGCAAACGATTTTCGAATGAAGGAAGGAAAAATCACCCAAAACGCAACAAAACAATCAAAAGGCGGTAAGAGAGCGTGGAGAATCAATCAACGAGTTGACGGGACAATCAAGACACCAAAACTCCCAGGAGGCCTGCGATACACTAAGCCACTAGATGCCCTAGGGCTCAAAAACCGTGAAATCGGTAGATAGAAGCAAACAACCAAAGAGACGGTGAATTCCGGCCAAACAAGACTCCAACACACTCGGGCGGTCGGAAATCAAGAAAGAAAAGCAACGGTCAAATCCAGAAAGCTCAAGAAATGAAGAAACTCAAAAAACTCACGGGGGTGTGTGTTGTGAGCTTGAAGCAAACGAAGCCAATTGGCGCGGGCTAGACAAAGGCAGCGTGCGCCAAGTGGCGCGGCTTGTCGGGTTAACTAACGCCGGTGAGTTTCTCCAATAAGGGTAAACAAAGCTACTCCGGGGGCAAACAAATACAAGCTAAGCAAATCAAGAAGCTAAAACAAAGAAAGAATCCAACCCGAAGGTTCATCGAAGCAAGGAAAAACGATCAAGCGAAACAATCATAAACGAGTCAAGAAAAACCGGACGATCCCCGGCGGAGTCGCCAATTTGTTGAGGGGAGGTAAATCCCCTCTGCGGACGGGCGATCCCTACTGGCCCGGCGGGGGTCTGTAACAAACAAACAATGCTATGACGCAAGCTCCTAGTTACGAATGAAAGACTTGGAATAGAAGCCTACGGATTCCAACGCTATGATACGAAGAAGAAGTGTCCCCGTCCTTGACTCGGAAGATCACAATCCTTCCACGATCTCCACGGATGAACACACATAGAAGAAACGAACAGATACAAGCATAGGAACCAGCATATGTAACTAAACATCGGTCGGAAAAAGATATTACTCGCATTAACATGATGGAAAACGGTGGAACCATAATCATAGTCATCTATTAAATGATAAACGAATAGAAGTTACAACCAAGGTTACGACGTCGCCGGCCTCCTTCGAACGGGTCTCCGGTCGTCCACGTCTCGCAAAGCTCGCCAAGGAAAGGGAAAACCTCTCCGGAGTCTCATGACAATGGTCTCCTCACTTGAGTTGGCCTTAAGGGAAAGAAGAGGATTCTTTACGGCACAAGACGCAGGAATAGGGAGATGCAAAACGGCACTTCAAGACTAGCTTGCCATGGATTTGAAAGCGAGGCTTTTATAGATGGGGAAGGAGGGAGTTGGGATCCCTATTATTATGGGATTGGCCCTATCAACAAGGAAGGTTCTATGGAAGGTGGCAAAACCACTTCCTTCCATAGAACTCCCGCGACCCAAACCTCAGCTCGAGATGAAGCGATTGGTTTGTGAGTTTGTTTGAACTCAACTTCCGCCATCCATATTTAAAAAACAATCCTAAAATGGGTAGGCGCGATTTCGCTATGACGGAGCGCGAGTGGCGCGACCTCGTTGCGGATTTCCTCATTTAGCGCGAGTAATGAACTTCTGCCCGCGCCAATGCAAAAAGGGATGTTTTCCATGATTTTGCAAGGAGATGTCTCAAGGAAAGTAAAGCTCATGCTCGGAGGATCATTGATGATGTTTTCAAGGCATAAATAGGTGTTCTGAGTCACGAAATGGGTCCTCCATTGTGCGGGACGGGGAATGGTAGGGACGGTGACAAATTACTGTGTAACAACCATTAACATGGTACACATCACATAAATTTATAATCTCTATAAATGTATCGCTTTCTTTCTCTTCACATCATACTAGTTTAAATCTCTTTTAATTCTATATCTATGAAGTAGTGAGAGATCATGATCTCTTGAGTATAATTTATTCTTCATGTTTTACACTTAAAAATGTTTTTCACTTCAAGAGATTTGATCCTCTCAATGTTTATTAGAACTAACATTAAGATGAATTTGTAGACATTTTATAAAATTCTTAATATGTAAATATATCACAGTCAAAATAAAAACAAATTACTATTATTAGAAATCCATTTTTAGAATTAGATCAACACTACAAATTCATTTTTCTTGGTATTTTAAACAATGTGGTGATTATCTTGAATTTGTAAACTTCATAAAAATATATAATAAAATAAAATTTCATGTTTAATGCTTTTTGGATATGATATCAAATGATGGACTCTCGTTGTCTGCTCTAAGTAGTTGTTACATGTAATCTATCATGTGGCGTTAGTGAGGGTAGTCTTAGCGAAGGTTATTCATATAAAGAGGCCTAAATTTCTTGATATAAAAAGCTAATGAAATTATTACCTTAAAAATGACCCATGAGTTTATCACAAACTAATATTTTATTGTTCTAACTGATTATATTCACTTGCAATTAAAGAGAGTTTGGTCCTTAATTCATTTGTCCTCATAGTGAATGGATAAATTGATATTTTCCTAAATCCATAAATATACAAATGTGTGTGTCTATGTAGAGAGATAGAGAGAGAGAGATTCATTTTATTTTCCAATTGTAATCTATTCAATATTTAATCTCATTTGGTTATGTAACATCCCAATTTTAATCCACATGAGTTGTAATGTAATCGTGCATATGTTAAATATGATGGTGAGCCAATATTGTGGGGACTAAAGAGTATTTATTGATGAATATGGCTGAGTTTTGTGCTATGTATATTGTACATTGAAATTATTAATACAAATATATCATTAACGATGATATTAAAGAAATGGTAATCTTTGGGGGCTATAATTCCGTAAGAGAAGGGATTAAACCTCATTAAGCCACTTGATCCTCATTTTACTTATCAAATCCCAATCATTAAATGAATGCATGATGTTGATGGGAAAGTTCATCTCATGAATTTATGTATGCATGGCCAAGTAAAAACACTTCTTGGGAAATATGAGAGTGAATGCATGATACAAAGTAAAGAAAAATCAAGTTTTAGAGAGGGGATATTTTAAAAGTATAATTTTTGACATTGATAAGAGAGTTGGGTGTTGAGAAAGGTCACCAACCATACTAGTAATCGAATATATTGGATGGAAAATATTTTGTGCTAAGAAACAAGATGGAATTCTTGGGAGTGATATTTTGTTGAGAAATCACGCAAGATCACATGAGTAGGTTGTTGTCATCACTAATAATTATAGATATTGTGATCCCTCTAAGTTAGATTTTAGATTCTTGTAGTCCTTGACTGAGTTATTTTTTAGATAGAATATGTTAGAGCATTACAGTGAAGTGGGATTGCCTGAGGGACTACATTGTGGAGAATGAGATCCCATTCCTTGGGTTTTGCAATTTGAGGGGAAAAAGAGTTGGTAAATTGGATTTTTTATAGAAGTAATATGGGTAATGGGATATTGAGTGGACAATGGTGAATCATGAGATCTAGTGCAATATACCCCAATTATTAACAAATAAAATTTATAAATATAACCAAATTTAAGACAAGGAATGACAATTTATATAAATTAGTACATAATTTATTTTCTATGGTCTCATTATTCTATTTAATGCACAGTCCTTTGATATACCCTAAGGATACGAGTTATTAAAATTTCTCTTCTTTTGATCACCTTAAATTCTCCTTTAAGATCACCATCATTTTTTATTCATCGAGATCTTTTTAATGATATAAACCAATTCCAAATATGAATTTTGTAAAAAACGTTATGGACCTAAGCTATTTCATTGTCATATGCCACATTAGCAAACATACAAATGAGATGTGGCTAACACATATGACACGTACCCAAATTTCACCATCATATTATACCATGTCATTTGATATCTGGATAGCACATGGTGGTCCTATGGTCACATGTCAAACCCACATTATGCTACCTTCGTAAGAAAGGCACATTAATGGCCATATCACATGTGGATATCAACTTTTTTATTATTCATTTTCCCCTCTTCTATATTTTAAGATTATCAACTTTTCCGAATTGGTTGAGATATATAAAAAGATTACTTAGGCAATCTATTCAATCTTGAATATCCATAGCCAAAAATTTCCAAAAGTTCTCATTAATCAAATATGAGATTTTCATAATTGTGGATCCTAAACATTCATTAATCCATGTTACCTCTATGGTGACTACCACATGGAGAGCCACCTAAACATTGTATTTCTTCCTCTTTTGGTTAACACCATGCCTCTTTAGCATAATCAAACTTCCACTCATCCATAATTGATCAATTGAAAAATTATAGTACCCAAATTTTGGCAATTTATAGATCTGAAGTGTTTTCGAGCTTTTACATTTGCTAGTGTTTGGATCATCCAACTTTTCTAAGTTTCCACGCCCTTTACCCTTTCTGGTCAGGCCCA
Organism: Pinus albicaulis; assembly: GCA_034641835.2. NCBI lineage: Eukaryota > Viridiplantae > Streptophyta > Pinopsida > Pinales > Pinaceae > Pinus > Pinus albicaulis. The sequence goes on along the minus strand of JAXQQM020082990.1, from coordinate 86,405 downwards.
TGTACTTAAATTGTAACTAGTGTCCCTGTTCATAATTTATTGTAATTTTATCATTTATGTATTTATCATATTAATTTTTATTATTACTTGAAAAATAATGTTATTCATGCTTATATAGTAAAAAAGAGAAAAATAATTTGTTGTGTGTTAAAGAAAAATGTATTTAAGTCATTTCTCGTTTGGAAATTTATAAGAAAAGAAAATTTGATTTTTGTGTTGAGTCATAAGTCCACAAAATGTTCAAGTCAACCCAGACCTCTAAGAGCCACATGTTTGAAACTCCTAGATAGATATATATAAGAGGTAGTTCGACTAATTTGGGAGATCATCCAACCACACAATAATATGTACATATGAACCATGCAGAGAAGAACAAGGAGAAGAAATAAAAGAAGAGAGAAATTCTATCTAAATAAAAAAAATATTCCTTTTGCTGATCGAATATATGATGAGTATCCTTAATGGGGGTGATGAACACTGAGACGTGCTAGATGCGTGTGCAATGAATGTATAGATAAAACATATGGGAAGGACGATAGATAGCTTGTACTTCGATTACGTAATGTGTAGGGTGAGTGTAACAATTAAACATGCGAAATCTCATCATTCACGTAATGTGCTAGTAAGGTAAGTTGGTTATTCTTGACTATTAGGGTTGTGGAATGTTATATTGTGTTGGTTGTATGGAGGCTAGAAGATTTTGGTTCGAGAAGTGTTAGTATTTTTGGTTTCTTTGGCCCTCTGGTAGTTTGGGAGTGGTGGAGAAAACATCATCATCTCTTCATCCACCATCAACATATAGAAAAAGCGTCAACTTTTTTTCCCAATGCATAGTTCCTCACTTTTGTCAATGGTTTGAGAGAATTATGCAGCTCGATGAGGGCCCTCTAGCCTCCTCTTGTTTGGCCTTTGGTTCCTTAGTTTCATAATCTCTCTAGTTCCTTGGGTGGATGGCTTTGCACTCCCTATGAGTGCTTTGGTAGCCTCCTGTTTATCTTCCAGAGCTTACAGGCTGGACTTGCCTTTTCGATGGTCGTTCTTTCCTAGGAGGAGCCTCTACTGATCGAAATTACAACTTTCAATATCTTGGTTACATCAACTCCCAATTTTAATAAGCAAAGTGAGTCCAAGTTTGTGAAAAGAGCAAAGGTGATTCCCAATATTGAGATCTATGCCCCTCAAGCCCACTCTCACACCCTAAAGCTCTAAGACAGGGGGCTTGTTGGCCATTTTAGTGGTCAGTGGTCATCCCCTTAGATGGTGAAATCCTAGATTGAGAAGAAGTGGAAACCCCTTATCAAAGGTGAGGTAATTTCCTCTTTCTGTGGTAAAGGATTTTGTAATTATTACTTTGAGAATAGACTGGATAGAGATTTGGTGTTCTAGAGTGGTCCAAACTTTATGGGTGTCTAAGGGTTGTATCTTGATTTCTTAAGCCCAAGCTTCAATCTGGAATGTGATGTACCATCCTCAATCCATGTCTAGATGAATATGTACACTTTGCTAAAATCTTTCTTAAAAGTGAGGAAGTCTTCTATAAGCATGTATGGGATCCAAAATACCAATGGAAGCAAGTTGAAATAAGGAAGAGCTGGCAACAAAAAAACAATTGGGTTTCCCCAAGAACCTTTCCAATCTCCAAGAACATTGACCCAAGTATGTAACCCCCCTTGGATCCGCCAGTTGTGGGTGGCTTACGAGCTGGAAGTAGAAAATCGCTTCGAAGTATTGGACTCTACTCTAGAAGTACCCCGACCCAGCCCCCCTCTCACCTCCCTGGATGTCTTTGCCAATCTGATGGTTTCCCATGCACAGGCCTCAAAAATGCAAAAGGTTGTAAGTTCTATCCCGGGAATCGTTAGTAGCTCAGAAGAATATCTAGAAGAATAAGAAAAGGACAATGAAGGGTTTATATCATCAAAGGAAGGACTAGGGGCAACAGTGCCACAAACTTCAGTAGATAAAAAATCAGAAAGTACAAGGGCAAAGAAATCAGAAAGAAAAGGAAAATATCACGAAGAATAACAAATAAATAAATAACGCAGGAAATTTTTTAAAAAGACAAAGAGTTGGGATTCCAACACACTATACCTCGTGAGATAGCCAGAGTGGCGAAAAAAGGAGGGAGAAAAGGTAATAATATGGACCTTGGTAAGTGGGCAGAAACTAAAAGAAGTAATTAATGAATATAATCTCTTGGAATTGTAGGGGACTTGGATATGGAAAAACAATATTGGAAGTGAAATTCCTAATTGAAAAGGAAAGACTAGTAGTCACTCTAAGATAGGAGACATAGAAGGATGAGCAGACCCTTAACTCACTCCACAATGAGATTTGGATCCATAGTAACTTGGAAGCAGTCAGTTTGAGAGGGGCATCAGGAGGACTAAGTACATTGTGCAATAGTGCGAAACTACAATTGGTAAGTTCTTTAAAAACTACTCATTGTATAACAACTTCTTTTAATATAATAGAGTTGCATCAACCTTTCACAGTGATCAATGTATACATACCTATTCATTTTTGAGAAAAAAAAGAATGATGGATATCCGTGATGGAGATAAAAGGTACATAATACAATCAAAATTTTATATTTGGAGGAGATTTCAAAACCACAATGGGAATACATGAAAAAAGAGGTGGCTCCATTGTTCATGATGTTCTCTAGGAGCATATGGAGGATCTCATTATAAAGCTGAACCTATTTGATTTTAAGCATAAAAAATTTCTATATACTTGGAACAATAAAACGTAAGGTTTGTGCCACATTGTTGCTTGGCTAGATTAATTTCTTGCCTCAAACAGCCTTCTTGCCCTAAACTTCTACCTTAAATCCACTATTTTTCTGTGGTCTGGCTCCTGCCAGATCAACCTGATGATCTCCCTATCCCTAGATCTTGGCCCTATCCCCTTTCATTTTTTTCCTATGTGGGTGGAAACCCCTGAGTTCTTGGGTGTTGTCTCCCTATGTTGGTCAAGGTTGATTGAAGGAAGCTTGATTACTATTTTAGAGTAAAATATTCGAAGGTTGAAAGGAGATATTAAAAAGTGTCTTAAGGAAAACAAAACAGAAAGACAAGGTGTAACATATCTGTTTCAATTTTTTTTCTATTTATGGAATTTCTACTATTCATATACAATAGCCTTACTATGGTTCATCACATTCTTATGAATATCATCTGCCAACACTTTAGTTGTTGTACTTTTAATCTATTTAGTTGTCAAGTTATCTTTCAAAAATTATTGCCACTTATTTTTCTTCTGATCATGATTTATATACTGATGGCTTTTTCACGATTTGGACATCTTCACTTTGGGACAAAAAGTACAATTTCCACATTCCAATAATACTCTATGTTCATGGAATAATCCCATTTTATTTTTTTAATGGAATTGGAAACTAGTTAAGTCCCACCCTTAACTATTACAAACCAATTAACTTCCCACTTTAACTACTTCTACGTCTTCTAAGTCTATCCTCCAATTCATATAAACATTAATGTAACCTTATTCAGAGGTTAGGTATTATCTCTGTATTTTTGAATTATATATAATTCTTCATACCTGAACCTACCTTTTGATTGGCATCGTTCTAGGGGATATTCATTACCACATGTTTCCGAATTTATGTATACACTTTACTCTTACGATGATTACACACTACTTTGATATATGGTGACCCTTCCGCATTTTCGAAATAGAGTTATACTTGTGGGTGCATCTTAGGATCGAGTTTATATATTGATTTGGGTCTTGTTTTAAAAATCTATTCCACTTACTCGATTTTCCACTCACCTTTTGAAGATATACTTGAATATTGACTTTGTATGTGTCACTGTTGAACATATATGATATTATTTCAAATCATATGATAATTCATTTTATGTATTATCCACGTCAAAATAATTAACCAAGTCTCCGTATGAGTGTACACCGACCGACTATATGAATCGGATTTTCCTCAGTATTTATTCGCATTTAGTTAACTGTACATGGTGACATGGCTCATTAGTCGGCCCTTTAAATGTGATGTAACCTTTCAGCTACGCGGAAAATCCTCCAACATTGGATTTCCTCCACCTGGACAATGAGGATCTTCTCGAAGATGGGTTTTAGGGTTTTTAATTTTTCTCGGTTAATGTGTCTTTTTTTTTACCCTTCCATCTCTGCTACGATTTTCGTTTTTCCTCTCTGTTATGTCATTTGCTTATTGGCTCTATAAATATTTTCTTTTTCATGATGTGGTGAGTTGAGAACTTTGTCTATTACTCAGGGAATAAGCTCGTGAGTCTCATAAGCTTTCTCAGTTAATACGTCTTATCTATATGGTTTTTAATTTCTGACACTGTGGGTTTAGCTTGTAGGTCTGGAGGTCATTGTTTTCCTTTAATGTACTTCTATATTCTGGTTTGAAATCTCATACTTATTCCATTTTTTTCATTTAACTTACATAGGTAAATTTCGTTATGTTCTAACTCGTTTTCATGACTTGGCCAGTATTATAGAGATGATTTCATCCCTTCACTCACGACATTATTCTCCATGGTATAAATCACATGAGATACAAATCATCTCCACAAAAAATGATTCTAAACCAAATCATAAAGTATTCCCAAGTCATGATCCTTATCTTTGATTAAGTGACATTTTTCCACATCCTAAGAGGGAATAATACGGAAGTGAAAAGGCAAGAAAATTTGGCCTGTCATATGAATGAGGATAGTAGTAATGTGAATCATATAGAGGAAACATTATTCATTCCTTAATCATGGTTAAGAATTTCAAAAATTTGATCATGGAGTGTATTCCTGGTAGGATCAATAATTTCAGTAAAAAGGGAAATTTTGATTTAATTAGGTAAGCCTATTTATACCCCCTCTTTCCCTTTCACCTTTCCCCACACCCCCACTCCCTATCCTCCCCCCACCCTTTCTTATCGGCCCCTTCCCTTCCCTTTTCCTCATCACCCTTATCCTCTACCACCCTGGATGCCACTTCAGTGCCTGCACTCTCCCTTATCCCCTTGCCCCTTACCCATTGCCCTTAAATTCTCCTGGCCCTTCCTTATTCCTTGTGGCACTTGAAACGTTGTCGCAATGTGCTGATTTGATTATATTCATCCTACACATGGATTCAATATCTCTCCTAGCATGAGAACTCAAAATTGACCTCCTCATACTGGTTGCAGTGGTCGTCAATTCGAACACCGGCCACATTCGGCGGAAATTCTGACACTTGGTTCCCACGCTTTTGACCAAATGTCGGAAATTTCCCAAAAAAATTTCCATCTCGCCCGAAACCGTCGCTATACCGACGTTTATAGAAAAGTGTTGCAATACCGACAGTTAGAAAAGTGTCACAATTGCGACGTTTGGAGGAAGACGTCGCAGTTGCGACACTATGGCCCAACGCGTCGCTATTGCGACGACTGCCTCTAAACATTGCAACTACGAGACAATGTCTAAGTGTTGTAATTGCGATGTTTGGAGGCCTTCGTCGCAATAGCGACGCCTTTTCCGCCGTCAGTATAACGACACGTATATGCGCGCTACATAAAAATGATTATATTGTTTTGTATCTGTCGCAATAGCGACATTAACATCTGATATCACGCACGCATTCACCCTCCGCTCTTGAGAAACAGCATTTGCCCTCAACTCTTGCAGAACAACATTTTCCCTCACCATTCACCCTCAGCGTTTGCGCTCAGCTCTTCTGAGACGGCAGTCGCCCTCGGCTCTTGCAAAATGGTAAGTTCTTATTGCGGGCCCTTCCTCTTATAGTAGGGGTTGACTCTATTTGGGTTTTTTGGTCAATTCCATTGGATTTTGTTAGGTAGCAGGGTTCTCTCTAGATGTCAAGAATCAAGATTCAATACCCTCTATTATCTTCATCACCCAATACAAGATTTAAATTTTTCCCAAAGAAACGCTTATTAATTTGACGTATTATTTCTCCTTGCTTTAAAAATTCTAAATTTAAATGAAAACAAGCATTGCATTTCAACTACAAAAATCTATTAGTGTTCAAATGTACATGTGTGCTACATTAACGTCTAATATCACGTGTGCATTTTCCCTCCACTCTTGTAGAACAGCATTGGCCCTCAGCTCTTGTAGAACAACATTTAACCCTCGGCATTCTCTTTGAGCTCTTGCGGAGAACGACATTTGCCACGAGCTCTTGTAGAACGGCATTCGCCCTACATTCACCCTCGGCTCTTGTAGAACGACGTCGCCATTCACCCTCGGCTCTTGCAAAACATCATTGCCCTACATTCGCCCTCGGCTCTTGCGAACACCATTCGCCCTCGGCTCTTGCGGAGCAACATTCGCCCTCGGCTCTTGCAAAATGGTAATTTCTTACTGCCAGGCCCTTCCTCCTATAGTAGGGTTGACTCTATTTGGGTTTTTTGGTCAATTCCATTAGATTGTGTTAGGTTGTAGGGTTCTCTCTAGATGTCAGAATCAAGATTCAATACCCTCTATTATCTTCATCACCCATTACAAGATTTAAATTTTTCCCAAAGAAACGCTTATTAATTTGGCGACCATTATTTCTCCTGCTTTAAAAAAATCCTACATTTAAATGAAAACAAGCATTGCATTTGAACTACAAAAATCTATTAGTGTTCAAATGTACATGTGTGCATGCTTGTGTAGGGTATTCCTTTTCCACTTTCACATTATCCAAGAATGTGTGCGGTATAGTTCATATTTTTTGTGATTTAGATTATCTTGAAAAAGGAAAGGTAAATTATTTCCCATGGAAAAAGAAGGTTTTCCCTTTTTACTACGGAAATGGTACAACAAAGTTCCATTTCTACCCGAAACTCCTATGAAACGGAAGCAAATAAAAGGCCATGTCCTCAATGGACATCATTTGGCTTTGAGAAAATGGCTATTACTTAGTATTTGTTTCTTATATTACATCCTGATAGTTTTTTCTTAGGTCATTTCTTGTTTCTTAGGATGAAAAACAACCAAAGAAATTGTGAAGATCCTTTCAAGAAATAAATGACCATTTCTCAATCATATCTCAACTATTTTTTATTTTATTCAGTGGTTGCTTACTTTGAGAGAAATTTGACACTTTTATAAGGAATATAACATAAAACCACAAAATGGGAAGGAATTGATGAGGTAGATGACCTTTAGTTGTTGTCAATTAATAATTTATAATACACGATGCATGTTCTCTACTACATACTAGATTCCTTCCTGGAGTTAGGACACAGAGTATTGAATCAAAGGTGTAGTTTCTAACTTCTTGTATTGGTTCATCAATATTGAAATTCAGACATTGCATGTCTTCACTTCATGTTTGAATAATTTTCATCATATCGTACAATAGGAAATTAGGAATTATGATTATTATTACTTTATGGATTTGTTAAGTTACTTTTAAGTTTGCATGGTTTAGTGTGAAATTATTCTAGTCCCCAAAAACATATAATCAAAGAATTATAACGTGATTTCAAACATTGTATATCAAAAGCGAAAATCATTTGAAGGATATTGAAAGGAAAAAGGTGATGGAAGATAGAAAGTGCCTTACTTAAATGCTCTAAGTTTCCAATAGATTGCTCAAAAGCTTCACTTCAAGGCCCTTCAAGATCATCTCCAACAATGGTATACCATCAGCTTCAAAAATGTTGCTCAAAATGTCCTCAAGGTCTTCACAACAAGTTTACTAGAAGTTGCTCCAACAATATATTCAATAAGGTCTTCATTGTCAACTCGTCTCTTGTTTGGGTGCCTTCGTAATAGTGACATGTTCAGGGACTGAATTCAATGCAAGGCATATTTGAAACTCTAACTTTGTCGTCAGTGTCTTATTAGAAATTATTTTAGTTTTCATTTTGTGTTTTCAAGTTAGATATTGTTTTCAAGTTTTTACATTTATAATTTTATTGCAATGTGGCGGACGGTGGGAAGCGGTGCGGGAACAACCCGAGAGACGGGATGATCGTGGAAAGAGGCCGGCGGAAGAACATGTAAAGTGCCATCATTGCTCTATCTTCAGGTATTTTAGTTATTTAAATAATTGAAATAATATTAATTTTGTTCAAATATGCGGACACCTAGCCATGGTACACAGTGATTCCCTCTTTGACTCTTCATCCCTATCTCCGGTGTTCTTGTTGCGAAAAAAGGCACGAGATGCAAGGTCGAAATTTAATACTTTGATAGATGTGCCTCAAACACGAGAAACGAAGAGAGGATAAAACAACTTATAGGCCTAGCTAGAAAGATATGAGGTAATAATAAAAAATTAAAAGGATATTTTTTTTATTCTGCATGAGATGAATTGTGATAGTTTGATTTTTAATTTTTACAATGACTAAACTAACAAAAAATTCTTTTGTATGTAGCATTTTACGGCACTTCTTGAATCCGGTGTTGGTGGTAGTGGTACAAGGGCAAGAGATTTCCCAACAACCCTCATACACCTTCTGCTGCCCCAGGTGCCATCCAAGAAACACACCCAACCAATTCTTTGAGAACGTGTTGGCGATGATGGCCCGATATGGCCAACTACATTATTGCGTTTCACCGGAGCTACACGTGTCAACTCCATAGGGACCATTAATGGCACGTTGTTGGTGAACGACGAAGGTGTCCCTATAAAGCATGTAAAACTCCCAGGTAAATTTTAATATTTTAACTATTTCATGTACTTTATCTAAAACATATTTATCATGACTTTTATTTTTAAATTAATGATAATATCTTTCTTTCCTTTTTTTAAATGTAGGAAATAATGAGTTCTACGGTATACGGGAGAGCCATTCGTTGGTAATTTTGGCCCAACCATACGCATAGGGTGGAATTCCCGAGGTTCCAACTTTGAAAAAGAACTTCTAGATTATCTAGAAGCCCTTTTGAAATTAAGCACATTTGACGAACGGCGGTGGCTCGGGTAGCCGACAAATATTTGAAATATAGCGAGGACACCTATAGGACGCAATTGCAATTTAACCCTAGATATGGGCGTCCTCTCACGGTTCCAAAGAGTGAGTGGAGACACTCATCCATGACGGAAAAGAGAAAAGGCCAAAGAAAGAAGGAAAAATGCCAGCTGAGGACCCGCAAGGTAAATTACAACTTTAATTCAATAGCTTGAATTTTCTCTATGTCTAAATAAATGTGCTACGTCATATGCGACTTTAATATTTTGATGCTAGGTTGCACGACACCTTAAAGGCAACCAAAGCTAGGATTGAAAAAAAAGGGCCATCACAAGCTAGGCGGGGGAAAATTTTAAGAACCCCCTAAATTTATATATATAATAAATAGGTGAATCCCCATGATAAATAGGAAAAATGGAAGGCGATTTTATTAATAATATAATATTTATATATAATTTTTTAATGGAAATCTCTCATGAGATTATATTATCTTGTAAAATCATGGCGAATCACTAGTACAAATAGCGAATCACTACTACAAAATGGTGAATCGTTGTCTAGTGGAGTTCGGGTGTTAAGTTCCAATGAAGATATGGTAGTTGAACTAGGATTAGAAGGAAGAGAACCACCAAGACCAAGCATGGCACATGGTGACTTGTGAGGAAGTAGTTCTCGTGTATTTTGGAAAACGCGTTCTTCCTAGTTCTGCTAAGCATAGTGTTGTTGCTCATGCTACTACTAGCGATATTGAGGTTGGAGAGGAGTTTGAGGAAGCATGAAAGGTAGCGATGGTGGAGAATTACAAAGAGTACCCCATGATGGGCTCCATTTTTCCCTTTGGTATACGGCCACTGCAAGATCTTAAATCCCATTAGACCAACAATTAACCATTCAACCAACAATCAGCAGGCGAGTTGATTAGGTACGAAGTCAACTTAGACTAATCTTCAAAACTATGCTTTACACTATCCCATATGGATGATAGTGAAATACTTGCAATATGGATGACGATTGAAATACTTTCCTAAGGGAAAACAATATATGATTATCACGAGATAATGCTTCTAAGTTGTATGTCAAAAAGCATAGACATGTTTAAATAAGATACCCAGAATGCTTTTTGGACTTGGGATTATTTCTAGAAGGAAGAAAATCTATTGTTGTTCCATTTTTGTAAGTGAATAAGGCTCGGTGAATGAGAAGGATTGGTGTGAGATGAACTTTCTAATGTCAAGGTTCTCATTTTGTATTTTTCTATAAGTGAATACTTTCTTCCACCATTCATGAAATCAATTTGTAAATTAAAATTTCTCATAATTTGTGAATCACGGTTCTGAGTGCGCTACACTCAAAGGTGTATTAGTGAAGTATTGTCAAACTTAATATCAAATTCATGCCTCATAGAAAATGAGGTGTTGGCTAATTGGTGAGGTTGAAAGGAAAACTAAGCCATCCACCAAAGTTCAATTCTCATCGTGGTCGGCCACGAATAGCATGAGATCCAAAGAGGATGAGGCTAGCTACAAGGTATGTCGCACGAATAGCATGAGATCCAAAGGGATGAGGCTAGCTACAAGTCACGGGTGATTTGGGCACAATAGCCACCGCTTAGAGACACTTAATCCAAAAGAATCCTACTCTTTGCGGCACAATCTCTCGAGGAATATTTCTTGAAGCACATCCAAAAAAACATTCCTAATTTACGGTAAATTTGCAATTCATGACTCAATGGGCTCAAGTTGCTATACGGAGCGGACACATCATAATAACTACTTCATGACAGAGATAATAATACTTTAAAGTTTTAGACCTAATTATCATTATGAATATAAAATATGTAGAAAAAATTGATTTATGTAATTTTAAAATAAGACAAAGGAAGAAATAAAATCCACAGGTTTAAAATTATCATTCATTTATTTGTCTTAGGTCTATCGAAAAAATGGGAAATTTTTTTAACACACTTGTCTACTCCTTGTGTATCTTATAATTATAATAACCAATAAAAGGGTAGAAAATAGCTTTTACTAATTAAGGATAGTCACTATTTGAACTCATACATATAAATCCGAAGTGCACATTTTTTAATTTCGTATTCAAGCTATTTAATAATCACGAGAAAATTAATCAACTTTGAAAGCATACAAGAAACTTATACGAATACAGTTGGGAGGGAGCCCCTCAATAAATATTTTTATTAAGATGCATGAGGCTTAATATGATCAAGCGCCTGAAAGATGAACTAGATATTATATTGCCTTGTTAGGAAATTTTAAAAATGCATCTATCCTGGCCTTTGTAAACTCCACTTATGCGATAGAAATCAGACAATGTTATTTCAAAAACACAATCACCAAAGATAAAGTGCATCTATATGACCCCATGTCAGATCCCTCATTTTTATCAATAATGGAGAACTTCCACAAAATTGGAATAAGACATGCAATTTTCAATATCACTTCAAATATTTGTAAGAGGGTGTCTGCCAACAACATTTCTAACATAATTTTGTTTCTACGAATAAATTAAAAATGTCGATATTAAGTAAATAATAAGTTATGACTTTGAAATGGGCCACAATTCATTTTTCAGATTTACGGTGTTAGATCACAAGTTCTATTCTCTCCATAGTTTGCATAGGTCAAATGGCATATTAAATAGGGACAAGGCTAGGTAAAATTCTAGGACAAATTTAGTAGAGAAAACACCCCTTAGATATGGAAAAATTTTATATTGTTGTGTGAGGGAAATCCATTAGGGGTAAAGGTGTTTTGTAAGCATTTCTAAAAATAATGGATTTGTCCAACTAGCGGACGAATTGTCTAGACGGTCAAAATTAGTAGGAATTCGGGCCAAAAAATTTAAAGAAATCTTACGGTAATAATCCATAAAGATAAATACCCAATTAATGTTTTGAAAAATTTGGAGTTGTTTTGGAGTAGTTTCAAATGTAATTATTGCAAGAATTTGACAGAGATCATGTAATTATTTTTGAAGCTGTTTCTCTTTTATAATTGAAATAGAGTTGGTGCACAACTATTTTTGGAGCTTATTTGTTGTAATTATTGCAATAATTTTAAGCGAACATTTGTTATTTGGAAAACCCCTTTTCCAAGATTGTGGGTTAATGGGTTTCTAGATTTCAAGAATTTGGGAAATATATTGAAACAAAATAATTATTGGAAGAAAATCATACAAACCTCCATATGCAAGATAAAGACCAATTTAGGATCTCAATATTGAAAAATCTTGCAAATGTACGTAAATGTAAGAAAGAATGCTATCGAGAATTGGAGTTGTTTCAAGTTTGTAATTATTGCAAGAATTTTTACGGACCATGTAATTCTTTTTAAGTTCTTTCTCTTGTAATTGCAGCAGAGTTGGATGCACACCTATTATTTTTCGAGAGTGATTCATATGTAATTATTGCAATAATTTCCACTTTGAACATCTATTATTTGGAAAACGTCTTTTCAAGATTTTGGGTGAGTGGAGTTTCAAGATTTCAAACAATTTGGGTATATATTGAAACAAATTAAGTATTGGAAAGAAAAAGCATACAAGCCTCCATATGCAAGATAGAGACCAATTTAGATGCTCAATATGGAAAAAGGCTTGCAAATTTCCGATAAATATAATAAATAGACCATGTTAGAATTGAAGTTGTTTCAAGCATGATGTGTGCAAGAATTTGTGAGACCATGTAATGCTTTTTGAGTTTTTCTCTTTTGTAATTACAATAGGAGTTAGTGCACACCTATTATTTTTGGAGCTGATTTATACGTAATTATTGGAATATTTAAAAACATTCATCTGTTATTTGGAAAACCCCTTTTCAGTATTTTTATTGAGTGGGTTTCGGGATTTCAAATAATTTGGGTTATATTAAAACAAATTAAGTGTTGGAAAGAAAATCATACAACAAACCTCCATATGCAAGACATAAACCAATTTAGGCTCTCAATATTGAAAAACCACCTCAAATGTACGTATGTGTAATAAAGAGACCATCATCGGAATCATATTTTAAAAATATCAATGTTGCATGTATGTTGTGAGCTACAATGCACTAAATCAAGTGAAAGAGTGAATGAATAAGAAGCCTCTTTGAGTACGATAATAAATCAATATAAATATAATTAGTGCGATGATAGGAAAAAATACCCGTCTTCAATAAAGTATTGCTATCAATGTCGATCAATTACATAGGCTTTGTATGACGAATCATATCCTCAAGTCACATTTCTTACTCCAGGACATCTTGCCTCCAACTTGCTTTTGATCTTATCAACTACATCAAAGCCTCCTACAGAATTTCTATTAGGATTTGCTGCCTTCTCCTTTTGTGAAGCTAGCGAGTGTCATCAAGCATAATTGAAGCATCATAACCACGTATTGATACATTGCAATATTTTACATCAATCGATTTTTTTTAAGCTGATACACATATCAATATCACCAGTCAATATTACATGGAGATATGTAACAAAGCTAAATTCACATGAGATAGATACTTGGATATATACGATTTGCATACGAAATATATCATGCCCAAAAATATATATCCCGGAAGTCTGTAATTGCTAGAAACCTTACATCTCATAGCTATATGTCCCAGAAATGCGACTATTGAGGTTACTATTATGGAAAGCCATAACCCTGTGGAAAGTGTTTTCGAACATTGATGTAAAGAGATCACTAATGAGGAAGAGTATTAGAATATACTAATAGTAATGAGGCCTTCTATTATTAGAGAATGTTAATATATTACAAAAAAGCTCAATAGTTAAATTTCTAGATATACCTTGAACAAAGCAATTATAATAGCAACTAAGAATCTTATGGCGTTTCCTTTGCAACATACGATAATGGTGCAATTGCTAGTTATACAAGAAAAAAAACTTTGGTTTCAATCATATAATGAAAAAGACAAAACCACTCACTTGCAATTATGAGAAGGCAATGGACTAAGAAGGCAAGTTTAATCAGCCTCATAATAAAGTGAAAAAGGAAATCAGTTCAATAATGAGATCTCAAAAGCAACCGGCTTTGATCATGACTAAGGAGAAGGTGATCGGTAGACAATATGACAATTGTAAGAATATAATATCATCATATAGGTATAAAATCAAATTCAATGAAGGAAGTTTTCTATACTCTGTCTACAGAACTCCCTACCATGCATTCACTCTTAATCCATTCTAATTCATATTTTGAGTTGTCTGTTTGCCAAATTTTGAGACCATTTTAGTGAATCAAAATTTGAAGAAGTGATGTTTGAGGGCAATCGACTTCATACAAATAATGGTAGTCTTTAGCATAACAACTTCAGGTAAAATTCATAGTAGCTCGAGCGTTAAAAACACATAGGTGACCATTGAATTAGGAAAGAAGATTGGTTTGAAAAACGGTGGTAAGCTCTCAAACAAATAATTGCTTCCATTTAGACGCTCCCGGCATGCAAGTGTAATTAGGCCTTGTTTCAACTCGAAAATACATGATGTATATGTAAGTATTGCGTTGAGGAAATGACAACATTTCAGTTATGCTACATTACTTTTAAAAAAATGATTCCAATACAACCATTGAAAAACCAAGTTACGAGTCAATATTTGCATGTCGAGAATCGAATCATCAACATCATAGGTAGGGAAACATTGTGAGAATAGAGTTTAATGTTTGGTAAAAATTTTTAGTCACCACAACACTTGGGAACTTGTAAAGAAATCATAATTTTATAATTTCGAGCATTTGTGTTAGAATTCATTGATGTTAAGTAGAAAACAATCAACAACTAAATATTGTTCACGAACTAATTGACAAAGAATGAAGTAAATAAAACCCAGAATGGCGGAATCGGTGATCGGTAAGAAATTTAGGATCCAATGAAAAAAGGTTAGAGTGGGAAGTAAGGGGATCCGGATCGGTAAGAAATTTAAGGATCAATGAAAAAAAGATTAGAGTGGGAAGTAAGGGGGATCCATATCTATTTGTAGTCGGTAAATATCATTCGGATACCATCAAAATCTTGGAGGAGAAGTAGTGATTGCATTTTCTTCTCCAAGTTATATCATTGAGATACCATCAAAATCTTGGAGGAGAGAAGTAGTGGTTACATTTTCTTCTCAAGTTTAGGGATACAACGAGGAAATGCGTCTAAAACATTTGCATTTAATTTGATTGACATTGTACTCGTGTTGGGATCTCTTAATTCATCTATTAGAGTATAGATTGATCTATATTATAGGCCTTTATTGATCTATTAGAGTATACATTGATCCATATTATAAGACTTCCATAGCAGGTTAACAAATTGTTTAATAGCTAACATGTTTTTAGATTGTCTATGGACCTATTTTATTAAAATGAGCATAAATCATCTAGATTTGACAAAGGAAATGCCTACTTGTCATACATCATCCATGGATGAAATTTCATTTATAATATGGAAATACATTATATGTGATGGAAGGTACATTGTGACATTTCTTTATCATGTAAAAATTATGCAACATTTAACGGGGAACTCGTTACTTTCTTAAATTCTTAATGAAATTGGCCAAAGAGCCCAAAAAAATACAAATTGATAAAATTATGATAGCTCGAGAGAACTATACTAGTTTTAAAATGAGCGCCACATTTGCAAGCTGCGAAACGACTGAGCGAATGTCCACTTGACTCATACGGAGAAGGAAAAGCATGTATAAATGTTGCGAAAAACCTTCAAATATTTTTCAATCAAATGAACCAATTCACATAACTCAAACTTCAAAGACCAACTATCGAGTAGATGGGCTCTTAACCAAAATGTCGAGACCGGGGAATTTGGTAAGGTACCAACATCATTGGTAGAAATGGAATTCGACAAAGGTTAACATTATTTTTAAGAATTGACTTTTGTTTCCCGATCAAATACACTCACGGATTAGATAGAAACAATGATCAAGAAAAGCTTCATAATGAAAGAAAGCTGAGGAAAATTACATACGGTGTAAAAATACAATTAGAAAAAACAACACTAGTTACGTAAAAAAAATAACAATCGGGGAAAAAATCGCACTTGTGATGAAACAAAAGAAACATTCTTGAGATAGACACGAGAAGATGAAAGTGCTTTTACTCAGGAATGAACATGCAGGTTATGAAACAAAGAAATTGTTGAGAACATAGAGCCGACAATACTACACTACCTGTCTACAATCACAAGAATGGCAATCAATGACAATAGCACTCATTAGCATCAACAATTTGGCGGTTAAGTAACGGGGATGATAACTCGAGAGAACTACACGGGTTGTAAAATGACCCTCACATTTGAAAGGTTTGAATGAGCATTAAGGAATAATGTCCGGTCGTCTTGGAGAAGGGGAAGCATGTACAAATATCGAAGCTGAAATTCAAATACTTGTCCATCTAAAGAGCATATACATGGAACTCAAGACCAAATATCCTATGGATATGGCCTTTTAACAAAATTTCAGCCCAGGGCATGGAAGTCAGAACAACTTCTCCTATGGATTTGGGCTTTTAACCAAAATGCTCTCGGACCAGGGTCAAACTTGGCTTGGTACCAACATCATAGGTAGAAATTCGACCAGCTGATTAACATTATTTTTTAAAAACTGAGCTACATTTCTAAAATGCAAATACACTAACCACATACAAACAATGGCGAAGAAAAGCTTTAAAATAAAAGTAAAAGAAAATGAAGAATGAATATATCGGTGTATACGACAAAACAAAACGATCGAGAGAAAATAAGCACGTCTTTGTAAAAACAAATAATGCGGACATCCTAAAAAAGTACATTGGCACGGTAGAACGGCTACAGAAGCATTACTGAGGAGACCAATTCCCCGACACAATCCAAGCCATCCGGTGTCCTCCAATTCCATGAACAACATCGATATACCCAAGCTGACATGAACCCCATTTACCTATTTTCAAGTAAAACAATACCCAAATCGAATAAGCACAACATGTTAAATTTCTCTACACCAAATCCAATTCAATGCCACAAAAAATATCAAAAAAATAGTAAAAATGCAATTTAGCCACGGAACTTTGATAAATGAAAATTTAAGAATCACCGTCGGGATTTGCGGCGGTATTTGTTGAATAGGCTCGGAGTATTCCCAAATTCCTGACTGGCAAGACCACGTGATACGGGGTTTGAAACACAGCGAGCTAAACGTGAACGTGTCCATGAAATTGTGACAAAAACTCTATGACGGTTTAAAGATACGGACGGAAATCTCTGTTGCGGTGTAGATACATGAGTGGCAGAAGCAGGAAACGACGCTTGCGCTATTAAGCAGAGTAAAGCCCAAGTTGTACAAAGACCGATTTAGGATGCAGAAATAGACCTAGTGAAAAAGCTTACGAAGATAAAACCATGCCGGTGGTCAATGTCTACTTTGTAAGCCAAAAGAGTGACTAAAGCATTCAAAAATAAGAATCCCACACCGGCCCTGAGTTTCATGACTGAAAGCAACGACAACGACATATAGATTATGAAAACTTAGTCTTAGAATGTTGTGAGCGAGCCATCGAACGATAGAAAGTTAGTCAAAATTAATCCAATGCAAACCGAAGTTATATATATCCTGCTTTTATATGTAGAGCGAAGTACACGGCAAGGATATCATAACATCTCGGCCCGAGAAAGGAGATCGGTGTCCGGTCGCCAGCCACACTCTAACCATTGAAAAAATTGGGGCGAACCAGCATGCTCCCTCTTCGACTGTAAATCCGAGGCGAATGCCATGGAAATACGCTCAACAAAAAAAAATCGGCGAATTTCATTTTTTCCGAGTTTATGCGCCTTTTTTTTGGTGGGCTAATGCTTAATAATTAATTATTTTTAAAATATTTATTGGGCTAACTTTATTAAACTATAGAAAATGGGTTTTATGTAAAAAATTCGCCCTATTAAAATTGAAAATCCCTTAAAATTCGCCTTTGGGCTAAAATTAAGCCCCTAAAATTTTCACTGAAGCTAGGCCGAGGTGGCTACTTGAAATTGGCGACGAGAATTGTAATTAAGTAGCTAAACTTATATTATAATTAA
The DNA here is from genome assembly GCA_034641835.2 of Pinus albicaulis. Classification (NCBI taxonomy): domain Eukaryota; kingdom Viridiplantae; phylum Streptophyta; class Pinopsida; order Pinales; family Pinaceae; genus Pinus; species Pinus albicaulis. The sequence continues at coordinate 68,424 of JAXQQM020082990.1, read as the reverse complement.
TTGTATCACCTTCCAACGTTTTTGTAATCCTATCAAATATGATTAAAAATACACGATCATATGTAATGTAGGGTGATGACTTCGAACCGAAACCTGAGAGGAAGATAAAAATATCGCTTTATTTCGGCTATCAAGTTGTAGTTGAACGTCGCATAAAGCTTGGGCGAGGTCCCAAGATCCGAGAATGCACGATAAGGTAAAACATTAACCTTTCAATATGTTTTTTTCATCCATAAATTTAATGTCTAACAAATTTGTTTAAATCGGGGAGCAACACTCTTGACAACGCAAATAGCTTGAGTTTAGAGCCAAATGTAGATGATCCTCACGTGCAACCGATCATTGTAGTAGGGACGGGGCGACAATGCCACTATCGGTGAGAGCCGTGACGGTAATTAATTTCACTTATAATTTTTTCTAATTATACCTTGGTGGTTGCCCTTATAACTTTTTTTGTTTAAATGACAAGGAAATGTTTCCCTTGAGGATCTTACCACCGAGAGAGGAAGACGAGAGACAACGAGTCCCAACGGTGACAGGCGGTGCACCGGAGTAAATAATCTCATTGCAATTTTTATTAATATTACCGAACTAGTTCAATGATATTTAAAATACAGCAATCAAATTTAATATTATCTATTTTTGTAGGCGATGCCCCATCACTAGATGAGACTAGACATCGTGACTACACAACTAGGTCGGCGGCAACAAGCTATTTTGCACCCAAATAATCTCATTGCAATTTTTTTATTAATATTACCAAACTAGTTCAATGATATTTAAAAACTGACAATTAAAATTTAATATTATACGTTTGCATGGCGATGCCCGTCCGGATGGGACAGGACATCGTGACTACGCAACTAGGTCGGCGGTGACAGGCGGTGCACCGGAGTAAATAATCTCATTGCATTTTTTTTTATTAATATTACCGAACTAGTTCAATGATATTTAAAGCGAGCAATTAAAATTTAATATTATGTTTGTTTTTGTAGGCGATGCCCCGTCACTAGATGAGACTAGATATCGTGACTATGCAACTAGGTAAGAGGCGTGGTGCACCAGATAAGTAATCTCATTACATTTTTTTATTAATATTACCGAACTAGTTCAATGATATTAAAAAACTAACGATTAAAATTTAATATTATACGATTTTGTAGCGTGCCACGTAGTGGATGAGACCGGACATCATGACTATGCAACTAGGTCAGCGGCGACAAGCTGATTGCACTAGGTAAATAATCTCATTGCAATTTTTTATTAATATTACCAAACTAGTTCACGATATTGAAAAGCCAAAGCGGTTAAAATTTAATATTCTGTCATTTTTAGCATGGCGATGCCACATCCTTTGGATGAGACGAGACATCATGACTACGCAACTTCTCTGTCGAGCGTGCGAGTCGAAAGGCACAAAATAGGAGCGAGGGCATGATGATATTGATGATGTAATTAGGAGCTTTAAAAATAGGAAGAAGAAAAAGAAAATTCGATAATGTAAAATATTGTATTATTATAAGACAAACGTTACCATAACTTGGAACGTTTTTAAGATTATATAAAAAACTTATTTATCATACTATTTTTATGTCAAGCATTAATTGCAATGTTTCCTTGCGTACTTTTTGTTGAATTGTTTTTTTATTAGTTATTGAATATTTTTTTTTTTATGCTCATGAAAGTAAAAAATAAAATATAGATTGGGTATTGGGAAATTGAGAGTGATGTGAGGGGGGGGGGGAGGGGCCATAAGAGCTTCCACCTTCACGTGGTTATTTTTGTTTAGTAGAGAATAATTTATTGGAGCGATTTAATCTTGGAGCAAACCTCTCTCGATCCGATTAACAGCAACAAAAAAGTCATTGTTGACTTAGTTGCTACTCTTTTGGTCCGTGGGAGGCTTGTTCAAGTTCTTACACAACTCTAATAAATTGTTCTTGAAACAAAGAGGAGCTTATTCGAATATGTTTTGACATTTTCAACATATGTTCTAACATTATCATAAGAATGCATCTTAGAGTAAAAAATACTACATCAATTACTACATCAATTACTTGTATTTATTGTATAGATAATGATGGATTATGATGGACTTGGTAGTGCGGGTACAAATCCTCTTGCATCATGAGCAATACAACTTGTCAACTTCGGGGGTCATGTCCGGGATATTTTTGCTTGTGCGCTTGACCAGGTTCGTAATGTCACATTTTGTAAGTTCCTTTACGAGTTCATAATTCAATATTAAAGTAATGCATAAAGCTTTTCACAACAATAAAAGGAAAGGGTTATGGGTACCGAGTCAAATTTTATTGTTATTGAAAGTGTAATGAAATGTATCTCAATGCTATGGTTTTGGCCTTTTATTGGTTGAGATTAGAGGACCAGGTTGAAAATATTGGGGCCAATTAGAGAACAGTTTCCTTTTCTTGATGGTTTGGTGTATCTAATTGAATTAGTTGCCTAAGGTATTTTGGTTGCAAACTCCTTTTTCATTTTCATACGGTATTGGCCTTGTGGAATACATTTGATTGTGTGGTCTTGCTAGATCTACAACATTTGTAGTTGTTTAGTCTTGTAAGTAGAGGTGCACTTTTATTATTATGGAAATAGTTGATGCAATATTGTCATTTAATCCTTGCGGGGTAGCATGTTGAGAAGTTTCTTGTGAAGCATTTGGTATTCAAAATGACACTTGATCCTATACAACATCATGCACTTGAATTCAAAATTCATATTCAAAAATTAACTAGACAATTCTTGCAAAATTTCAAATATTTATGTTGTTTTAAACCATTATCTTTCATGTATTGGATGCTGAAAATGTGAAAAGACTTTGGTATGAAACCAAATAGTGAATAATTTCTAGAAAAACAACCATAGCAAGGCATGATTTAGAAATAGAACATATGTACTTATGAAGCATAGAAAGATATCCTTGATGCATTGTCAATGTTTGGCTAGGGTTATTTTTGGAGAAAATAACTCCTTATTCCTAGAATAGTGATCTTCAATACAAGTAAATGCCGAAGAAAGAGAGATCATCGTGTGACGCAACTAAAACAGAAATTGGACCCTTAAGGAGAGTGGTGTGTCCACAATGGCTATCGGCATTTTCTAGTTTTTACCCATTCTTTTCCTCCATTTTGATCTTAATTGGCTTCTTCTTTCTTTGGGTTTATTTATCAAATTCGTAGAATTTGATAAATAAATACTATCCACAATGGTTGGACTTTAATTTATATGAACTTTATATTATCTCCAAGCCTTATAACCAATGTTTAACTTTCAACACTTTATTTATACTCCACGTTTCTTTTAAATAAGTAACTTGGAATGAACTTTGACTCTATATTTCACCACCCGTACCACAATAATCGCCGGACTTATGCTAATTATACCAATTGTTTAATTAATAATTTCATTATACCCCACCTATATATCAATAACCAATCAAACACTCATATCGTACACCGGCTATCATCAGCACACATGAACCCTCCGAAGTGAGTTCAATGTGCGACCCATCCGATGGCCCTTCTCCAAATCAGCTCTTGGAAATTTCTCTTGGCTTCCAACGTCGAGCTTTAACGTGCGATGGCGCGGGTTAAACGGTGGTTTTTAGGGGGTCACTTAGCCCGTGTTGCATTCCCTATGGAATCACTCGCGAATAGGAAATACGCTACTCCGCAAAAAAGCGGTGCGATATAGGCAACCCGCTTTTGTGATTCCGCTTGTGGTTTTGGTACGGGGCTTGACCACGGGTGATGCGGGTTTCCGCTATCCTTTTTTTGTTAACTCATGTCGAATCCTCGGGTTAGGTTATGAAAGCACAACAATCTTGTCTCTTTATTAAGCGGGATTTTTATATTTGAACAATGTTCATGACCCGGTTCTCTACAGAGACCTCGCCTTCGAGGTGGGGTGAGTTCACGAGGTTATCCAACAATTTATAGAGAATTCAAAGACGGAAGAATGGAATTATCGGTACCCAATCGCCTCACATGATTAAACAATTCTTCACAATTAGTAGTTCAAGATAGTTCAATGGAAACTAAGCTTGGAAATAATTTAACTAGAAACAATTCTTCACACACACGGAGTTTATTGCGAGAAATCCCCTCTCTACTCTCCTCTTCCCTCTCTACTTTTATTCATACGAGGAATTACAATTTATATACATAACATATGGCTCTTCGGTTCTACGAGAGGATCATTCTAGAAATCAAAAGGTCTAATTATAATAATTCAACTAACTGGCTTGTTTGACTCCCTACAACTCTAACTATTCTAAGTAATACGGTTAAGTTTGAGGTATTGACACCTAGGCTACAACTCAAATGTTTTTGAACCCTCCTAGCCACAACATGTGGAAAAAAACCTCCTACATTGCTGGCCTAGTGCCTAATTCCCACTGCATCATCATGTGACATAAACCTATTAACAAAAGTGAACAAGGAATGATTATTAATTATGGCATACTAAGTTGTCGGTGATTTTGAATGTTGTCTTTAACATGTAAAAATGTTAAATTCCAAACTTACATCATCATGGTTTGGCATAGTGAGCTTGACTAATTGTCCACCATGCTCATAATTTCATTGTTGTATTCATATCTATAAACAACGTTTCAAATAATAATAAAAAAGTTCTATAAGAAAAATCTAGACCTCCATCTTCTTTGCTCCTTGTGAGACAAAGTCAAAATTGCATTACACAATACGACACATAAGAATCTCCTATATCTCGGTGGTATGTATCCAAACTCTTATAATAGTGTCTTCAAGACTTATGTTGACATTTCCAATGAGATATTTAAGCAATAAATGGAGCCTTCTTCATTGTTGTATATGTAACAATCTTTTATTAATATAAAGATTGATGGTTTTGTCTTCTGAAAATGAAATGTAAAGAAATAATTTATTGTGGTCAATTGAAAAGTTTTTTTTTTTAAGTTTTTCATTATGGAAGGGCGACATAGATATATTCTCTTCTAATTGAAATTCGGACCTACCCTTCAAATTTGATCATTGTAGCAGGACCTTAACAAACAATAAAACTATTACGCCGCGCATTATATAAAACATATAACAAAACCTTTGTCAAAACTTCAAGAAACGAACCCTTTAGCGTGGGTATTTCATCACGAATTGATCATTTTACCATGTACCTTCTTCTGGGAATATTCTTCCACTTGATTAGGTACTTCATAAATGGTCTATATGTCAAAGAGATACATAAAAGTTTATCTATAACTTTTTGTGGTTCGAATCAACTTTCATTCTTCATCTAATTTTGGAAGTTCTATTTACATTGGCATATTTTTTCCCAAAACCTTTTTTAGGCAAGATACATGAAAAAACTTATGAATGCAAGAAGAAGGAAAATACAACTTCTATACCACTTGTGCAATCCTATGAATAATTATTTAGGGCCATAACGAGTTTTGCGGTGTGGAAAAAATCGGCAAAAAGTCCCGACTTTTGAAAAAATCCCGAATTTTCTGGGCGGCTTTATTGGCACGACTTTTTTGCCAATTTTCATCCTTGAAAAAGTCACAATTTTATCCTCGAATTCGACTTTTTGCCGACTTTTTCGAAAAAATCTTGAGTGAGTTAGTTTCTTTAATATTTTTTAATTTTTTTTTGAAAAAATCGAGGACCTTTCCAAAAATGAATATTTTTGTATTTTTTTAGTTTCTTTGACTTTGCCGACTTTTCAAAAAACTCTGACTTTATCGAGTATTCAACTTTTGGACCCTTGCCGATTTAATCTAGAGCTTCGACTTTTCCACATTGCATTTTTGAGCTAATTCTTTATTCTTCTTTTTCTTGAATGAAGATTGCTTATAATCTTACCATCTAAAAATACCCAATTACCCTCCTCAAATTATCTTTCACTTCAATGTTGTTCCCCTTGTTGTTTTATCATGTTTCATGTCATTTGAAGGTTTTCCACAATAATTTTCAAAGTTTCTTAGTATTTCATATGTGACTACGTTTCCTATACTTTGGACTTATCTTGCAAAAAGTATGAGATACTAGGAGTTGGATATCCATAAGAGGGCCTTAAATGGGGAAATTTTAGTAGATGCTGTGATACGTAGTATGATAGCATCATATTACCACATTCTTCCTTGAGGAACCCACTTCATCCATTAAGATTTCTTTTCTAAAGAGTAACATTGTAGATAACCTTAAAAACATTTGTTAACTATTTTTGTTTGACCATTTGATTGTGTTTGATATGTAGAACTCATGATAGCTAGTGTTTCTCCACTCATATTAAATAATTATTTCCAAAAGTTTCTTGTTACTATTACTTTAGGGAAAACCATGAAGACTATGAATTTCTTCCCTGGAACACTTCGCACTTGGCTTGTTGTTTATGTACTTTGAGCTCTAGAAAAAAATCTACAAAATTTGTCTATATAAATGACCACAAAAATGTAATACTTACCTTTATATTTCAGTAACCACTGTGTCAAGTCTATTGATATATCTTCTAGTCTTTAAATATGTATGTGGAATGGTTGAAGTAACCCTAGAGATTTTACTATCTCTCTTTTATTTATTATGCAAGCTTGACCTTCTCTTACAAAATTTTGAATATCTTTCTTCATTCCTTCCAAAAATATATTTTTTGATCCTTTGAGATGTTTTAAAAGGAACCACTGCGTCCTACCATTAGAGAGGCATGGGACTCCCTTAATATTGTTTATTCAAATATGCTTGCGTGCATAAAAATATTATACATTTGCACCAAAGTATATCTCTCTTTCCTCCCCGGTGCTCCATAGAGTTCATCCCATCCTTTATAAATTTTAGTTTTGTTTAGTACTATTGTCATTTTTCCATTATGGCAAGCTTCTTCTAACCACCTACGAATAGAAAATGTAATTGGATATAAATTTGAGGCCTCTTCTATTTTAGAAAGAGCATCATGTACTAAATTTTCCTTACCCTTTTGCAAATTATCTCAAAATTAAAACTTTGCATTTTTTTCTCCTTATTTTTGTTAATCTTCCAGTAGAAATCCATAGCTTCAAAAAGTACTTTATGCTATCATGGTATATCTTGAATTTAAGTACCTCCCGGTGATATACTATCCCCATTTTTTTGGATGTAATATTGCTTCCATTTATTTTTCATACGTAGATTTCACCAAATATTTTCTTTGAATTCCTTGCTTTAAAAAGCCAATGATATCCCTTACGTATTTAATGTTATGTAAATTCCTTGCCCTGAGTACTCACACTCTACTATGAATGTTTACCAAAATTGGGTACAACCCGATGTTAGTGTAGAACATGGCATCCATTAAAAGAGAGAATGCCAAAGTAGCCTCATCATTCCATATAAATGATATTTTCTTCAAGAGATATGTGAGTGGACTTGAAATGCATGCATAATTCTTAACAAATGATAAATAATATCATATGAGTCTAAAAAATCTTCTAGGAACCTTGATTTTCTTAGGAATAGGTCATTTTGTAATAGCTTGCATCTTTGAGGCTCCAACTTCATTCCTTCCTTTAAAACAATATGAACCAATCACTCAAATTCTTATTTCCCGAAAAGCACATTTGGATATTTTTACATAAAAATGATTGTTCTCAATAATTTATATAACTTTTCCACATGTTTACTAGTGTGGTATTCCCATGATTTATTGCATAAATATGTGTATTATCAAAGAGAAAACCAACACAAATTTTATAATATGGGATCAAACAAAGCTGTTCTTAATTCGAGCCTGTGAAGACTTCAAACGACGATAAACCATAATTCAAACCAAATTCGCATTCCAAAATAGCCTGGCGCGTCGGCCAATTTTGTGACGCGAAAAACAAATAATTTCGCCTAATCTTTTTTGAGTCCGGTTCCCGCTATAACGCGAGTGGCCCAAAGATCGGCTCCTATCCCTACATGACGAAACCATCGTACATGTTGAATTCATCAATAAAAACCCGCCACCCTTTTGACTTTGTAAATAAAACAAATTTCATGCGTCATTTTCATTGTTTCGTGCGCGCCAATCTTCCATGCAACAAAATTCAAAAACCAACAGTTAACGCTTGTTGGCCGAATTTACCCCTTCTTTGAAGAGAATTGAAGCCGAGTATTCCCGGGGTTCTTACGGCATAACCGGCGCTGTTTAAACCGTTTCATTTCTCGTAAATAGGTATTTATTCCAATTCCACTAAATACGTAAAAAATCTTGGTTTAGTTTTAAGTACGCACTAAGGTCGAAAGAAGTTCAATTTGGCTTTTTCGTTCCCCGAACTACAATTATATTAATATATTCCCAAAGCTGGTAATTGTGCCCCTTTTCCACACAAAAACCACGAAATTCCATTTCTGAATCCACAAGAACCCGAAAATGGAAGTTTGCAACAACTCTAAATGTCATGCCCATCAATGCCCCTCACAAGGACTTGGATTATTTTCCTTTAGGGCGATATGGATTTTCAAATTAAGGACTTGCGTCTCGGTGAGAATCCTCTTCGAATATTTTTCAGCTGAGAACAATTATTTGAATGGTTCGAAATCTTTGGACTTTGGGAATCAAATCCTCCTATATACCTTCTCCCCTCGGTCCATATTTTTCTGGCAGGTTAATCCATTATTGCTACGCAAATTATGATCCCAACCAACGAGCGAGTTTATCCCCAAGTCAATGTCATTTTCCCAATAAAGCGCTCGGTCCTTAAAATGAAATGCTACAATCCAACCTAGTCAAACTCTCACTCCCCTCTCCTTAGCTGAATTACTTGATAAATCTACTAATTTATCCCATGAGGAAAGTTAAACGCCTATGCCAAACCTTCGTATTCTTTTAGAGCATCGGCCTAAAAACCCTCCCCCTTATGGTTATGCATTCTTTGCGGTGAGGGTAGACTTATTTTAAACACATGATATATTCCATAATGGGCTTCAATACTAGTGAGTATGTTGATCGATTAACCCTAGTATTGTTATCATTTACCCTGGACGGCCTCATGCGGCTCAAGTACGATTTTGCATCTTATATTGGCGACGAAATCCATGATCGAGTTCATGAGATTTGAGAATGAGAGAGTATTTAAGTATTCTTCTGTCATATATCATCTCATGATTTACTTTCGATCAGACGTACTTCTTGCATTTTTATGTTAAGAAATTTGATGCCAAAGGGAATCCTAGGTCGATCATCTTTTGGTTTGCCACCACTCACAATTCCTTCGATTCTCAGTATTCCTATAATGAGTTTGTCAACATTTTTTTTTCATCCATAGCGCATTGGCCAAGGAGTCTCTCCTCTAAATTAAAATGAAATCAAGAAAATCCTTCGGCCTCTCAAAGCATTACAAGATAGGTATTGGTACCTATATCAAAACTACACAAAGATCGGGATATATGGATGTGAATTATGCCCATTCAAACTGCCCAAGTATGTCCCAATGAGACTCTTTGCATTAGAATATTTCGGGCATGAATAATTCGAGATATAATTCATTTGCAATGCAAATAAAAAGGCTCAACATAGGATCAAGAGCTAATTAGGTCCCTTCATGTGTAACTCTAGGGAAGGCTGGAAAGGAAGCCGAGAGGATTTGAAGACTATCTCGAACTACAAGAGTTTCTACTAGGTGCCTTATGATCCAAACAACTTTATCTATGATAGAAGAATGAAAAATAAACTATCACCATACATCCATCAAAAGAATCCTAGAAATAGAACAATATGCTAATATGGATGAATGGACGAAGGGACATTGGTTGAAAAAGATAGTGACCGGGTCAATGTTGAAAATTTAATGAAAGATCTTGAAAAGATACTTGACCTAGAATCTTTGGACGAGGGTGCAAGGATCTTCTTGACCGAGGACTACAACAAAATTTGCGGGAGATTAGTACGATTAGCGAGTAGAATCTAAAAGGAAAAGAAAAGGATCCTAATATACAAACTAATTGAAAAATTCATAATGACGGACCAACTAGAGACTTCTAAAGAACAAGGTCAAGGACAAATTCCTCCCTACTCGAATCGGTGAGCCATAAATTTCCTATTTTACAAACTCCTGCGAATATAGAAAACGGAAAAAAAGAGAGGTTGAAACAACTACTCCTATTGGTGGCTCTTCGAACAACAAGATGTTAAAAGGCGAAATTAACTCCCCTATGCAGAAGATGAATCATTTCAAGAAATCACACGACGACCGAGGGGAAGAAGGCAGGTCGGCAAATAGGTGCAGGTGATGGGACATCCACTAATTTTTAAAAATAGGGAATACGAGAGGCAACAAAGTGCAGAAATATCTTCTTTCAAACCTCCGATGCTTGCCTGGGACATCAAAAGAACATTCATCATCTATAAAGGAGGAGCGGGAACAATCATAGACTTCAAGTGTACAACCAATTTTTAAGGAATAGCTCACAAAAATCAAGAAAAGATTGTGATGTTAGCTTATGACATCCAACGAGGTAAGATGTTAATGAGCCATTTGAAGCCCAAGGTACGGTAGCCTCTAGAACAATTTGCATATTATGTTAGGACTAATTTTGAAGTCTTGGCAAGGATATCCATCCTTTAGATCAAATTGAACTACGGAAGAAAATAGGTGAGATGATTTATTCTATAAATGAATAAATCAATGATGACCATAAGTTGCGGGATTCTTTGGATAATACTAATGCACGATTGCGGCTTGAAAAAGCCTCCTCCCGGAGCTAAGGATAATAGAATCAAAACTTTAGAAAATAATCATTGGTTTGGTTCATAATCCTAAATATGTGAAAGGTATTGAAGCTTTAATCAAGAGAGAAACGATGATGATATTGCAGCTACGAGAAAACAATTAAAATTCACCGGCCTCAGACATCCTGATGCACGAGGAAATCATCAAACAAAATTTTGAGGAAGAACTAATGGATTTTCTCTTAAAAATTAGATAAACAAATACGCAGGCGAAAAAGGAAAGCTTGAGAATGCATTAAAAGATAAGCGAGAAAATATTCTAGTATCTACGACGAATGGTATAGATGTGACAACAACGAGTCGGCCAATAGAATTGTCATGGAAAACAACACCAAATTTGAACAGCATTGAATTAACAAAGTCAATGGAAGATATGAACATTCGGAGCCATAAACCACAAGAAAACAAAGGAACAATTGGCCACTCTAGAACATAAATATGATCCTTCAAAAATGAGTGTTCTTTGATAAAACAAGAGAGAAGTGAACAAATTAGAAAAAACAGAGTCAAAACATTGGAAAAGGATCTCACATTGGAGAAACCTTTAAAAGAAATAAATGAAATTCTTTGGGATAATATCATTAAATAAATAAAGGATGTTTGGTCCTCAATTCAAATAATGGATGAAAAAAATAACTTAGTTAAATTGGCTGCGGATGAGATTGAGATCAAGACAAGAGTTGGGAAATATGCCGAAGAGGCCAATAGACTTATACATTTTTGAATACTGAGACTAGGAATCAACTTGCGAGAAATTGGTATTCGGGATAGGACCGGAACAATTAAAATAAAGAAAGTTTCCCTAAAGAACTTTCACAGGTACGGAAATTTAGAACGGGTGCTCGAGATAATAAGAAAGAAATCATTGCCTTCAGAGAAAGATTGAATATTTTGTTAAATAGAGGATTTCCTAGTCCTATAGTTGCAGAAGATAAGCTAATGGACCTTGATAGTTATGTTGAAAAATTGGACAAATATGCTGATAATCAAGCTAGTTCTTCAACCATTTCATCAACAACAGCATTGCCTATAGGGAAAAACCTTCATGACAGATTGGATAATTTATTTTATCTTGAGCATGAAGTAAATCATTTGTTCCCAAATCAGCCTAATTTCTTCAGATATACTGAGGCTGATGAAACACTATGAAAGTTGCAAAGGACCAGAGTGCCAGAAGTTCAATGGTGGGAAGAAATGATGGAACTTTTGTAAAAAACTATCCTTACATAATTTTTTGCCTATTTACCACAATATATCTGTTGTTTTACTATTCTACATACTGCTATTTCACTTTCTTATAGATGCCTTGCGCATATTTCGATGCTTTCTCAGATTTGTCGATAATCTCCATGTGGACCATTACTGGGTTTTATATCAAGTCCCTGTATGTGACATGGGGTATTTTTCTATCACTATCTGGGGTGGGACTTCCACTTTTCTGTATGGATATTTGGGTTCCAATCTTCATATGTGAAAATTTAATGACTTCATGGACTATTTTACTTCATATAATATATTCAAAATAGCGTTTTTTTTCTTATGAAAAAAAATGATTAATGTTTATCACTCTGCCTTCAAAACTAGCTATGCTAGTCTATGTTTCTGGTTTATTGATATGGTCTCATGGTCTTTTTATATTTTGGACATATCACACTCCTCACATGATTAGTGTTTTTCTCTGTTGCAGGATTTTGGGTACTTTAATTTGTATTTGGAACAATGGACGTCGGTACTCTATCTGTCGCTTTACTATTCTACATACCGCTATTTCACTTTCTTATAGATGCCTTGGGCATATTTGGATGCTTTTCTCGTATCATTAACAATTCCCATGTGGACCGTTATCGGGTTTTATATCATGTCCCCTCGTATGTGACATGGGGTATTTTTCTATCATTGTCTGGGGTCGGACTTCCACTTTTCTGGATGGATATTTGGGTTCCAATCTTCAGATTTGAAAATGTAATGACTTCATGGAATGTTTTACTTCATATAATATATTCAAAACAACGTTTTTCCTCTTTTAAAGTTTCACTTTTAAAAAAAAAAATTGAACGTGTCGTCACTATATCGATGCCTTGTAAGAGTCAGAATTGCGACAGATTAGAAACGTCGGAAGAGCGACAGTATAAAGACGTCGGAAGAGCGACGTTCAAAACTTCGGGCCACATTTCGTCGTAATTGTGATATTTTACAGACGTCGGAAGAGTGACGTTCAAAACGTCGGACCACATTTCGTGGGAAGTGCGACAATTTACAAAGTTCGGAAGTGCGACGGATTGGGAAACGTCGGAAGAGTGACGCTTGTTTGGAAGCGACGAAAAAAGTGTCGATGGTGCGACACATTTAACTACGTCGGAACTACGACAGTATGATAAACCACGTTTTTCCTGCCCTCGAATTGTCGCTCTTGCGATGACTATGTGTCAGAATAGCGACGAATTGGCTGTCGGAATTTCTGCCAAATTTTCTAGTGAGAGAAGGAACGATGCAAAATTGGGAGAAGGTGAGAAGCACTTAATCCCTCTACTCTGAATTGAACATTTCAAACATGGGATGAACATATGGGAAAGGAAGAAGGACGCATCTAAGAGTAAAGAAATTATTGTTGAGCATTGGGATCTCAGCATCATGAGCACCCTTAATCAATCCTGCATTAGAGTTCGAACTTACATCTCCTTTAAATTGAGTAATGGGTTGATGTTTTACTTTTGTATTTGGCTAGTATCTATTAGGGTTGTTTATGATAAGGTCCAATGGTAGTGGCTGAGGATCCTGGGAAGCCTACGTAAGGTCAATGCCAGATTTTTTGGCACGAGGTAGGTAAATTTTTTTTAGGGCAGTGGGGGGAAGATTTTGGGTGTCGGGGATGGTGGCAACATAGTTGCTAAGCTCTATGGAAACTCAAAATTAGTTTTTCTTGCATGTAAGAAGCATAAGTGGAGCATAATGGAGTCAGGGGTTTGCAACACCTCAGTGAGTAGTCAAATTGGTCACTCCCCTACAGTCAAAAGGAATGTGAAGAGAAATTTTGAAGAAGAAAGTGCGATGCCTCATTCTTGGGGTCATCGTCAACCTCAATTGGGTGGGTCGCGAGGGTGTTGGGCATGGGAGGGAGGCAAATTAAGCATACTTGTGAAAGATATGAGCATGAGCATTTGGAAATCAGGAAGGGTATGGAAATTGTGGAGAGGTGCATCAAACAATAACAAAAGGAGGCACTAGAAATGAAGGAACAACATATCAAGAATGAGCGCATTCAACAATTGGAGGATCAAGAGGACATGCTGAGACAACAAATTGAGAAATTGAAGCTCAAAATGTTCGATAACAGCTTGAGGACTGTCGATGACGACACTGGATTGGATCTAAACAATCCAGCACCAATAGAGGAGCAAAAAGTTATTTATGTATATTTCATGCATTTTTTTTGAAGGCAAACTTTACCTGTAAATATTTTGTAAACCAATACTGCAGAGTGTATAGCCATAGGCTAATAGAAAGGTGAAAGGTTTTTCATTTTTTGGGAAAAGATACTATGGGAAGTGATGAAAAGATTGTAATTATAGAAGCCCTTAGCAGGCTCAACACTTTGATGTAAATTTCCTGGTTCTTGGACGCGTATGGCTGGAGTTTAAATATATATCTACAACTCTTTCTGGTTAAGAAAAAAACAATTTACTTTTACAAAATAATAGTATTAAAAGTTATTGTTAAGGAATTCTATAACTTGGTGTATGAAATGTTATATTAGCATGATCAATTGTTTTTTATGAAATGATATTACTTTTAATTAGAGGTGATTATCTCATTTCCTTCTAAAACATTTTATGTAAAAATCACTACAAGAGATATGCTTATGTAAAACTTAAAATATGTGATAATCCATAATATTAAAATTTTGATATTATAAAAACCAACATAGATCCATCTTAAGCACAAGCGAGAGGGATTAATTTTCTTGTGGAAACCTTTTTTAGAGTGTCAAAAACAATGTGTAATTTTTCATTATTTAAATCTATTTTTGAATGATATAGAGATTACCTAAAAAGGATTAAACTATAAAATACTATGACAACTTGAGAAGTCTTAAACATAAAACTTATTTTTCTCAATAGCTTTATATATATATATATATATATATATATATATATATATATATATATATATATATATATATATATATATATAATATATTTTACATAACATGTGTGTTGAGTTATTTTATTAGGGCACATTAAAACATATTTTTTTTTGTTATTAATATATTTTTAAGTGTACTTAAATATTAATTAATGTTAAAATATTTTATTCATAACTCACTTTGGATATTTTATTATATACAACTTTAAAATATTTTCCTTTAACATTATATATATATATATATATATATATGAAGTTTCAAATACCATGGGTTGTCAAACCCTAGATCGAGGAAAAATTTTAATATGGATATCTGTTTTAAATTCTAGAAACCTTGGCGAATATTAGTAATCTAGAATAGAAAAAATGTAAAAAAAATTATGATATTTTTGTAAAAATATCTGAAATTTTGATTATATTATATTATTATATATAATATCTTAGCGATTTTTAGAGTAAAATAATTTCATATTATAAAATTTGGGCGAATTATTTTTAGAAAATAATGGAAATTGACAATTTTTTTGGGGGGAAAAGTATAGAAAATTAGCCCACCTACTAATATGAGCACCTAAAATATTTCGTGCCTAGAACCCATAAAATACAATTGCTAAAACTTCATATATATCTATATATGGAAAAAAAATGTTAAAAAATATTATTTTAATGTTATATATAATAAATATGCAATTTGGGTTATGAATATAATATTTTAACCTAAATTAATATTGACAAAAAAAATTATTAATAACAAAAAAACCAATTTAATGTGTATTGATGTAGGTTATAGCAAACATTGTTTTTCTATTTAGAGATTATTATGTTTATTATAAGATAGACACATATCAACTCCAAATAAACATCACTTTCAAACTGGTTAGACAAAATTTATCTTACCTTAAATATGAAGAGAGATCATTCCATGTAAACAAGTAATTGTTTTAATTAGATTATTTCTCCTTTAGGTTAGTTCTCGCATACTCGATAATAACAATTTTTTTGGGCATCTAATGGGGACTCAATGGGTTTCTTGTGTTTTATGCACCGAGAGACACAATCTACAATGGAGTATGACCCCTATGTCAAGTATGTCACGTTCTCAAAAAATAATAAATTTTACTTTTTCTAATGTCGGCCAAAGCATTAACTTAATCTTGAATTTATATAACTTCAATATTTAGATTATATATAACTTTTTTAACTTATTAATGGGCTGAGATTAACTATTAAAATACAAATATGTATTATTTATATAATTTTAATGGATAGTAAATTATCTCACCCATTTAATAATTGCTTTATTATATAGCTGAATTTGAATGGATCATAAATTTACCTTTAACAAAAAAAATTACCACATTGAATTTCCAAATTAAGTAAATTTTTAAAAATATTTACTCTTTAATAAAGTCAATACCATTTCATAAATCAAAGGAAAAGAGTTAATTCAACACAAAAAATCAATATCCAAAATCTTTTAATATTTCTTTTAATTAAATATTTGTAAAATGAATCTCTAAAAAGAAAACAAATATTTCCCCATCAAAGTTGCAATATTTTAAAATTTAAATAAATATAAATAAAAATAAAAATGAGGTATGGTAAATAAATAAAACCTATTTTTATACTTACTCCAGAGCTATGGTAAATAAATAAAAATATATAAAAACTAGATGTATGGTGAATAAATAATTTTTTTTTTTTTATATTTACTCCATAAACTTTTTTATATTTAAAAAAAATTAAAAGAAAAAAGTTTTATAAGATGAAGCCTATGGGACAAATACCATGGGACAAATTAATATTGATACCATGGGCTAAATTCCATGTGCAAAATACCATATTTATAAAATAAGTATGGTAAATAAATAAATATAAAAGAGGTATAAAGAGATATGATAAATAAATAAATATAAAATAGGTATAAAGATGTATGGTAAATAAATAAGTATAAAAGAGGTATAAAGAGGTAAGGTAAATAAATAACAATATATCAAATAGGATTATAAATAAAAATCTAATTATATAACAAGCCTATGGGCCAAATACCATAGCAAATAAAAGAGGTATGGTAAATAAATGGAAATATAAATAAACTAGAGGTATGGTAAGTAAATAAAACCTCTTTTCATATTTACTCCATAATCTAATTTATATTTACGAATATTTATGTTCATTAGTTTACATAACTAAGAAGAGATAGAGAGAGATATAGAAGTGGAGAGAGAGAGAGAGTGATAAGGGAGAGATAGAGAGAGAGTGTGTATGTTTAGGGGTGAGATAAAGAGACAAAGTAAGATGTATGGAAAGGGGAGAGAGAAGAAGCTAGGAGAGAAGCAGGGATATAGTAATGTAGTTGGAGAGAGATAGGGGCAGAAAGAGAGAGAGAAAGAAAGGGATACGGGGGAAGAGAGATCATTAGAGAGAGAGAGAGAGACGGGGGGAGAGAGAGGATTGGAGGGAAACGAGAGATGGAGGTAGGAGAGAAAGGGAGAGAGAGGAAGGATGAGAGAGATGAGGAGAGTGATGGGGGAAGAGAGAGTATTGGAAAGAGAGAGAGAGATAGGGAGAGAGATCAGGGAAGAGGGAGGGAGTTAGGAGAGAGAGAGAAAGGAAGGACGAGAGAGAGGACTTGAGAGAGAGGAGGAGAGAGGGATCAATAGAGAGATGGAGTTGGAGGGGGATACATGTGGAAAATAAGAAATATAGAGAGTGAGAAGTGGAGAGAGAAAAGGACTGACAAGGGAGAGAGAGAGAGAGAGAGAGTGTATGTCTGGGGCTGAGATAAAGAGACAAATAAGGAGAGATGGAGATAAGGGAGGAGAGAAGGATATATAAGGAGAGAGGAGGGATATAGTAACATATTTGGTGGGTGAAGAGAGAGAGAGAGAGAGGGAGAAAGATGGCAGAGAAAGGGAAAGAGAGGAAGGAAGAGAGAGGATATGAGAGAGTGGAGAGAGGGAGGGAAAGAGAGATGGACTTGAAGGGGGAGGGAGAGGGAGGTAGGAAGAAATAAATAGAGAGATAGAGAGATTGAGTGATAAGGAATATGGAGAGAGAGGGAGAGAGGACAAAAGGAGGAAAGAGAGATATTAGTGGGGGAGAGGGAGAGAAGGGGAAGATAGAGATATAGATGGAAGGTGAAGAGAGGGAAGAAGAGAAATATGGGGAGAGGATGGGATTGAAAAAGAGATTGATATATATGGAGTGCGAGAGTGTGTGTTTAGGGGGGTGAGATAGAGAGATAGAAAATAAGAGATGGAGGGGGATATAGATATGGATGGAGGGTGGAGAAAGGGAAGAATATTTCTCACACTAGATGGATTGTAATAAGTGGAGATGGTGATTTATAATCCTATTTGATTATTTGCACTATATGCATCGATTTTAGTGTAGATATTTATTTCTACTGATATTTGATTACTTGCACTAGATGCATTGATTTTAGTGTAGGTGATGATTTCTAATACAATTTGATTGCTTGCACTGAATGTGTTGATTTCAGTTTAGATGTTGATTTATAATTATATTTGATTACTTGCACTAGATGAATTTATTTCAATGTAGATGATTTCTAATCCTTTTTTGTTATTTTCATTAAATGGATTGATTTCAATGCAGATGGAAATTTATAATCCTATTTTATTTATTTGAGTACAAGCATTGATTTTAGTGTAGATTTTGGTTTCTAGAGAGAGAGATTGAGTGATAACGAAGATGGAGAGAGAGGGAGAGAGGAAAAAAGGAGGAAAGAGAGATATTAGCGGGGGAGAGGGAGAGAAGGGGAAGATAGAGATATAGAAGGAAGGTGAAGAGAGGGAAGAAGAGAGAGATGGGGAGAGGGGGTGACTGACAAATATAATGATATATATGGAGTGCGAGAGCATGTGTGTTTAGGGGGGTGAGATAGAGAGACAAAAAACAGGAGATGGAGGGGGATATAGATATGGATGGAGGGTGGAAAGAGGGAAGAATATTTCTTGCACTAGATGGATTGATTTAAGTGGAGATGGTGATTTATAATCCTATTTGATTATTTGCACTAGATGCATTGATTTTAGTGTAGATATTTATTACTAATGATATTTGATTACTTGCACTAGATGCATTGATTTCAGTGTAGGTGGTGATTTCTAATACTATTTTATTGCTTGCACTGGATGTGTTGATTTAAATTTAGAAGTCGATTTATAATTATATTTGATTGCTTGCACTAGATTCATTGATTTCAATGTAGATGATTTCTAATCCTATTTGATTGTTTGCACTAAATGCATTGATTTCAGTGTAGATGCTGATTTCTAATCCTATTTGATTTATTTGAGTAAATGCATTGATTTCAGTGTAGATGTTGGTTTCTAATCTTATTTGATTTCTTGCATTATGTGCATTGATTTCAATTTAGAAGTTATTTTCTAATCTTATTTGATTGCTTGCATTAAATGCATTGATTTCAATGTATATGTTGATTTATGATTTGATGTAATTGGATATTGACGATACATTAATTTTGAAGTGATTGGATTAACAATATGCATCAGTTTTCATGTTATAAAAATTTAACCTATTAATATTGGAGAACAAGATAAACAAGGTATCATGTTTAATACTATAGCTCGAGCTAAAGATTTAAATGGTATACGATTTAAATTTTCTTTTTCATATAATTGATATGAAAAGATAACAAAACTAACAAGGGCGACAATAAGAATAGTAGAAGAAAATAGTTTGAGATTGATCACAATGAAGGATATTTGTAACATGAGTACATTCTTATTATTCACATTTTCTATCTTTCAACACTATTATTGTCACTTTGCATTCAAAAAAAACATTTCATCATTTTTCATCATTATAGTTATTAACAATATTTATCATCTCAATGAACTGAGGTAACTAAGAAAACTTAAAATTAAAATGACCAAGTTAATCTCAGAAATATTTAGCATATTTAAAATGATTATATTAGTATTTATATTTACATATTATTGATAAAATTACTCATATCTTCGATATATTTTCCTTGACAGCACACAACTTAAACTAGCCTAGATCCATCTTAACTCCAGATCTATGAAGCACTGAGAGGGATCAAATCTCTTGAGGTGAAAACCTTTCCTCAAGTTTTGCAGTCAAAAAGAGGTTTACACCTTGAGAGATTTGATCCCTCTTAGCGCTTGATAGATCCGGAGTTAAGATGGATCTAGGCTGGTGATTGGAGTTGTGAATTTTTTATGCAGGTACATCACACTTCCACTTTATGCACTTGTGACACATGTGAATCGAATATACAATCAAATTTTGGTGTTTGAGAGGATCAACTGAAATTCAGACTCTAGAATAGGCTGAATTATGAATATAGATTGGGAGAGTTGCATTGTTCAATTCTTCACTCCCATTAGATTCACCTTGTTTACTTTGGAGAGAGGATAGATGTAGCCAAGTTGTATAGTGAGTGACGTTTAAATAAGCTAGTATTATTTATAAAATATAATATAAGTTGTCACTTGATAATTTTTTAAGATCACGACAGGAAAATTTATTAGGGAAAAATAAGAACTTAGAATTTTCAAATTTTTTATTTTTATTTTTGGTATAACAGGTTATTCACTCAGTTGTGGGTTTCAGGAAAGCCTAAAAAAGTTGGTTATGAAAACAAATCCACTCTAAAACTTCCTTTTGTTTATTCAATAATTTTTTTTTAGTAGTATCACGCATGTCATAAGAAAACAACAGAAAGAGACACAATGATTGTGTGTTGAAATATTGGCGGAATTTTTTTTAGGCAAACGGGTTTTGTGATAGTCAGCCTCACAACTGTTCAAATAATTATTTTGTGATTAAACCTTTGGTTTGTGCTCTCAAAAGTGATGATATGTTCCTTTGAAGATGCATTCTCAAATGAATAAGGCTATATTTGAAGAACATACAACCAATGTCTTACAGAAATCTTAGAAAAATGCTAAGAAAAAAATGAAATGACCTATAAATTCAGAACATTCTTCTGGATTTGCAAACGACTCAGTGTTTTCTTATGCTCTTCAAAGCGGGGAAAGAACTCCAATCCATGGATATTCTCCATTGCACTTCCTCTGTAGACACAAAAACATTAGAGACATTAATACTTCAAACATATTTGAGAGATGTTCTCACTCAGAATATGAAGCATCAGATCTAGAAATGGAAACATCTCCTAGTTATCCTCCACAACGTTTTGAATCTATTTTGATTACTGAGGCATAGGGAGACACACATGATACAAGCCAATATCCCATGTCAATGTATGCCAACACACATTATGAATATTTTTCTTTTGTGAAGTTATAATGTGTGATCCACATTAGCCCAAAACTTCCTTCAAAGCATCCTTGTATCCCAGTTTGAATTTGCGTATGAAACTTGTAATATGAAAGCCAGTGTTTATTTTGATTAAGTGGCCCGAATAAAAACATGAAATAAAAATGGATATAAACATTGACATGTATTACTCTTCATTGAAAATGAAAATGATCAAACTCCAATAACCTATTGCAATATTTTTACATAAGGATCATATGGAATTCGTGGCAAGTATATGACCCCTGCTCCTCAAGTCAAATAACTTAACTTTGGATTCAAGAGATGTGCTAAACAAAATAAAGAAATTAATTACAAGAAATTGATAATAATGAATGTTAAGCCATTAATCAAGGAAATACCAAACTAGTTAATGCTCTAACAATCATTAGGTTTGAACTTTTATGAGTTAATCCATAAGGAGGAGACCACTTTATTCAATTTCTTAAATTAGCATATTTTTTACATTTCCAAATCTCAAAGGCATCAAATTTAAACTTCGATGTACATCTTGAACATTAAATTCTAAGTATGATCAATTTCGGCTTGGAAAAAGTTACAAGTCCCTGTAAAAATATCCATACCATTCAAACTAAGCCCACGACTACACCTTAAAAGACAAATTTTTGGGGGACATTCCATGTTTGATATTTTTTGTTCATTACCCCACAACATTATATCATAGTAAAAATGGTCACCTCACAGGGCCATCATATCCCATGGCATTTTAAGTATTCAAAAGTGGGAGATCCGTTTTTGGGAATTCAAGAATATGGAAATTATGGAAAGGGGTATTTAATAAAAGGAGGAGTTATTTAATTGGGAAGATATATTTGGAGGGGGATTTAGAAAAAGGGTTTTGACAACAATTTATCGATATATAGTGAAATTTTACGTATTTGTTATCCAAAAAATGCACGTGTTATGTCTCTGGTTCTTTGAGTGAAGACTCTATATTATGTCCATAAGTTGTGGAGTCCACTCTCTAATAGAGATGCATGAGATCTTACATTGTTCACGTTAAAATGGTTTAAACGTTGTTGAATGATATCTACATTATTTTCAACTGCATGACATTGGTTAGATTTACATAAGCAAAATATGTTAGATTAAAATAAGAACATGGCACACACTAAGGAGATTAGTGGTAAAGAGAAATGTGGTATTTTGAATAGTTTCAAGGATCATTAAGGAAATAATGCAAAGGCGACTCAACATTCAAAAGTGATATGTAGAAAATTTTCTCAAGAAGAGGTGTAGTTGATGCTATTCTTGGCTTCAATTTATATGTGCATTTGTATTCAAGGGTAGATCTTAATTCACATAAAAATTTAAAATTTATTTACAAAATTGTTATAGCTCTTTGTTGACACATGTTTCAAACTATAAAAAAATTCTTTTTACTGATTAAGATTGTCTATAGTAGTATGAAGTGACCAAAAATAAATATGGAGGAATTGTAGGAAAATGTTGAAATCATAATCCATAATCACAGTCTTTAAATTCAACATAGGCATTAATTACACAAGATCTTTAACTTCAACATCAAACAAGGTTAAGGAAACAATATTGCAGTAATGCTATTAGTGGTATATGATATCACACAAAGTCTTTAACTTGAACATAAGCATTAATCACAGAATTCTTTAACTTCAACATAAGCATCACACAAGTTCTTAATCAATGCTATATACTACACTAGGGTGAAAATGTGAAGTTGGGTTACAATTTTTTCCCTTTTTTGAGAAAAAAATATCATTTATTTTTTTCTGTTCTTCAACTTTCTGCAAGCCAAAACAATTTTTTTGTTTAGAATTACATTTTGCGATAAAAATACAAGTTTTCAGAAATTTTATTAGCTTTCTATTGCTTATTTTTTAGAATTTTTTTATGCACATTTAATATTTCAACTTAGCATTTCTTTGAGTGTGTGTTCTTTAACAATCAAAGGATTCATAAAAACTCATGTTCAAATGCGTTGGTGTATTCTTTGAAAACTTATGTTTTTGAGAAACAAAATGTGTTACAACAATGTAGAAAGAATCTGATTCGTTTTCGCTATATTTATGAAACCAACTGATGCATATCATAATTACTAGAATTTTTTGAACTGATTGAATATAAAAAAGTTGCATATTATGAATATGTTTTGGCTCGCACACAATTTCTCAACATATAAGTTATAAACTAAAAATCTAAAAACTACCCATTATAGATGTCACACCAATGTAATGCAGCATAATTTTTTTAATTGTTTTTATAGTGTGTTTTGTAAGATATAGAATATTGATTTCACTGAATCATAATGACCTTCAGAAATTGTTTGCACCCATTTTATTACAAAATTAAGTAAAATTAGTAAATATTTATGAAACTCCATAAAATTTATATTTCCTGAAAGTAAATTGGATTCTGCAAATTATTGTCTTGGTTTCTATTGTTAATTCATAAAGTTTCATAGAGTTTAATCAGTCCAAAGTGGAAGAAATGTTTTCAGAGCTCAGCTCTGTGAATTTTTTTTTTTCCTGACTACCCGCCAAGTTTAATGACACAAAAGTTCACTCAAATTTTTTACAAAATTTCGGTCGAACTTTTAACTAACTTTACATTGGCCGGAAAATTCAACGAAGCCCCTCCAAAAAAAAAAATTGTGGCAATATAAATAGGCATAAATGGATTCATTATTTTTGCATTATTTCACACATTTGTTCATTTGGTCTGATTTTTCAAAGGATTTTTTTTTGGGCTTAATTTTCAAAGGACTCTTTCTAGCTTAACATTCAAAGGACTTTTTTTGGAGGTATGTGATACATTTGTTGGATGCTTTTTGGGCTTAACTTTCAAAGGATATTTTTTTGAAGGTATTTTGTTTTTAGAGGTTTTGGGCTTAATTTTCAAAGGACATTTTTTTGGAGGTATTTTGTTTTTAGAGGTTTTTGGGCTTAATTTTCAAAAGACATTTTCTGGACTTTTTTTGGGCTTAATTTCGAAAGGACTCTTTTTAGGCTTAATATTCAAAGGAAATTTTTTGGAGGTATTTTTTATGGTGATATTTTTTAGAGGATTTTTGGGCTTAATTTTCAAAGGACATTGTTTGGAGGTATTTTCTTTTTAGAGACATCTGATTTAGAGATTTTTGGACTTAATTTTAAAAGGACATTTTTTGGAGGTATTTTTTAAAGTGACATTTATTAAGAAGTTGGGCTTAATTTTCAATGGACATTTTTTGAAGATATTTTTTTGAAGTGACATTTTTTTAGAGTACGTGTTTTGGGTTGAAGTAAATCTTTTATAATGATTTTTTAAAATGAGTTTTTGTCTAACTTTTTAAATGATTTTTTTTTTTTTTTTGTAGGACTTGTTGGTGTCCAGATATGAACAATATTAAAACCCTTTTTCCACATAAATTATCAACCCAAGGGCATTAGTTATTTCAAGACTAGCGCACACAGTATATGCAAGAGCAGTCACACAACCTGCTATTGGATCACATGCTTAAATCAATGAACACACGGACTACTGTAACAACAATTAAAATGGATTGTAGAAATAAAAAGGAATTCACAACATATAAAAGGTTATACTGGAACAACAGTGACAGAACCAAACTAAAACATGAAATCAACGGAAAGAAAGGTAACACAACACCTGATCAAAAGAGTGGGCCCAAATCTTTGATCAGGGTTGCGACAAACTCACAATTTACAGGTAAAACAACGAGTGTTGTGCATTCAATTAATTTCAAAATACTCTGTTAAAAAATATGTATATTCACTACTTGACCCCCGTTTCACAGCCCAGATGCTCTCTTTATAAAATTATTCAGGAAACCGCATATTTCCTCTAACAACTACATATCTACAATTATGCAATTTGTTACAACAACAACCTAGTTTCCAAAAAGGAAACCATGAAAATTCCTGAAATAAAGTTGATGTGAAATGGAGTCTATTGTGCTGTAGCAGCAAGTGAATATAGCACTGGAAATTAGGAGCTGCTCCATGACTCACAACCATAATCTTTTCGCTTTTGCCAAATCTATAGAAATATCAGAGTTTAATGTTTGCAAAAGGTAAAACCTCATTGACTATTACTTCTTTAATCAAATATCCCATGTAAGATAAAATAAAGGGGTTTACCTCATGTGTTTAAGAATAATAATGATATAAAGAGATAGAAAGGTGGGCGAAAATGGGAGAGAAAAGTATACAAATGCGGTACCCAACATCTCCCCCCAAATGGTCTATATGCATGTCCTCATGCAACTCGTCATCTTCTCAGATCTGGGCTAGATTGACTATGACTGGCATGAAGATGTGTGAAATCATATTCTTCAGCCATTTCCGTCCTAGGGGGTTTATAACCTTCTGTTAGAACAACATATTTCCACCAATATGGGTTAACGTTGTATGCAGGAGTATATTGCTCGGTTGGTAACCAAATAAGGGGAAACTTAAACCTCAGCCCCATCCATCTGACCCCATAGGTCTGAATGCATCCTACAAAACGTGGCATCCTCTCTAGAGCCCGAGCAAAGTTAGGTGTTCCAAATGGTTCTCATCCTCTAACAACTGAGGATGACAACATCGATCTCCTCTAACAACTGTCCGACGCTTCCTTTCAGAACATTGTAATATGTCTGACATAGAGGTCAGCACACCATTTCTGGGTTGTCAACATGTGTTCTCTATGCCCCTTAATCTGTAGGAAGGTGAAATGCTTGTTATAAATATTTTTTGACTGTCCATGCCCCTTCCTCATCATTAGCGGCCTTATGACTTGGTTCTCCTCAAACGTGTCATAGGCCTTTATCCATTTAATCCGATTAATGGTGTAGGAGGCAAAAGCTCTTAAATGAATATCCCCCATGAATGGAATGGGTTTAAACAACTGGTCATGCCTTAAAAAGTAACCATGCATGTAGAGCTCACACATTAAGTGTTATCCTATGATATCATGAATTTTTAAGATACGGAGAAATTGAATTGGGTCCTCAATCTCGTGCCAAATCTCCTTATATATACTTTCAAGACGAAAGAAAAGAAATTTTTCATGAAGGGATAAGCCATAGCTATTTGCAGGAGGTTTGCAGGCCATTACTTGTTGTGCCAAGGAGAACATATTCTCCTTATCTAATTGCAGCAGCACCACTTTTTTCTTCCAATTATTCTATTCTAGCTTTTCGTTTAGCTTGCTTCAGCCGTGCCTTATCTAGTTGGTCTATGTATCTTGTAATGATCTCGGTAGCCTAGTCTCAAACCTGCATTGTCTCTTTCTTATGTCCATTTGTAGTGGACTTCCACCTCTAGATCTCGGCGACCAAGAAAAATTCTCAGCCTTCAACCAAATGTTCAATCGGACCAGTCTGTGTAGCTACAGAGGAGACTTCAATTTTTGGCTTTACTTCCCTCCATTTGTAGACTTTTAACTTTTTTTTCAACCGAAAAAATTCTCTTCAACTCTTGAACCTCCCTTTTTAATCTCATGGTTTCATTCAACTACAACTAATACCTTTTCTTGAGAATTAACCTTCTAATCTCACACTATTCAATCCATTCCTCTTTGATAAGAAATTCATTTTCTGGGCCTATACCAGGCTCTGGAGGTAGCAGAATGCTGCCAGTATTATTAGCTGGTTCTTCTGTGAGGTATTTATGGCTGGGCTCCCTATCTTCGGGGGCATCTCCCTCTACATTTACTTCATTGAATCCTATTGTCTGGTCAACATTTCCATCAACCACTCTGTGTTTTAGTGTTTCCATAGGAATCCCATCTTCTTTGTGAGCCTCTGAGTACTTCAACAGAGATTCAGCAATGACTCGGCCGATATTGGCCATGCCCTCTCCTAGGTTGACAAACTTAAGCACCGATGGAACAAATATTTCCTTCATTAATCGTTGGGGTGAGAAAAATCCCCTCACCCCTCTAGGCATCACGGACTGGAACAGAGAGTAGGGAATAGCTTCATCATCCTTGTTTCTAGCTTGCGTTGGATTTTCATGCACTATTACTTCAGTCAGGGTCGACGCTGGTTCTTGTGACACGACGTCGATTCTGAGGGTTGTTTCCCTTCTTTCCTCCTTCCCTTTGTGCATTATTTCTTCCTCTGAGGTTGATACTAGTTCTTGTGCGACAATATCGACTTCGTGGGTTATTTCCCTTTTATATTTTTGTTCTTCGTGGATTGCTTCCCTGTTTCCCTGTTCTAGCTTAATTGGGGGTGGTTCTTGTGTAACACCCCCACTTGTTTCAATATCCATATCTACTTGGGCAGGTGATGCTTTTTCTTGAAAAACATCATCGCTTACCATCCCTCTATCTGAAATTCCACTTCCTTGTTCTTCATTGACAAATTCCTGCACTATGTCCATAATTCCTTCATCTGTGGGCTCCTCAAGCGAGGCTGGTTCTTGTGTGGTAGCCTCGACTGTGTTTCCAATTATATCCTCTACTCTCATTTCTTTAGGTTCTTCCTGATCAACCTCCATTTCCACTTCTTCGGGTTCCTCCTGATCAACCTCCATTTCCATTTCTCTGGGTTCCTCTTGATCAATTTCCTCTGAATGTTCTTCT
This sequence comes from Pinus albicaulis, assembly GCA_034641835.2. Taxonomy (NCBI): domain Eukaryota; kingdom Viridiplantae; phylum Streptophyta; class Pinopsida; order Pinales; family Pinaceae; genus Pinus; species Pinus albicaulis. The sequence continues at coordinate 40,632 of JAXQQM020082990.1, read as the reverse complement.
TATACTAAACTAGCCAAAGAGATTGGTTCCTCTTCTCTAGTAGAAATGACTGCTGCTATCTCGTCTTCTGATGATCCACACAGTTCCGCCCAAGAAACTTGAAATCTAACTATTACATGCATGACCAGTAAATGCACCAATCCATGGTTGGAGAGCACTTTCAGCATCAGGCACGAGCACCGAGTGAACTGTGCCATGTGCTGCAATTTTTTCAATAGGAAGAAAGGCATGTTTAAGGAATCCACCTAAGCCTGTGGAAATTGAAGGTGAGTTAGAATTTTAAAATGATATTTAAACATAGTTGTGGCTCAGCCTTTGCAAGTTATGTATTTCATTACAAAACCTGCGACTTTGTTCCATGGATGCGACACAAAATTGTGCTCATATACTCTGCCCAATTGAACGATGCTTTCTCCTGCCTGCAAGAATAATTTGGCAAACTACGGGAGGGAAAATATCCAAGCAAACCATTGTTGCCCTTGCTGTCTCAGCCCGCTAACTTCTGCAATTGTCTCTTCTTTGACAAAAATTTCCAATCCTCTGACGTGCGAGCCATTCTCATCCAAATTAAGCATGAAGTCCATTTTTATTTCCCTATCAAACCCCTGAAATTTTTCGAAATAGGTATCCCATCCTGCATTGACAAATATTTTCCATACCTCTGGATTACTGCGAACCACAACTATTTTTTCAGGTTCATGCCACACAGCGAGTCCGCCAATATTGTGGGTACTGTAACAGCAGTTCTTGGAACAATAGACCATTGGACATAATAGTGGATACCAAATTTGGAAAAAAATCATGGTGAAAATGAATGGTGGTAATGATAAATATGGATGGTAACTCTCGGAAACCAAGAAAAATCATGAAAAAGTATGGTAAGTGCAATGAATATCGTGGTAATTATTTCATATGAAATGGAAAGGACATGTTACAGATACAAATTCATATTTAATAACTATACGGAGTATTGATAAGGATCGTAATGTGTACCACACATGGTATTGTATAATTACTTACCAAATCATCATTACGCCATCATTAAATTATGACGGCACCCCCCTTCCAACTTAAAATTTTTCATCCACAGCATTAATGTCTTCACATGGGATATTTAATTAAATCGGTGAAAGTCACATGGAGGCATACCTGGCGGCCTACTTCGACGAAGTGACGGTTTGTCTGATGATGGCTCAACACTGATGCGGTTGGAGTAACAACAACGTGAGTAGCACCATCGAAAGTAACAACATCTGGATTAATAGCAGTGCGAGTAGCAGCATCTAGAGTAACAACATCTGGAGTAATAGCAGTGTGAGTAGCAACATCTAGCGTAACAACACTTGGATAAAATCAGTGTGAGTAGCAGCATCCGGAGTAACAAAATCTCGAGTAAAAACATCTCGAGTAACAACAGTTCGAGTAGCAGCATCTGGAGTAACAACAGTGCGAGTAGCAGCATCTGGAATAACAACATTTGGAGAAACAGTAGTGCAAGTAGCAGCATCTTGAGTAACAGCATATGGAGTAACAACATCATGAGTAGCAGCAACCGAGTAACAACACCTTGAGTAGTAGCAACCGAGTAACAAGATCATGAGTAGTAGCAACCGAGTAACAACATTAGAAGTAGAAAAAACCGAGTAACAACACCATGAGTAGCAGCAATTGAGTAACACCATCATGAGTAGCAACAATCGAGTAACAACATCAAGAGTAGCAGCAACTGAATAACAACATCATGAGTAGCAACAATTGATACTTAGAAAAAATTCTATTTTTAAAACATTACTCAGTAGTAACTCTTGCAAAAAGACAACAAAATAAATAGTAATAGTATAATTCTTTATTCTCTATTCTTTTTTTCTTTTTCTTTTTTTTTTCTTTTTTTGTATGTATTTATTTATTTATTTATTATTATTATTATTATTATTTTAGAGTGAGGATGAAGAGGAAGAGTTCTCTGTGTTGATAACCTTCAAACCAGATTTCTCAGAGAGGTGTTTGATAAAATCATCCTTAGAGGCTGGGCGGTGGTATAATCTCAAGAAATTTCCATTTGCTATGAATGAAGCACGTGTATCATCAATTGTGACTAGCCTGATTGTTCCATTATCAAATACAACGTCCACCTCATAAGGTCCCATCCAACGAGTGCAAAGCTTTCCCTTAAAATCCTTAAAGCGAGAGTCATAGAATAGTGCCCAATCTCCCTTCTAAAACACCTTGTTATTGATAAAATTATTGTGTCGTTTCATTCTCTGCTACTGAATAGCAGTAGTTCTCTAGATAGCCATTGAGTGGATTTCATCTAGTTTATTGAGCTGGGCCAGTTGATGTTTTTGGCCATCTGACATATCCAAAGCAACTTCAAGAGGTATTATGAGCGTACTGATTTCAAAATATATTGGAAACAACGGGGATTTCCCATAAACCAACTCAAATGGTGAAAACCTAGTTGTTTTCTGCCATGTTGTTCTGTACACCCAGAGAGCTTCATGTAGCTTCTGAGCCTAATCCCGATGATGTTATGCCATAGTTTTTGTTAAGATATTTTCCAATGTCTTGTTTGTGCTTTCTACTTGTCCATTCACTTGGGGATGGTATGGAGATGTCACCCTGTGTTCAACTCCATATTTCTACATAAGCTTTGTCATCATGTGCGATGTAAATTGTGCTCCTCCGTCTGAAACAATCTCCCATGTAGTACCATAACGAGAAAAAATTTCCTCAAATAGACAATCTGAGACCACTTGCTTTGTTTCTTTTGCAATAGCTTTGGCTTCTACCCACTTAGTCATGTAATCAGTACAAACCCGAATGTGAACCTTTTGCTAGGAGGGTGGGTTGAAGGGTCCAATGAAATCGATATCCCATTTCTCAAAAGGTTTGAGGACTACCTATGCCTGTAAAGGCATTTCATTAGCTCAATGAGGCTGCCCCATACACTGGAAACTATCAAACCTCCTGACATAATTCTATGCATCCCGAAAGATAGAAGTCCAGTAATATCCCATTTGTAGCACTTTATGGCATGTTCTTTTGTCTGTAAAATTCCATCCATAACGGCCATCATGGGCAGCCTTCAATACTTCATAAATATCATCCTTAGATACACAACGCCGAATCTGGTTATCAGCTCCTGTATGAAAAAGGTACCCTGCCATCCAAGAATATCAGGCACTGTGATGAATAATTTTTCGTTGTTCCCTATATGAAAAATGATGAGAGACTTTCCCTGTAGCAAGATAGTTAGCAATATTTGCATACCACAGAGGTTTAGTAGAAACTACAAAAGGATGGTCATCGGGAAAACTATCTTCTATAGGTGTGAATTCATCATTTTTATCCATTCTAGATAGGAAATCAACAACTAAATTATCTTTTCCTAGTTTTTCTATTATTGTAATATAAAATTCTTGAAGCAATAGCAACCATCTTGTAATATCGCCACGAGTGATAGGTTTATTCATCAAATACTTGATTACTGCATGATCAGTATGTACAAAAGTAGGATACTTGGTGATGTAATGCAGAAACTTGTTGATATCATAAATGACAGCCATGAATTATTTTCCAGTCACCATGTGATTCAATTGAGAAGGAATTAAATTCTTGCTGACATAATAAATTGCATACAGTTTTTTGTCTACCTGTTATCCTAAAACAAATCCTACTGTTGTTTTGGAAGCATCATCATGTATGTGAAATGGTAATTCCCAATCAGGTCCTCAAATAATTGGAGCTTTTCCAATCAGTCCCTTAATTTTCGTGAAAGTTGATTCACAGTCTTTAGTCCACAAGAATTCTGCATCTTTCGTTAGTAATTGAAAAAGTGGATGTGTTGTATTAGAATTTTTTTCTATAAAATTTCTGTAATAACCAACACAACCAAGAAAGCTATGTGCCTGTGTGGGGGTATTTGGTACTGGGAAGTGTAAGATTACCTCTACTTTGGCTGGATCAACTCAAATTCTGAAAACTGAGATAAAATGTCCCAATATGATCCCTTCTTCCCTCATCATATGGCATTTGAATGTACTCAGAGATACATGGGTTTTCTTACATCTTTTGATTACTTTCTCCAGATTTTCCAATCCTTCTTCAGATGAATTTCCATATGGATTAAAATCATCCATATAGATTTCAACAATACCATCGACCATATCAGAAAAGTTTCCCAATATTACTCTCTCAAAGGTAGCATGATCATTACAGAGGCCAAATGGGAGGACCCTGTCATGGGCATGTGAAAAATTTTTTATCCTGGTCTTCTAGGGCTATCTGGATTTGGTTATATTCATTGAATCTGTCTAGGAAGGAAAATAAATTCTTCCCAACTAAGGTGTCTAGGACTTGGTCAATGAATGACAAATTGAAATGGCCTTTTTGGGTTGCCTTGTTTATCTCCCTATAATCTACACAGATCCACCACTTACCATTCCTTTTAGGAACAATAACTAGCGGGATACCCATTGGCTATCTGAGATGGGGTAAATGAAACCTACATCCAATAATTTTTGTAATTCCTCTTTGACAATGTTCTTTAGAGTAGGATTCATTCTCTGTTGGGGATGTCTTACAGGGCGGAAATCTGCCTTAATATAAATATGATGAGTACATACATTAGAAGGGATCACCTTCATGTTATTATAATCCCAAGCAAAAGCTTCTTGATGATCTTGAAGGACTTTAAGATTTTTTTTGTCAAGGATTCAGATGGATTAGGGTTGATATTGAGTGTTTTCTGTGGTTCAATCTCAATTGGAATACTATCATGGGATGAGGTTAAAGGAATATTTTCAATTTCATCTTCCGATTCAATGTTTTCCTGTGTTTCATAGCTCATAGCAAATTCTAGAATTTGATGAGTTGAATTGGAAACAGAATTGGGATAATTGATAAAAGTGTTGATGGCATCATCCTCAGTTTCTATTTTGAATTGAAGGGCCTTCGTAATAGTGAGGATTGTTCTAGCTTCTTCATTTTCAGGTTTACGCTCTTTTATTGGTAGAGGTTTCTAACTGGTTAATAATTATTTCGATGGGCTAGGTTCTGCAGAATGGTAAAGAGTAAGATTCTTTGTAACTGTCCCATTTGATATGATGATATGCCCAGATCAACACCCTATGTAGGCATCTGCAGTTGAGAGCCAAGGCCTTCGTAGGATCAATGGATGACCACCAACTGAAGATCAAGTCTGTAATACAAGGAGGTCCATAGGGTAATGCCACGAATCCACTGAAATGGTCACATCTTCCAATTTCCCTACCGGTTTAATTGTAGACCTGTCTCCTAGTTCTAGGATAGTATGGGTTCACTTAATGTTTCGAAGACCTAATGTATTCATTGTTTCAGAGGTAATAATGTTGATTCTATCTCCCAAATCTACCAGTACATTTTGGATTTAAACCCCCTTGATTTGTACTGTTAGATTTGGGTTTCCTAGGTCTCCATATTTTATAGGCATGATCCTTCCTAACTTGATGTCGGACAGTCTACCCATCACATGAATAGTTAATGGATCCCTAGGATTCTTCCCTGGTTTCTTAGAGTAGTAATATTTGAGAGCTTTTGCATATATAAGTACATCCCTCATGGCTTGTAACAGGGGTATTTTAACAAAAAGATTTTGAAATTCCCCGAGGAAGTCAAACTCTGCTTGAGGGTTTTGTTTTTTAAATGTTAGTCTTTCAGGATATGGAGGAGAAGTTGAATGACACTGATTAAGAACAGATTGGGGGGGTGTCTTATTTGTTATGTTTTCATCTGACTTATCCCCAACTGTCCTTTTTTCTGGTTCTGTAACTTCACTTTCAATATGTTCTATAATAGTAGGTGACGTGGGAGCATTTACTACCCATGCAGATCATAAATTTATCTCATTAGGTACTGCGGTAGAAATGCTATAGGATGGAAGGTTAAGAGTATATGTTTGTTGGACCCCTTTATTATTAGGATTCGGATTGGGCTGGATAGGAAGATGGGGTTGAAGGGTTGGATTTCCAAGAGGTACATTAGATGTCAACTCAAGCTGTTGTTGAGGTATACGTTGAGGAAATTTCATAGTAGGAGAGGGTCCACACCATTTCTGATTCCATGAAGGATTCGAATTGGTATGGGGAGCCCATTGTTGCAAAGGGGTGTATTAATATTGAGACCACATAGATGAAAATGGTGCAGACTGGGGACCCATATTAAAATTATTAAAATACTGGGATGGGTCCTGAAACATAACTGGATTCATAGTTGGTGGTCGAGGTTGCCATGGATTTTTCGGCCCATGAAGTATAGCTGGTCTACCACATTTTCTTCACTTGCCCCTTGAAAAAGTGGCTTCAGTCCAGGAAATGAAGGGCATGAGCTGGTCGCATGAGTCTATTCACAGATCACGTAGGCTTCCACTATGTTTAATGGCCATTATTTCAAGAGATGCTTCTTTCTACACTGTAGGTAGAATATAGCCATAGTATTCTTCAACTCTATTTGTTTCTGTTTTTCTTGTAGAGTGTCCATCTTAGCACATAACGTGCTCAGGATATCATTCCTTAGATTATCTAGTAGGTTTCCAATTTCAGCTTTTCTAATCCCTCCACTAGAAGTCTTTAATGACCAAATTCCTTGTTCGCTCCTTGTAGCCCCTCATGAACACTGAATGCGATAGTCATATATTGTGTCGAAGTATTCTTTTGAAATATCCCCCTTTCCTACTATGTTTAGAAGCTACAGATAATCTTCACTAAGCGCTCGAAGAAGAATGATCTTCATAATATCCTTATCCAGGTCACTATGGCTTGACCTCTGGAATATATATATTTGAATCATTCCACATGGTCTTCCATGTTCTCATCCTCTTTCTGTACAAAATTAAATATTTCCTCCTTAATGTCACGAGATTTACAGTAATCTTGATATTCTCCAAAAAGGCTTCTTTCATCCCTTCCCATGAGATAAGAGTTATCCCTCCTAAACCCATGAACCATCGCAGGGTTGTCCCCTTCAGGGTAGCAGGGAATATTTTTAGGTTTTGAGCATTGAAGATATAATAATACCCTTGACAGAAAATGTCAAATTCGAAGATGAATGTATCAACGTCTTCCACATGAAAATTAGGTAAAGATGTTAAAGGGATTGGCTTCATCAATGCGTCACCTATAATGTTTCCAATTCGAAAATCAATAGAAGAACTTGCAGGTGCCATAAATATCCTCCAATAATCACCTGGGATTTCAACTATTTATGTGATTGGTACTTGAGGTGATTCAACTGTAGGAGGCTTCACAACACTCCCTTGGTCTCTTGATGATGAAAACCATTTTGGAGGTTATTCTTCCCAATTAAAATTGCTCAGGTATTCTGACCCTCTACTTGCTATTTATTCCCCTTTTGCTGATAGAAGGGATTGCTCCTCCACCAATACCTTATTTATTTCTTCTTTCGTCATCGAAACAATTTCCTCTGGTACCATGGCTGGAGCTGGCTGTTCAACCGACTGACCTTCGGACCTCGTCTGAACCCTTACCTTGACAGCAACACGAAAGGATGCTTCAAATTTAGCCTTCTCGATGATCTCATGAATATATTTTTTGCTTCCCAAATCCTTTCCTTTCTTTGGGGGTCTTCCTCTGCCCCACTTATTCAGGTATTTTTTCATATAATTGGTGAGAAGAATTCATCAAAATAGAAAAAGTGCTTAGGACCCGAAGCAAGACAGATAACTTCCTCCAGAAGATAAGAGAGTAGGTTCAAAATAGAAAATTAAATAAACTAATCACAGTTCAGGACATGAAGTAGTGCAATCTAATACCCTCCCTAGGATGAGAAGTTAGCCCTTTCAGAAAATAATAAAAAAGTAGAAAAGAAAAGATGAAAACTATACCCAGGACTTGGAGTAGGGTAAAAAATACCCTCCTTAAGACAAGAGATCAATCTTAACAAAAGAAAACAAAGCAAGGAAAAAACAACACACTATGCTCATGACTTAGAGTAGGGTAATAGATGCCCTCCCCAGGACAAGAGATAAATTCTAAAGAAAACAATAAAGAAGCAGAAAAATGTAGAACACTATGCTCAAGACTTGAAGTAGGGCAATAAATTCCCACCCCAAAGCGAGAGATCAACCCTTATATCAATTGTAGATCGTGTTCTTGCACCTTGTTAGCCTTCCCCAGCAACAGCACCAAAATGTTGGTGTCCAGATATGAACAATATTCCAACCCTTTTTCCACATAAATTATCAACCCAAGGGCGTTAGTTATTTCAAGACTAACACACACATTATATGCAAGAGTAGTCACACAACCTACTATTGGATCACAGGCTTAAATCAATGAACATGCAGACTACTGTAACAACAATTAAAATTGATTACAGAATTAAAAAGGCATTCACAACAATTTTAAAATATTATACTGGAACAACAGTGACAGAACCAAACTAAAACATGAAATCAATGGAAAGAAAGGTAACACAACACCTGATCAGAAGAGTGGGCCCAACTCTCTGATCAGCATTGTGTAAAACTCACAATTTATAGGTAAAACAATAGAGTGTTGTGCATTCAATTAATTCCAAAATACTCTGTTACAAAATCTATATATTCGCTGCTTGAGCCCCAATTCATAGCCCACAGACCCTCTTTATACAACTGTTCAGGAAATCAAAGATTTCCTCTAACAACTACATATCTACAATTATACAATTCCTTACAACAATCTAGTTTCCAAAAGGGAAACCATGAAAAATCCTAAAATAAATTTGATGTGAAACAGAGTCTATTGCGCTGTAGTAGCAAGTGAAGATAGCACTAGAAATTAGGAGTTGCTCTTGGACTCACAGCTGTAATCTTCCCGCCTTTTCCAAATCTGTAAAAATATCAGAGTTTAACGTTTGTAAAAGGTAAAACATCCTTGACTATTACTTCATTAATCAAATATCCCATGTAAGATAAAATAAAGGGGTTTACCTCGTGTGCTTAAGAATAATAATGATACAAAGAGATAGAAAGGTGGGCGAAAATGGGAGAGAAAAGTATACAAATCCGGTACCCAACAGGACTTGGAAGGAAATATTTGGAGCTTCATTTCATTTTTAGAAGACATTTTTTTCTCAAATTTTTTAAATTAATTGTTTTGGATTGAAGTATGTCTTTTGTGAAAAATATTTAAAATGAGTTTTTTTTTATAAATTAAATCTTTTGTGATTATTTTTTTAATTGCGTTTCGGTCTAAATTTTTGAAGGAATTTTTTGAACTTCATACTCAATTATCATGGGAAATCGAAGGAATTTCAAGAGAAAATATGATCGAACAAGAGACCCTCAGGAACATAGAGAACATGGGAGAGAATATCGAAAAAAAAAGAGAGAGAAGAACACTCAAATATTGAAAGGGAAAATCAACCTAAACTAGAAGTTGAAGCAGGTATGTAAATGTAAATATTATAAATTTGATATTTAAAATTTTTCTAGTGTAAATTGTGAAGCTTAATTTTTATTTGATGAACTAATTATAAAATTATTTTGCAATGTATATAGAGAGAGATATTCCTCAAAACATTAATGATGAGATACAAAATTTTGAAAGAGAAAGTGAAAGAGATATTGAACCAATGATTGAAGATGGTGAAAATGTTGAAAGAAATTCAAGTGAAAAAAGTGAATCACCAGGTATGTATAAATATATGTTGAGCACATGCACGTATTATTGAAATTATACATATTTATTAATATAGCTATTTATTGAATATGTGAACTTATTATGTAATATTAAGTCGAATATGTACATATGAAATCAATGTCGATGGTGATATGTTAGAAAATGTTGACACTGACACATATGGAGAAAACAAATCTATTATACGATATCATGTTAATCACATTTTTGATTCATTCGTCACAAAGGAAACTGTGCCAATTCAAGCCGAATTGTTGAAAGGTATTTTAACATTAAGGAGATTAAAAGAAGATACGACTTTATTGGGTGTTCGAAAATCAACAAAAGATTAAAAAAAAATGAAGGAAAATGTGATACAAAATATAAATAGTGCTATAAATTCAATTAGAAGATCTAGACAGAAAAATGTTTTAGATTCATGTAGAGAAACACATATGGAAGTGTTTTCATCAAGTATTAAAGATAATCACTTGGTAAAATCTATGGCATGAGCATTAGGAACCTCACGAAAATATTTTCACAAACATCATAAATTTCAGTTGCAAATAGATGTAAATGATGAACTCACTTGTTGGACAACTATTTGTAGGAAGCCATGCAAAGATGGACATGGAGAAAATGTTAAAAGAATAATATATGAATATTGGATGAAAAATTCACATGTTTTGCCAAAATCAAGGGATGTGCTGTGAAGAAGAATAACACGAAATCGGTAGGAAAAACATCGAAAAAAAATCTTGGAAACCACTCAGATAGAGTTTTTCAACAAGTTCAAAGAAGAGAATCGTGCAATTAATGTCTAAACCAGTGCTTTTGTGCAACAAAAACCATGGAATGTAAAACCTATCACCATATGCGACACTTGTTGTTGTCGTTATCATGTGGAATTTCAGTTATATTATGACACATTCCTTAATTTTAGTAGAACATTTTGGAAATATTCACCTCCTCTTTCCACTATCCATGATTTCATATCTCAAATTATATGTGGAAGAAAAATCCATGAATTATTTTACCAAAATAAATGTGTTGGTGGTAAAAAAATGCGATGATTGTGGAAATTTAATTAAATTTCAAAACAAATATCGTACTAATATAAATGATCAATCATTTTCGAACATGAAAGTGAAATGGAGGAGATATCAATATATCCATACATCTATTCAAGGTTCAAGTGCTAAAAGAATTTATTTACAAGAAGAAGAAATTTTTGTGATAGTTTGTTTTAGAAAGTTTGAGGCAGAAATTTATAAATACGCCAAGCATTCCCATAGAGTGCAATGGCAGGACTTGCAATTCAAAAAATCCCGTGAATTTTTTCCACCATGGACCATTTTGTCAGTAATTGATTTTGCAAATAAATATACATTTTTTCCACAAAAATAAATTCAGAGTGAATACTATCATTATGACCAAGTCTCCATGCTCGTCCATATTCTATATAGACCTGCTGAACAAAATGTTGATCATATAGAAAGCATCAGCGAGAATCGACATGTTATTAAAGAATATCACATTTATATCAATGATGATCGTACACATGATACATATTTTGTACTACAATATTTTGGAAAGATTTATGACTCCTTGAAAAGTCATGGAATAAAATTCAATGAACATTGGATATGGGAAGATGAATGCACATGTCAATTAAAATCTTCACGATCATTCTTTTGGTTATGTCATCTTCATATGAAAACCTCGATTAAACATTGTTGGAATTTATTTGAGACTTGTCATGGAAAAGAAGAACATGACGGTGCAGGGGCATGCATAAAATGAGCACTTCGAAGATATCAAATGGACCCCTCTGGAAACCGACTTGTGGATGCTAAAGAATTTGTTCAATGGTACATCGATGCACTACGCCATGAGACTAACCAATCAAGGGAAGTGTGAAAATACATTCAATTTAATTTTTATTGGATTTATAATTTTAAACAGTGTACATTTATCACAATAATGATCTTTGATGGTATTTTGATATCATATTTATATTCTTCTTTCGATATTGGTTTTTTTGGCATATTGGGGTGGAAGATATATATAGATTGACTGGAAATGACGTTGAAACAATAAAAGTGACTCGAAATTTCATTCAATTAAAAAAAAGTTGTCCAAAAATGTGTTTGCATTGGATAAAAGAAAATATTATTGTTTTTGTCATGTTTGCATAGACAACACAGAATCCAATGATGTTTGTGAAAACAAAATGTATGTAAAAGATTGACAACATACAAAGCTAAATACAAAGGGGAAAATGTTCGTTGCAAGGTTTGAAGAAATGCAATTAGAGGATACTACAATATCATCTGATGGTGATCGAGTTTCAGATCTTGTTAGAGAAGGTAACATTTCAATTTCTTTAAAATTATAGAGATCGAAAAATAGATAATAAAATCAAGTACATGTATGTTAATTTTAAAGTTAATTTCTAATGTTAATTATGATCTAAATTTAAATACATAAGTTTGTTTTATTGTGCAAGAGATGTTTTTTCTACAATTGCATCTACTATGAACAATGAAAATGTGAAGTCTTGTTTGATGTGTTGCACAGAATGAAAGATGAAATTATTAGAAAACTATAATGATCACGGGTTTACATATGACAAAAGGTCTATTATACTGAAAGGTTATTTTTTTCAGACAAACTAATCAAAGTGGGGATCTTGTTTACTTTCAAGGCTATGAACCTGATGTCATAAGTTTTCAATATAGTCACTTGGTGTGTGCAGCACACATAAAGTTGATAGAAGTTCAATCAAAGAAATAAATGAAAATTAATAAATTGAAAATGTCAAAAGCGGATCATGAACAGATCAATGAAGATGGCACTCCATTGGATTTTTTTTTATTGAACTACCCAACAATTTCTTCTCTTTGGATTCATGTTTTAGAACTTCTAGAACTCAACTAAAAATTGAACTTTCTTTTTATGTTATTTGTGCAAGTGTTTGCACATGTACATTTTTTTTGTAGATGCACACGAGTAATTTATACATGTGTACACATACACATGCCTAGATTATTTCGTCTAAACGATTTCATACATTCTCAGGTACAATTTGTCATAATGTCATTATTTCAAAATGTACATATCTTTGTATCTATAATAGTTGATATAATGCAAATTTGAAGTTTCAAGATTTTTTTTTAGACGTGCGTGTCTAGTAGAAGTAAATTATAATATTCATTCTTGAATGTGAAATGTGTGGTATGTGTTTTATAATTTCTAGTTTACTATCAACTCAAAGTAGATTTTCTATGTGCATTGATGAAAAATGTTGCACATACAGGATATATATGTTCTTGAATGCAATTTCAAAATTTTATGATTGTTTGACACATCTAAAAAGACCTAGAATCTTATGATTGTTTTTAGATATATATACATTGATATGTATTGTACTTCAATTGTTTTAACATATATTCAAACTTGTACTTAAATAATTTCTATGTACATATATTCATATGAACTCTTTTTTGTTTATAAAAGGACAACTTGAATTTTAAAAACAGAACATTATATCACAATCACATGCCAAATGTAGTTCAACCATCCAAAAACTAAGCTTAAAAAACAAAACAAATTATATCACAACATTACTTAACATGCCAAATGTAGTTCAACTATCCAATAAAAGCAAAACATTATATCACAACATTAATTCACCTGCCAAATGTAGTTAATATATCCAATAAAAACAAAACATTATATCACAACATCACTTCACATGCCAAATGTAGTTCAACTATCTAATTGTTAGGACTATCTTATTATTGCCAAATCAAATTCATCAAGGTTCATTTCTCCTTATCAGGAAGTATATTAAAGAGTAATTCTCGAGTTCGGTAGTTTGGCCTGAGAAGCCGTAAATCTTCATTTGTGAATGTCATCAATGTGAAATTGATTCTTCTTCAAAACCCTGTTTTGAAGAAGAAATCATTAAATGTGTTTTTTAGAATATGTAATTTGTCAAAATGCTGCAAATTCTCCAGCTCTTCAAATGGCAGCCTTGTTTCATCTTCAGCAGCTCCGATCCCTGCAAAAGAGTGACAAAATACATCATCAGCAATCAGAGAAGGAAATTGTAAAACAGAGTTTCAATGTCAAAAGTGCCAAAAGGCTGCCAAAATCTCAGATACTACACAGGATACTGGGCCCTCTCGAGTTATTGAATTCCAGTCTAGTTTGTGCAACTTCTTCATGAAGCATTGAAATTACAATCAATACAAATGCAAGATTTATATTGATTTGGAGCAGGATATGTCGACTATGAAACAATGGGAGAAAGTGCAGATGGGAAATGGTGTTGTTTCAAATTGGAAGCCACGAAATTGGGGTTCCTTGCGAAGGATGAAGACCTTGTCTGCCTCGGGGCTTTTGTCCTTGATCGCACTTGACAATCATCAAAGTGACTCCCCACGTGGAAGTGTCTCCGCTCGCAGAGTGGATCCGAGCAATTCAACTTCTTCATATTAATGATCAGAATGTCAGAGCAAGGCAATTTAGAAGCAAGTGGATTGCTGTATAAGAACCTGGCTGGTGTGCCATATTATGAATCTAGTAATTTGACAAGGGACGGACATTCTCATGCCCATAGTGATTTTAGAAAGGAAATCCTGTTTGCTGATTGGAAGCAAAATGATAATTCAGCTTTGAAGTATGCTTACAGTGACGATGTGGAAAAGGACAAAGATAATTCTATCAATGTGAATTTCATGATAGAAAACAAAGGGGATCCTGAGGCTTCATTCTCTGACACAGATGATTCTCCGACAGAGGATTTGAGAAATGCGCTTGAAGCCAACCTGACTATAGTCAATGCTAGTACACAAGACTTCAACATAAATCTTTCCGAAACAGGAGATGATTTCTCATGCAAAGACAAGAAGAAAAGGAAGAAGAAGCGCAAGGGATCTCCACGAAAGCCTAACCAAATTTTTGCATTCAATCAAGAAGAACAAAAAAAAAAAAATAGAGCAGAACAGGTTTCCCTTGGACACAAGGAAGTCTTCGATAAGCAAAACTTTGTGTAAGAGTGCAACATTTTCAGGCTCTGCTGGGGATACTCAATCTTCCAAGAATACACCAAATACAAAGGGTGAAAATTTTGAGGATGCTATTGAGAATGGAGCCGAATCTCAATATCGATATTCTGATGGAAAGAAATCCCTTTACACTTGGACTATATCTTTCCCACCTTCATTCAAAATAGTACCTGCAATACGGGGAGGCCATGAACAGAATGGATTGGGACCTAGACCCAAACTAGGTGTGAAGTGGGCCCCTGATGTCCAAGAACCTCCATGCAGTTCCGTGTCTCACACAGTTAGAACCTGCCATCGCCACCAATCAAAGAAAAAGGACCATAAGCATAAGCAAAAATTGAAATTGGGTTATGGAGGTGAAAGTGTCAAAACCGTTGAGCAGCACCTGTGCAATTCCAACATCAATACTGAGAGTGTTCCTGAAAGATTGCATTCTTCCTCAGCACAACATGCTGGTAGCAGAATATTGTTGGACATTTTGCCTTCAAGAGGTTGCACATCAATGCCTGATCGAAGTCACTTTGTAGCAAGAAAGGGTCCTCTTTTAAATGTACAGACAGGAGGGAATGATATTCCAAATAACATTCCATTGAACACTTCAGAGCATTGCTACAGAAATGAAGTAGTTGATTTTGCAGCAAACCCTACAGATGATCTTGTGACAAAAGTGAAGAGCAATTTCACAGGTTCAGATACAGAATTTACACTTCTTCAAGATTCTAAATGTGCTAGTTCCTTTCTGCAAAGTTTCGGATTGCGTGGAACATGTTTCTCCAAGTTGTGTCTTGCGGGATAAGGTGGATGATGTTAGTTGCATTGGTACTCTTTGTGGTGGGCGGTGCCTTTCTTCTTCTCCTTTGGTTTCTAACGGACCCATGATGGAAACAATGCGACGTCCACACGTCGACGTACCTGGGCGTTCTTCGCAGTGCAAAAAATACAACGTGGCGACCACGCGAGAGGTGGGCGACCACATCAACGGAAGTCCAGGAGAAATGGTTGGCATCGCCCGATTGCCATATCAAACTACTTGACATCCAAAATAAACGATGAATTACAAACAAGTTTTGATCATTGTGCGGTAAGTTCTTATTATCTTTGGTGGTGATTTTGATGACAATGTGCAATTGGTGCTCATTTTGGAGCTTCTGTCTTTCGCTGGTTTGTATTGTGTGGGCGGCGTCCTCACTGGTGCATATATGTTGGTAATCCGCAATAATTTTTAGGTGTTATAATGGTTGCAAAGATACACTTGTTATGTTCTTTGGTGCCTCAAACGAAATGTATTAAAAGTCAGTTCCATTTAGTTTTTATAAGCCATGGTGAAAAGTCAAGGATAGAATCAAAGTAAAAACCCAAATTAAAACGTAGATTATCAAACACAACAGAAGAATAGGATTAAATTTCCTATTTATAACTCCACATTTCCTAATTCGAAGGGCCAACACATTTCCAGAACATTTGGGGGCAGAAATGTGCAAAGTGACATTTCCTAGGTGGCAGTCGTTGCACCATTTGGGCATTCGATTCAACATATGTGGCAGCATGGAAACGTGCCCTCATCAGAGACACTTGTCATGATATTTTGGGAGGATGGTATAATGGTAATGGGAGTGAATAAAAGTCAAAAGCTAAATTTAAAAAACAGACCACTATCCCAGCAAGGAAATCGAATTCGTTGGTCTATTTTTGGGTCTTCAAGCTACATTTCAGAAAGTGCAGCTCCAGATTTTGCCTATTCATCAGTCATCAACAGATTCGAGTAGAAGATGGAGCGCTATTCTATCTTCAGGAAAGCTGATTGGTTATTAGTTTTATTTGTTTAATAATGATAAAACAAATTCCTTATCTTGGGGTCGATGGTTTTCCCCTAGCAGAGTTTATTTAATGTATTGAAAATCATTTTGTAAAGGGGAGAGAGTTCTGAGAGCTAGTGTAGGAGAAAAATAGAGTTTTATTGTACAGTTTTAGACATAGATTTTAATGAAGGAGTATAGCTCTGTTTTCTGAGATTCCTGTGGCATGAGATTTAACATTTGTGTCTTCTTTGGTTTCATATGTAGCCTGTTATGTGTTTATGTCATTTCATGATCGTTTCCATTTGAACAAATGAAGTGTTAAGGTAGAATTCATAATTTATATGCTCTGCCTTTAAGTTTGTTCAAATTTAGTGTTTTCTTCTGTTTGAAAAGGATTCATCTTCTATGCCCTTGTCAACTCCTCAGCAGTCCAACCATTCCATTTAATCTCAATTTGATGTTAAACTTCATGCTTACCTTGCCTCAGGAGATAATCTGTGTTTTTCATTTGATCTCTGCTCTTGCTGTCTTTGCCCCACACAGCCCAGAAAACCCCATCATTTATTAAAAACCTCATCCATATCAATTTACTAGCCTAAAATTAAGATCAGTTATGCTTTTGGTCATCTCAGCCCTTCTGAAAACCTTTTGCTGAGATAGACCCGGAGAGAGCCCTCTCCTGTCCTCGTAGGGCTAGCTACGAGGCTAAGGTTGGTTTGATGTTGCCTCGAGTTTTTCCTTCTTCAGCCTGTGGCAGAATCGAGCGCTAACATAGTGGCGACCATACTGGGGAGATCCTTCCCCGGTAAAGGATAATCAAGTTGCAGATCTGATGCTGATGGTGGACAGCAGTCAGACACATATGAAGGCTGAAACTTTCACCTGGCGACTCCAGCTCGATCCAGAGATTCCAATGCTCGCTGATCCACTCATGCAATGGTAGGGTATGTGGCAAACCCTGCACTTTCTGAAGTTGTAGAAGATGCTAGAAATTCGTTAGCGGATTTTGAAATTAATGAAGAATTTGTCAGAGTCTTGCTTCAATGTTTGAAATCTCCGAAGTTTCCTCTTGAAACTAAAACTAGGTTCTGTGAGTTAATTGTTGAAAGATTTGAGAAGGAGATTCAATGTTTAGATGAGCAGATTCAGTCATATGATTTCCAAGACCCTAAAAAGTTCTTGGAAATCCTTCCTCATTCGAAACAAGATATCATAGAATGGCCTACAGTTGTTTACATTGACAGTGTGCAGCTGGAGGTATGTATTGCGGAGTTGGGGCAGCAAACTGAGTCTGGCTTTCGCGATCCTATTGCAGCATACATGGAAATGTTTTTAAGTTTGACTGATAAATCAAGCTGTCTTATACATAGCCAGATTCATTATGTGCATGAAAGGCTGCCAGCAATTACATCTGTGATCTGGTGGAAGCACTCTCAAGCAGCACTCTTCTCAGGTTTACTTGAGTGGTTGACCTGGAATTTCAGTATTACCTGATCTATTGTTTTTACAGCAGAATAGGGTAGATTTTGTAAATAAATAAGCAGTCCAAAAGGCAGCATTTTGTTCCAGTTTATTGCAGTTCTAGTTTGAGTTTTGCCAAGTCAGTTTTTCAAATCATTTCAGTCAGTTTTCAGTTAATAAGTTGATCATGATTCCATAGCCCAATGGATGGAGGCACCGTCTGCTCTCCCAAAGCTCTGCGGTTCTTGGCACCTCCAAGAAGCGGCAACTGCCATCCCCATTGGAGCCAATGTTAGACTCCGTCTTGTATGTCAGTGTGAGATTGATTCTTCTTCAAAACCCTGTTTTGAAGAAGAAATCATTAAATGTGGTTTTTTAGAAAATGTTTCAAATTCTACAGCTCCTCAATCTTGTTTCAGCTTCAGCAGCTCTGATCCCTGCAAAAGAGTGACAAAATACATCATCAGCAATCAGAGAAGGAAATTGTAAAACAGAGTTTCAATATCAAAAGTACCAAAAGGCTGCCAAAATCTCAGATACTACACAGGATACTAGGCCCTCTCGAGTTATTGAATTCCAGTCTAGTTTGTGCAACTTCTTCATGAAGGGTTATCTGATTGTAGTAGCCTTCACATTAAAATATCCTTACACCATGATAAAATTTTAGATTTCACGGGTTAGGGGCGAATCTGCGTGGAAGTGTACGGTGAAGGCTGAGAATTGGATTAAGGCAAATCCTTCTTCAGATAATCAATCGGAGAATGTCAGAGCAAGGCAATTTAGAAGTAAGTGGATTGTTGTATAAGAACCTGGCTGGTGTGCCATATTATGAATCTAGTAATTTGACAAGGGACGGACATTCTCATGCCCATAGTGATTTTAGAAAGGAAATCCTGTTTGCTGATTGGAAGCAAAATGATAATTCAGCTTTGAAGTATGCTTACAGTGACGATGTGGAAAAGGAAAAAGATAATTCTATCAATGTGAATTTCATGATAGAAAACAAAGGGGATCCTGAGGCTTCATTCTCTGACACAGATGATTCTCCGACAGAGGATTTGAGAAATGCGCTTGAAGCCAACCTGACTATAGTCAATGCTAGTACACAAGAATTCAACATAAATCTTTCCGAAACAGGAGATGATTTCTCATGCAAAGACAAGAAGAAAAGGAAGAAGAAGCGCAAGGGATCTCCACGAAAGCCTAACTTTTGCATTCAATCAAGAAGAACAAAAAAAAAAAATATAGAGCAGAACAGGTTTCCCTTGGACACAAGGAAGTCTTCGATAAGCAAAACTTTGTGTAAGAGTGCAACATTTTCAGGCTTTGCTGGGGATACTCAATCTTCCAAGAATACACCAAATACAAAGGGTGAAAATTTTGAGGATGCTATTGAGAATGGAGCCGAATCTCAATATCGATATTCTGATGGAAAGAAATCCCTTTACACTCGGACTATATCTTTCCCACTTTCATTCAAAATAGTACCTGCAATACGGGGAGGCCATGAACAGAATGGATTGGGACTTAGACCCAAATTAGGTGTGAAGTGGGCCCCTGATGTCCAAGAACCTCCATGCAGTTCCGTGTCTAACACAGTTAGAACCTGCCATCGCCACCAATCAAAGAAAAATGACCATAAGCATAAGCAAAAATTGAAATTGGGTTATGGAGGTGAAAGTGTCAAAACCGTTGAGCAGCACCTGTGCAATTCCAACATCAATACCGAGAGTGTTCCTGAAAGATTGCATTCTTCCTCGGCACAACATGCTGGTAGCAGAATATTGTTGGACATTTTGCCTTAAAGAGGTTGCACATCAATGCCTGATCGAAGTCACTTTGTAGCAAGAAAGGGTCCTCTTTTAAATGTACAGACAGGAGGGAATGATATTCCAAATAACATTCCATTGAACACTTCAGAGCATTGCTACAGAAATGAAGTAGTTGATTTTGCAGCAAACCCTACAGATGATCTTGTGACAAAAGTGAAGAGCAATTTCAGGTTCGAGATCTGAGAATTTACTTCTTCAAGATTCTAAATGTCTTAGTTCCTTTACGCAGAAGTTTTCGAGAAACTGATGGGTTTTATGCTACTCCAAGTTGTGTCTTGCGGGATAAGGTGGATGATGTTAGTTGCATTGGTACTCCTTGTGGTGGGCAGGTGCCAACTTCTTCTTCTCAACCTGGTTTACTAGCAGACCCACAGTCTGGAAACAATGAGCGCGACCCACCTGGGCGTCGAGCGACCCACCTGGGCGTTCTTCGCAGTGCAAAAATACAACGTGAGCGACCCACGCAGAGGTGAGCGACCCATGCATCAACAGAAGTCCGGAAAATGGTTGTATGCGCCTAGTCTTCATCCAAAACGACTTCAACGACATCCAAAATGACTTCAATGAATTACAAACAAGTTTTGATCATTGTGCAGTAAATTCTTATTATGCTGGTGGTGATTTTGATGACAACGTGCAATTGGTGCTCATTTTGGAGCTTTTGTCTTTCGCTGGTTTGTATAGTGTGGGTGGCGTCC
Source organism: Pinus albicaulis (assembly GCA_034641835.2). Classification (NCBI taxonomy): domain Eukaryota; kingdom Viridiplantae; phylum Streptophyta; class Pinopsida; order Pinales; family Pinaceae; genus Pinus; species Pinus albicaulis. Next base: position 20,114 of record JAXQQM020082990.1, on the reverse strand, counting down.
TCACTAGTGCATATATGGTAGGTAATCCGCGATAGTTTGGAGGTGTTATAATGGTTGCAAAGATACACTTGTTATGCTCTTTGGTGACTCAAACGGAAACTTTGTCAATTGTATTAAAAGTCAGTTCCATTTAGTTTTTATTGCCACGGTGAAAAGTCAAGGATAGAATCAAAGTAAAAACCCAAATTAAAACGTAGATTATCGAACACAGCAGAAGAATAGGATTAAATTTCCTATTTATAACTCCAGATTTCCTAATTCGAAGGGCCAATGCATTTCCAGAACATTTGGGGGCAGAAACGTGCAAAGTGGCATTTCCTAGGTGGCAGTCATTACACCATTTGGGCATTCGATTCAACATGTGTGGCAGCATGGAAACGTGCTCTCAGCAGAGACACTTGTCATGATATTTTGGGAGGATGGTATAATGATAATGGAAGTAAATAAAAGTCAAAGGCCAAATTTAAAAACATACAACTATCCCAGCAAGGAGATCGAATTGCTTGGTCTATTTTGGGTCTTCAAGCTGCAGTTCAGAAAGTTCAGCTCCAGATTTTGCCTATTCATCAAGTCATCAACAGATTCGAGTAGAAGAAGGAGCGTTATTCTATCTTCAGGAAAGCTAATTGGTTTTTAGTTTTATTTGTTAATGATAATAAAGCAGATCCCCTGTTTTGGGTCGAGCTCTTTTTCTCTTGGTCCTATTTATGTATTGAAAAATCATTTGGCAGGGGAAGAGAGGTCTGAGAGCTAGTGTAGGAGAAAAACAGAGTCTTATTGTACAGTTTGACAGAGATTTTAATGGAGAAATACAGCTCTGTTTTCTGAGATTCCTGTGGCATGAAATTTGACAAATGTTTCTTCTCTGTTTCATATGTATCTTGTAATGTTTTTTCATTTCATTCCTAAATCATTTCTATTGAATACTTTTAAGTGAGAAAGGCAGAATTCAATTTATTTGCTCTGTCTTGAGGAAGTATTCATAGTTAATGTTTTCTTCTGTTTGACAAGGATCCATCTTCTATGCCCTTGTCGACTTCTCAGCAGTCTTGCCATTCCGTTTATCTCAATTTAATTGTTAAATTTCTTGCTTACCTTGCCACAAGAGATAATCTGTGTTTTTCATTTGATCTCTGCTCTTCTGTCTTTGCCCCACACAGCCCAGAAAACCCCATTTATTAAAAAAAAAAACCCTTTTCTATCAGTTTACTAGCCTAAGATCAGTTATGCTTTTGGTCATCTCAGCCCTTCTGAAAACCTTTTGCTGAGATAGACCCGGAGAGAGCCCTCTCCTGTCCTCGTAGGGCTAGCTACGAGGCTAAGGTTGGTTTGATGTTGCCTCGGGTTTGCTCTTGAGCTTTGTGGCGAGAATCGACGCTAACACCTTATAGATCTACAGCGTTGTCACTTAGTAGAAGTGATAATGAAGAGGCCCCATTATTCTTGGAGCATTCTGAAGGTAGCTTCACTCATGAAGCAATGGAAGGTAAGATGATGAATGGTAGACATATTGAGATGATAAATCTTTTCTTCTTTCTTGATTACACTTTCTCGATGAGCATCTCACAGCTCAAAGAGATACTTATACCTGTAGCAGATCCAAAACCTCATTGGTTTTGGAAGGCCATGGATGAGAAGAAGGTCTCATTAAGAGATCTCATTGGAGGTGCACTTCAAAATATCATGGAGTGCAACGTTCTTCATCAGTTTGAGGAGGTTGGTGTCCTACAATGGGAGGATACCCAATATTTGTAGAATGAGATCTATCACCCACACTGGGATGGATGGTTGATGGTATGGAGCAAGGGGTTGCCAAACCACTTGCATATCTATGACACAGGCTAGCAAGAAGCATGGTTGTGCTGGTTGCTCTTGGGTGATATGGCTACCACTCAAGGAGTCATATTTTGTTGATTCATGCCTTATACATCACTGGAAGAATGCATAAGAAAAAGGCATGGTTACTTTGGTTGTTGATGAGAGAGTTTGGACATCACATGTTATATCTTATGTCCTTGTATTTACTCTTGTTTGGGATATGTCTCATGTCTTTACATGTATTTATGTTTGGGATGTATCTCATATTCATGTATGTACTTGGGTTTGGAATAAAGCATGACTCTCACATGATGTGGCATAAGGGAGCTTGTTTGTATTATGTCAATGAGACATCTCACATTTCCATTACTATATTGTTGCTCCATGACTTGCATCATGATAATGCAAGAAGGCAGCAAGAATCCTTGTTTGTATGGTTACTATTGGGAGAGTATGGGCTGAATTCTTCCCATACATTGCATGAAATTGTTGGAGGATCGCAACAGGAGGCCTTATAGAGTTGGCTTCTGTTGGGTGATTATGGTCATTGTACATGGTATAATGATGATGTGATGGGGCAGCAATATTCCTTGTTAAGATGGCTTCTCTTGAGAGAATATGGCCACTACATTTGGTACAATGGTGATGTGGTATGGCAGCAAGAGGCATTGCTGCATTGGCTTCTATTGAGAGAGTATGGCTCTCATATTCTTATTGATGATTTGGAATGGAAACAAGAAGCATTGTTGCGGTGGATTATTTTGAAAGAGTATGGATCTCTTACTTATTTTCATGATGATCTAGCATGACAGCAGAAGGATTTTCTTCATTGGTTTTTATTATGAGAATATGGTTTGAAAATTTTCATGTTTTTCCATATGTCTCTACTTCTTGTTTTTCACTATAATGATGTGATGTTTGATTCCTACATGGCCAACATGGCTAATGATGAGGGCATTGATGTATGTAACCTACTCTATGTATCATGGGTTGGAGAGATAGTTCATGAGTTGGGATTTTCCACTTTGGGAATGAACCACTTCATCTTATGTATCTCATATATAGAGGAGAAATTTGGTCATCATATGGTTGCCACTTGGAGATTCATTGATGATAAAGGGTATCTAATTTTTCAGTTGGAGACCATTCTAGACATTCTAGAGAGGCAACTTTGGAGCTAGACATGCATGACACATTGTGACAGATGGGAAGGCCTTCCACATGAGGAATATGCCATTTGGAGGGAGGATGTTTGCTGTAGCATCCACTTTTGCAGTTGCTTGAGGACAAGCAACATTTTTCCAGGGAGGAATGTAATATTCCCAAATTTTCACTTGATATTTGGAATATTAGAGTCCTTAATTTTCTTAATGAATTAAGTAAATAAAAGGGTGGAGGGACCCATAATCCTCATGATGAATAAATATCCACTTTTTATTTGTGAATGTGGATTAATTAAGCCTAGATCTACATAAAGGAGGTAGTGGAGAAACTACTAATGTGAATGGATTGAAGATCATGTTTCGTTAATGAGATAGATCATAGAGGTTGATACAGTCAACTAAGATTTGGGAAGGAATCAAACAGAAGATCATGGAGAATTCATGATGAAGTGATGGAGGAAGTTGTGCAATTAATGCACACATGATGGAGAGGGTGTACATTGCACCTAGACATGATGGATGACTTGGAGAGACAACGCAGTCAAACATGGAGGATCATGTCCACATGCACAACGTAGTTTAGATGAGGGCCAAGGCATGGGAAGGCTCATAAAATATATAAAAGAGATGAAGGAAAAATGAAGGCAGGCTATTGGTTATTGATTTTGAGGTATGTTTAGATTGGGAATTGTCATGTGACATTCCATTGCTTTCTTGGGATGTTTAGCAAAGATTGCAAGTGCTGTTTAGCACAAGGTGTTCCTGGTCGAGAATCCCACCTCTTTCTTTTATTAGCTCTGGATATAGGGTTGTACTTCATTCTACATCAGGCATTGGTGCCATATATCGTTTCCTACTTTCTGTAGAACATCCATATTCAGAAATTGTATATTTCTGAAGATCAGTTTGGAAGATGGAGGTTGTCTTTAGTATTTCAGCTAGAGAACTGATGAAGGTTTATTCCTATCACCTTGGGCTTGAAGACCAGAATTCCTAGAGCTTCATTTCAGATATGGCATAAGGCCAAAAGTTATTGACCTCCTAGTAGCAGTAATTCCATCTAGAATTATGCTTTCCAGTGTTGCAGATCCAAAGGAGGAAGGAAGTTGCTAGCATTTCAACTAGTAATCCTGTGAGAGATCATCCCCTCACCTTTCCATTATGATTTCTATCAGCCCAGAGTTTATTGCATCATATTTCAGTATGAATAGAGCCTCTCTTTCCTTTACAATGTAGTTTTTTATGAGCAGTTGTGTAGCAACAGCTGAAATCATCATTGGAGGATTGAGAAGCTAGATCTAGAGCTTCTAGCTTATAGATCTGAAGGAGGGATAAACCCTTCAAGCTCAGATCTGATCTTGTGAAATATTTCAGCCATCTATTTGTCAGATCTAGCTTCAGATCTGTAATCCCAACATATAAAGGATCAAGCCTTAGGAGGGTGATTTTCCAAAGTTGTAGATTTGGAAAATCCTTTTTGGGTTACCTTGGGTTTCCATCACATTGGCTAGATCTCAAATCTTGGCATCATTAGAGCTCTTGAGCTCCCTAGATATGCATTTCCTTTTGCAATAGTTCATGTACATCTTCAACAGAAGGGACAACACAGTATTTCTTCCTGTAAGCTCACCAGTTACACAGTGCTAGTTGCATCACCATTGTAGGTTGATTCTAGGCCATCTCTTGGGCTAGATATACTCATCTTTTGTACATTGTGAAATTGATTCATCTCCATATAATAAAATGGCTCAGCTTCTCTGTATATTTTGATGTTGTCTTGAGATTTGTTGTTTACTTAGTTGTAGTTCTTATATTGTGATTCAATATTACTGCATTCTACCTTTTGGGATATTACAGACTCGACTATGATCACACACTTAGAACACTTGACGATACAACAACATAGATAATCCAATATGTTGTAACTTATTTTCATCATATTTTTATTTTTATTTTTTATGTTAAAAAAAAGAAATAAATAAAAATATGGAAAAATAAGGAAAGAAAGAAATAAAAAAATGTCAAAAGAAAAGAATAAAAGGGATATATATATATATATATATATATAATTCCAAAAGTTGCGAGAAAATCAAAATGTCACATTCAGTTTTATTGCTTGTTATTTAGTACTTTGTATATTTTTCAAAAGGGTTATATTTTATTTTGTAAATATAAGTGTGATTTGACGTCCTGTTGCTTTGAAATAAAGCACGATTTAAAATCAATGGAGGAGATCATCCCCGCCGACATCAATGGTGGAGGATGAGTTTGGGACCCCCTCGCACTATCGAAGTTTAACAAGGCGGGGGGGGGGGGGGGTTCCGAAAAACCAATTTTAATAAACAACCCATTAACAAGTGGTGCTTCCACAATGAGTTTAGTACCCCCGTCTCCTAAACCACTAATCGCCCACCCACCCCCCTGAAAATAACTTCCCATTCCCACTTTGCTCTCGTGCCTGTTCATGCCTCGTCACTTGTACCCTTCCTATTTGATCCAAATACATAGCCATTTAAATATTTAATTTCTCCCGCCAAACGTTTATATAACTGTTTTATCATTAATCCTTCACGTAAACATTTAAACATTTAATTTGATGTTCCAAAAAATAGTTATAACCTCTCTATTCATTCGAATTATCTCTTTTAAATAACCACACATTAATCTGCATATCCCCTTTCGCCATTTCATCTCCCAGCATCACCAGTGTGACCCTGAATTTCATAGCTACGTAACAATATTCATACATCAGTGATCATCATTTAGTTTGGTAATTCGTCACTCTTGTCTGTAATTCATGTTCACAATGTCTTCATCTAAATTCAAGTCAAAATTAGTTGTAGAGAACCCTACATTGCCTTCTGTAATTAATCTATATTATCTTCCCCTGGTATATGTGTAGTACAAGATCTGAGAAACCCAGTGTGAGTTTGATATTTATGAACTCCACAATTGGGCTAACCAGAAATTTCTAGATGTTAGTGATGAATTGAGAATTTGGGAGTATTTCCTACCTCAATTCATTTTTCCCAATACCCATATCTTCCCTGAATTTGTTACCTAGTTTCATCTAAGATATCTTCTTAGTCATAGGTCTATAATTGCCCAAGAAATAGAAGTTTTATTTTCCATTACTCCTGAGTCCACATGTCAAGCAATCCAAATCAATCCTTCAGCTCCTCTGCACCCTTTTTCTACTGATTCCCTCATGGAGATTTACCAAAAAATCACATTTACTCAACGAGCTCGAATATTTGAGTCATTTTTAACCAATAATTCTGACTTACCTACAACTAATTTTCCCTATTCTACTTCAATTTTCCCATAAATGTTTAGGCAAGTCATCTCCATGGTCACTTGTCTATTAGGTTACCCAACTAATTAGTGGGCCAATGAAGTAATATTAGGATTTTTATCAGTTTTCTCTGTGGGCAATAAGCCCTCATTGATTTTTAACTAATGTCAATTTTAATTGGCATACAATATTCAGGATCAATTTTTTAAGTTTTCTACTAAAGGTGCTTTTAAACATAAATCAGTTCTTGTGTATTTATTTTTATTTCATCAAGCAGATAGGTTTAAGTTCCCATTTCATAAGTTATATGCACAAGGAAAACCTTAGTCAATCATTCACTGGACTTTGTTGGTAAGGAAGAACACAAAATAATATTCCTTCAGTGATTATGTAAACCATTTTTTGCATATGTATTTATATCTTCTCAATAGTGATGTTATACCAAGGATTTCATCAGAAATCAGAAGAATTCTACACCTTACTGAGAAAACCAAAATTGGATACCGGTACATCTACCAGAATTATATAGAAATTAGAATATAAAGATGTGAACTTCCTCCCTAGAGGTTTCTAGTATTTGTACCAATCAGGATCTTTGCATTGGAATACATCAAGAAAATGATGAACATGGATGATTTTCATTTTGTATCAATACCAGGGCAATAGTAAAGAAGGCAGATAGTTTATTAAAACATATGAAATTCAAGTTGAGATTTACCTCGTCCTATGATCCCTTGGGGATTATTTCGAAGTTGAGAGTCGAATAAAAACAAACTCCATATCTACATACAACCATACCAGATATATAACATTATGCAAACCAAGAAGAATGGCATGAGAATACATTACAAGAAGCGGAGGAACATATTGTTAGTCAAACATTTTCACAGACTCCAGTTCCACAAGAAAAAGAAACCAAAAGACCAAGACAAAGTATGTCTCCTACAGGATCAAAATTTCAGGCCACAAGTTTCACAATTTTTAAAAGGAGAAAGAAAACAAATAACAATCAGGAGTCCTCATAGGAAAAGAGTTCAGAGGAGAAAAACAAAGTGGTGTTGCCAAGTTGTCCCACCACTTATTTTCCACAATTTGAAGAAATTACATATTCTATTGTATCTTCTGTTTCTCATGATACAACACAACAAAATATTTTTTCTATATACAGATAAATTAAAAGGAAAAATGAAGCATTAAAGGACACCACTTATTCAGAGTTTTGGAAGAAGACTTCAACTACACAGAGCAAAATTTTGTCTGCACTTGATACTGAAAAGGGACAATTTAAATTAGCTTTCTTGGAACCTAAGGTTCTAGTCCCTAGGAGTGAATAATATTACAAACATCAATTTTTTCTTTTGACACCAAGAAAATTCATGTCATTGATCAAATTGACCTGCATAAGAAGGTTGTTTAAATGACATATTCCACATTAACTATCTCATCTACGGTAGCCTCCAAACTACTAGATTAATGAAAAATATTCATACAAAGTTGAATATGTAGATAATGTCATCTTTGGCCAAAGATACCAAAATTAAATCATTGGAAGATTTGGTGATCAAACTAGTTGGATATGATCCTAGTAATATCAAAACAATAGAAGAGATGATTAAAAATAAGAATGTTTACATTTAATTTATTGAGGAAGCAACTTAAACTTCCTACAAATGAACACCAAAAAGCTAAGGAAGTTGGTAAATTATAGAAATTGAAAAAAATAAAAAATAAAAATGTTTAAATTGATAGTTGAACATAATGTCCAGGGTCAGAAAATGGAAGCTTTTATGGAGACACTTTTAAAGGAAAAAGAACAACATCTCAGTGTTTCAACTGCCATTCCCATATAAACACCATCTATTGCAAGTGATTCAAGAACAGGGACATCAACAACAACATATATTACAGTGGATACACATTCCAGTAATGTGGCAACAAACTTGTCAAAATCCATGGGAGACTTGTCTCTAAAGGATCAAGAGATTGAGAAACTCAAGATGCAGTTGCAGAATCTTCAAGGACAAAAACTTAAAATTGATAATGCTTATTTAGATGAAGTTCAAAATAATTTTAAGCTAATTAAACAATTATAGGTTTATGAAAATGAATATATAATATCCCAAACTATTTCTCAAGCTAAAGAGAATATATGGATTGATATAAATTCATTAGTAATTGAATTTTGGCCTTCAGTTGATGTTATTTTTTAAAAGGAGGAGTTGTTACAAAGATCAAAAGAAGCAATGGCATAAATAAAGGAAAACCTCGAACAAGAACCAGGATATGCCATAAGGATAATCAAAGTTCTGAATTCCAAGACAAAAGAAGAGCTTGAAGTGTATGGTATTGAAGACAAAACTGAAAAACACTGTTACTGATGAAATAGGTAACCGCACTATTACCTACTTTTTTTTGGTAGCATAAAAAGCACCTGATTTTGAAAAGTGGTGATGCAGAATCACCTTTTTTTTTTTAGCACATTTTTAACACTCTAATATTTTTATTTATGAAGTATGAATATTTGTTTTAAAATGTTAGTGATTTTCATGCTAATTTTGAAACGTATTGATGCAGCATCAACCTTTTTTTTAGAGTGGTGATTTTCATGTTGGTAATAAAACACAAAACTTAGATAAAAAATATATATATAAAAACAATAAAAAACAAATAAAATGTAAAAACAAATTAACGCGTAAAATTAAAAATTAAAAAAAAAAAAAATTAAAAAAAAACAAAATATTCGAAAATTATATCAAAAGAAATGACAAAATTTGAAAAACACATAATTTAAAGAAAAAAAAAAAACAAAAATTAACAAAAAAAATTTAAAAAAAAAACATCAAAAACATTTTTTCCTAAGTTATTAAAAAAATCCATAAAATTAAAAAAAAAATTAAATTACAAAATTAAAATTTAGATTAAAAAAATAAAATACAAAAAAAAAATAAATAAATTTAAAAATTTAAATTAAAATAATAATAATAATAATAAAACAAAAATACAAATTAAAAAAAAAACAAATTTTAAAATTTGTATTTTTTTTTCTTATTATTATTATTTTTTAATTTAAAATTTAAAATTTAATTTTTTCTTTTTTGTATTTTTTTTTTTTAATCTAAATTTTAATTTTGTAATTTAAATTATTTTTAAATTTTCTATTTTTTTTTTTTTTTTTTAAATTTTTTTGGTTAATTTTTGTTTTTTTTTTTTTTCTTTAAATTATGTGTTTTTTTTTTCAAATTTTGTCATTTCTTTTGATATAATTTTCGAATGTTTTGTTTTTTTTTTTTTGTTTTATTTATTTATTTTTGTTTAAATTTTTTATTTTTACGAGTTAATTTTGTTTTTTTTTACATTTTTATTGTTTTTATATATATATATATATATATATATATATATATATATATATATATATATATATATATATATATATATATATATATATATATTTTTCTAAGTTTTGTGTTTTATTACCAACATGAAAATCACCACTCTAAAAAAAAGGTTGATGCTGCATCAATACATTTCAAAATTAGCATTAAAATCACTAACATTTTAAAACAAATATTCATACTTCATAAATAAAAATATTAGAGTGTCAAAATGTGCTAAAAAAAAAAAGGTGATTCTGTATCACCACTTTTCAAAATCGAGTGCTTTTTATGCTACCAAAAAAAAGTAGGTAACAATGCGGTTACCTATTTCATCAATAATGTTGTTTTTCAGTTTTGTCTTCAATACCATACACTTCAAGCTCTTCTTTTGTCTTGGAATTCAGAACTTTTTTTAAAATTTTGATTATTTTTTTATTTTTTTTTAAAATTTATTCATTTTTTTTTGTTTTTTAAATTTTTTTTTTTTCTAAATTTTGTTAATAATTTTTTTATAAAATTTTGTATTTTTTTTTTTTAATTAAATTTTATGTTTAGTTTTTTCATTTAACTTTTTAAAAATTTAGTAAATTTTTTATTTTTTTTTTTTAAATTTATTTGAACTTAATATTTTATTTTATTTATTTTATTTTTTTATTATTATTTTTTTAATTACATAAAATTTTTATATATTTTTTTTATTTCAATTAAAATTGTGTATTTAAAATTATATATATATATATATAAAATTAAACTTAATATTTTCAAATTAATTTGTTTTTTATTTTATTTTTTATTTAATATATTTTATTTAATTTATTTTTTTCAATTTTTCAATTTTAATTGATTTTTAAAGTTTTTTAACTTTTTATTTTAACAATGTTTTTTTTTCTTTATATTTAAAATTTATTTTTTATTTCAAAATTTATTTGTTTCTTCATTTATTTATTAAAATTTAATATTTGTTTTTTTTTAATTTAACTTGTTATTTTAATATTAACATTTTTCTTTTAAATTTAATAAAATCTAGTAGATATATTTTTAATTTAAGTTCATATATATATATTTTATTTTCTATAATTTAAATTTAATTTATTTTTTAAAATCTGTTTGTTTTTTTAATATATATTTTTTTAAAATTTAATATTTTTATTGTATTTTATTTTTATTTTTTTATTTTTAATTAATTTTTCATTTTTTTACTTATAATTTCAATAATGTTTTTGTTTTTTTTTTTTTTAGTTTTAAATTTATTAAAATTTAATATATTTCTTTAAATTTAATTTTTTATTTTAAAATTTAAATTTTTTTTTTTCTAATTTAATAAACATTTTCTTTTTCTTTTTTAAATTTAATTTCTATATTTTATTTTTGATAATTTTTTTCCTTTTTAATTTTTTTTTTTTAAATTTAATATTTTTATTTTGTTTTTATTTTATTTTTTTTATTTCTATATATTTTGAAATTTTAATCTTTAATTTTTTTTTTATTTTTTTGTTAAATTTTAGGTTTTTTTTAATGTTTGAATTAAAATTTTTATTTTGTTTTTATTTTTATTTTTTTATTCCTATATATTTTTAAATTTCAAGCTTTAAAATGTTTTTTATTTTTTAAATTTATTTTTTTTCTTAAATTTTAGGTTTTTTTAATGTTTGAATTTTAAAAATTAAAAAATGTTATTTCTATTTTTAAAAATGTCAAAAATATGACAATTTTTTTTTTTGGTTATTCCAGCGTCAACTGGTTTTGTTTTGAGGGTGTTTTTTCAATCCTTTTTTCAAGAAACAATTTTGCTTTTAGCATAATTTTATAAAATGTTGAAATTTGACCTTCAAAAAAAACCAAGTGCGTTCTGGAATACACTTTTTTTGTTTTTGGGGTGTTTTTTCGTGTTTTTTGAGTCTTTTTAGGCTAGAGTTCTTGTTTTGAGGTCAGGTTACCTATTTCATCGGTAACAGTGTTGAAACTGTCTTGGAGTTAAGAAAGGTGATAACCAACATGAATTTAATGCTACAACTTGAAAATAAATGTCATAATTTAGAAGTTCATATTAAAAATTTCCATGAGAAATTCAATGCACTACATTAGAAAGGACTTCCGGGACTATAGGGAATAGGTAATAAACTAATTGCACTGGAAGATTATCGGCATAGATTACATGAAATAACAATGGATAAAACTAAATTTTCTAAAATCATAGGAGTTATCACTCGAAAGGATTTCATTGAAAGTTTGATTTATGATTTGTTAATTTAGCATGAAATCAAGAATTTGTTCATAACTAAGCCTACTTTTGAGAAATATACCGAAGTGGATGAATCATATAGAAAATTATTAAAATTTTCTATCCCTGATGAAAAGAGATGGGACAAACTATGTGAGCTCATCGAATGAGAGACAACAAATTTTCAACAGTAGAATGCCAATTTTAAGGAGCATACAATAGATTTCTAAGAGTAGCAAACATAACAATATATTTCTAGATATATTCATCACCAACAGTCCTCGAAATTTGTGCAAGATGTCAAATCAATTCAAATATCCTCTTTTTTCAGTTCTATTTTTATAAAATGTCCAAATTAGTTTGGATAATATATTTTTTAATAAATTTTGATTAAAATTTCATATATTTTGAATGAAACTCTATAAGTACTTTGCAATTTGAAGGACAAAGGGTTGAACCCTTGCGATGAGCCTTGATATGGCTGTAAGCATTTAAGCTATTTTTGAAGATAATAGAAAGATTCTGGATTTCTTTTGAAGTAGCTTGTGTATCTCTGTGAGTTATTCCAGTTATCACATTTTGTTTTTCTACACATATTCAAAGTAACATAGGAGATTGTGGGTAAGAATGGATTTAGTATCAATCTCTCTGAAATACCCTACAAAGTTATAATCATTTACAAAGATTAGTTTATTGGACATTTTTTGTGAGATATTTCCTCTACATATTTTAATTGTTTCCTTCTATCATCTATGAATGTGTTTTATTTCGCTGTAGAAATTTTATGCATGCATATATTCCATTTATGATGAATTAAATGCTCAATTTGAATGTTTAATGATTATATATCTTCTTAATTTACTCCTTCCAAATCAATTGAAGATTAATTTTGTTAAGGATGAAGAATCAACCCTTTCATTGTTTAAAAAATACTTAAGTTTTACATCTATAAAGAGCTCAAATCATTGGTCATCCAGTTAAAATCAAAACAAAAAACTCAACTTAGATGCTTTGGCACAGTTCCTTAGCCTAGAACTGTCTACATAGGAACAACATCATATTGGTGTTGTTGCCGGGGAACGAATATTGAAATTCATTTTTCCCCAGGACAATGATTAATCCTACCTCCTAATGGTGAATAAGAGATTAGTAGGCTAAAATTATTCACCTGGTGACTTCACAATTTTAAATCTTGCTTCATGGAGCCATACTAGATCATAGTCAGATTCAAAGCTTCTCTCTAACATGTAAGATCTAGAGAAACTAGTAAGGATTTCATCTATTAAACGAAGGTTGGAGGCTTCTCTTTCTTCTTTTGCCTCTATTTTACATTATGTGCCTTCACAATCTGACCCTTTTCAGTCAAGCTCAATACCTTCTAAATCATCAGATCTCCCTCCCGTTGGGATTTGAAATGTCGACCAATGTTTTATGATACTGTGGAAAATCTGGATTCTGCAATTAACATAAATTTGATGAAATAACCTCTCTACTTAGAAATTTATCTAACAGAATATCTAGAATGGAAATTGAACCTAGGGTAGCCCAGAAAGTTGCAAACAGACCACAAGTCCAATATAGAAGGCCTTTTCAACCTCATATTCTATAAAGGCATAATATTAATCATATTTTTTGGGGAAATTATATGACTTATAATTCCAACATTAAATTATCAATCTGGGGTCGTAAGACTTAGACGCATAAACGCAAGTAACACAGGATCTGAGCGTCTAATCTAAAATCATGAAATCTAAAATCTATTCCTAAATTAAGAACAAAATTCCGATTCCTAATTTGAAACTAATCAATTGAGGAAAACATGCTCAAACAAATAAGGAACTCTAGTCACTGTGCAAATGAAACTAACTCTAATTAATCATAAACCAAGAAATACAAATTACTATTCAAATGATTTTAATCTAAATGGAAAATTTTAATATAAATAATAAGATCTATTTAATCTAAGAACAAGAATCTTAAATCAATCAAGATTAATCTAAAATTATACCAAACTTAGGCTAAATCTTAATTCCAATAAAACTCACTCTCATTCAAATGATCTTAAACTAAGGAAATGAACAAACAAGAGTTCAACTAATCTAATTCCCGGGATCAAACAAATCAATAAGAATTTCAAACTTAACCATTCATCTTTCCTAACATCACTCTGCAATAATAAATTAAACAATCCAAACTGCATGCATATGCTTCAGATATAAAACAATTCTACCAATTGAAGCCTATTCTGTCTTTAAAACTACTTCGATCAAACTCATAAACTTACTTAAGTAGAAAAGCATCAACCTATAGTTCCAATACAACATAATTATACCAAATATTGATACTAAACTACAGTCTCAATTAACAATCAATATCTCATTGCATTACTTCAGAGCACTCTTATGTCAAGGCACACTGCTACATGATTCAATATCTAATAAGAAAGATACAAGATGCAATATTATAAAACCGATTCCAACTCAAGCTTATGACATATTTATTAACCTTTGTGTTCATGTAAATTATAAAGCACCCTTTTAACTACTTATAAACATTAGAATGTATTGGAGAATTGATTCATGCATCAAAATTGTTAATTGATATAGTCCTTTCTAATTGGTAAAGATTTGAAAACAAAATGTTTATTCGAATTTAGGAAAAACTGAGTAAAAGTTTAAGTACAGAATGGTAACGCTAAGATTTAATCAATGGATATTTTCAAAACAAGATCTACATTCTTAAATCCTAATCAAACATACTTGCCACAACCTATATCAATTGCAAGACTTGCTTCTAGGTGGTGGTAGGCCCTTGCCACTCCTGGAGAAAGTTTAAGTTAATTCAATGTTGTTAAAGACTGAATGAAACCATAATACTCACATAAAACTTATTGTTGAATCGAAATTTTAGTAAGGTTCAAAATGTAAATTCATATGATGCATACATTCTTACTGATACTCTGAGGAAAAGCTCCACAAAACTTATTACAACAATCCTTGCGTTCTATCCTTGTTCCCACTAATACAAAACACATCGAGCCTTAAAAGGTCAACCGATGAGAGCTAAAATTAACTAGTTAATCCATATATAGCAAACATTTTAAACATCAAACTATCATAATTTGTATTTTGAGCTTGTTGGTACTCGGGTGTGAAGCCAACTAGGATTTGTATAAATAGAGAGAGCCTAGAATAGAGTGGTTTGATTCGAGAAAGAAAAAGACTCGATATAACCATTAGAATATATATATATATATATATATATATATATATGGAGTTGTTTTATTAACTTTCGTGAGTGATATTTGAGGTGGATCGAATTAGATGGGTTGCATCCTGTTTTTGGGAAAACTGCTCTCCTTTTTTAACATGAAAACGTTCATCCTCAATCACCCAAGATATCACTCGAACATTTGCTTCTGTTGGATTAAGTACATAATAATGGAGAGTTGTTCTGTCTAGATTTCCTGAGATATCACTTGAACACCTTATCATGCATTGATGGAGGATCCGTTTATATGCTTATCACAAAATTGTTTAATAAAAATCATTCAAAACCAACCCAAATTTACTCGTTCAGACCGAACCCAACCTTGCACATTCAGACTGAACCCGACACGTTCATACCATTCATGATTATGTACTTAAGAAGTATTTTAACATTAGCTTCCTTTTGGGTTATGAATTTTGCCGAACAGTTTCTAGGTTACTTGAATAAGGGTATTTTGAACACGATCAAAGTCTTGAGATGTCAAGATTCTTCACCATTTTATCACGTACAACAAGTTGATTCCGTACTCAATCTGTAGTAGTAAGTTTAAATGATTTGTGAAGAAATTCGACGATGGAACCCTGCAAAAAATGAACTTATAAACCCCGTCATTAGGAAATGATGACTAAACCATCTCTAATCATATAAAATTCAAGAAAAATAATGATAATCAACAATGAGGTGTAAGTCGTGAATTGGCGACAAGTGATGGAATTATGGTGTGAAATGAGTGTAAAAGTGTTAGAATTTATGTTATAAATGGTGGTAATATATAGTGGAAAATTGGGCATATTCGAGGCCCAACATCCCAACATGCATGAGGATTTGAATGTCCCGATGCAAACAAATCTCTTGCTCATTGAAAAAATCTTAACATTGTTTTGTAGTTGTTGGTTCTTGTGGGACAACATTACTTTAATATTTGGAGGTGTTGGTTCTTGTGGAGAAGCACTGCTTGAATACTTGGAGGTGTTGGTTCTTATGGAGTAGCACTCTTCACATTTAATATGTCACACTAATTTATTGAGCAATACAAATTGAGGACAAGAAATGAATGGTTGAGGGAGAGATGATGGATGAAATGAGGTGGTGATGGAGATGGTGATTAGGTGCTTGCATACTCTGATACTGTAAGGTCAATGTATATAGTTGGTTTCATTTATCATTTCATGGCAGTAATGACTTCATCCTAATGCTTGTTATCATGGAAGGAGAAGACACCATAGAGACTGATTTTACTAATGCACCATAAGGCTTTTGATTTTAACATGGTATTGTAATAAGAGTGTATGCGTAATGAATGGAAGGAAAACAAAAGGATAATGGTTTATGAAAAGATAAAATGCATGGAATGAGAAGTGGTGAATTATTAAGTTTCCTAAACCTTCTAATGAATTAAAGAATCATAAGCCAAATTTACCTCAAGTTTTACCTTTGTTGTTGATGTGCTTGATGCTGCAAGATGAAGTGGAGGATGGAATGGCTGGAGCTGATATGACTGCAGATCTGATCTATTGAAGAAGGATAAAGGATGAACTGAAATTATGAAGAATGAAATGAAGGTTCCCTTCTTCCCCATGCTTGAGGAGTTGTATGTCCCAAAACAACTGAGGAAAGGTGACTGCTGTTGTAAATGAATACAAAATGCTGATACAAAAAAATCCAAACCGCTACAAATATGTGTTGAGACTCACAAAACCATATAGTATTCAACCGCTACAAACCCATGTGAAATATTGCATATGTGAATAAATGGTGTTGATGTTGAACATAAGCAAGAATAATTGGATTATTGACCATTGAGGAGGTCGTTAACCAATGCAAGATATCCCACCTTTGATGCACATTCTACTAGCCATGAAAGGATTTGTCAAAGTCAAATGGACTGAAAAATTCATCCACCAAGAAAAATTGATGTATTTCCTTAGTATATTATAAGGATACCTGCCATTAAGGCATGCAGGATCCTAGGTACCTTGACTAACCCTAACCTTGATCCCAGATAATGTGTTGACGTCGATGGGACAAGGCTTGTTGACAGGTGGGCCTTAATGAATCCCACATCAACCAACTCGAGTAAAAACATAATGAATTGAAAGATACATGATTTGAAGAACTCATACAAATTTACAAACTTTATTGGGAACCTTGACCACCAATTACCTGGTTTTCAAGCAAATTCCATGTCCAGTTGCGCCAAACAAGTTGGTTTTCAAAGGGACTTATTTTTCTCTTTACTATTTTCATTTATTTATTTATTACAATACTAACTTTCCTACTGTACTACAGAAAAGATGTCCTCCTTAAAGTGAAAGAGAACTTCCAATGAAGCCATGTGCGAATCAAGTACAAGGATATATTCAAGACCAGATTTAACATATAAACTTTATAAGGCACATGAGCATGAAAAATCAACAACTTTGAAAGATGTGATACCAAGAGTATTTGAAGATGAGAGTGGTACTTTGATTGGATTGTGATCTAGAACCAATGCTCGATGTAATCCTAGTGGTATTGGCTCATTTCTTCATTTGGACCACTCTAAAAGTTCTCCTCGGTCGTGCCAGGAAAACTTGGATAATTGGTCTCTGGAATGCATACAAGGCTTGCTGCTCGACATGGTGAAATTTCTTCGATATTACGTTTAGTAGGGTGCTCCCCATCATATTTGGTACATAATTCATTGATATCCTTGGTAGATAGGCAAGAGGAATCAAGGGATACTTCCAAATCCTTTTCTGGTTGTGGAGATATAGATAATTTCCTGAATGCGGTTAAGATGAACTCTTCCTGAGAGGCTGATACCCCATCTACTCACTAGAAAATTTGGCAGAAATTCCGACGGCCAATTTGTCGCTATTCCGACACATAGTTGTCGCAAGAGCGATAGTTCGAGGGCGGGCAAAACGTGGTTTACCATACCATCGCAGTTCCGACGCAATTAAAAAGTGTCGCACTATCGCCACTTTTTCCGTCGCTTCCAAACAAGCGTCACTCTTACGACGTTTCCTAATCCGTTGCACTTCCGACCTTTGTAAACTGTTGCACTTCCGACGAAATGTGGTCTGACGCTTTGAACGTCACTCTTCCGACATCTGTAAACTCTCACAATTACGACGAAATGTGGTTCGACGTTTTGAACGTCGCTCTTCCGACGTTTGTAAACTGTCGCAATTCCGATGCAGTGTGGTCCGACGTTTTGGACGTCGCTCTTCCGACGGTTGTAAACTACCACAATTCCGACGAAATGTGGTCCGACGTTTATAAACTGTCGCAATTTCGACGAAATGTGGTCCGACGTTTTTATGCTATCGCTCTTCCGACGTTTCTAATCTGTCGCAATTCCAACGCTTACAAGGTGTCGGTATAGTGACGACAGGTTCAATTTAAAAAAAAAAATGAAACTTTAAAAGAGGAAAAACGTTGTTTTGAATATATTATATGAAGTAAAACAGTCCATGAAGTCATTACATTTTCACATCTGAAGATTGGAACCCAAATATCCATCCAGAAAAGTGGAAGTCCCACCCCAGACAATGATAGAAAATACCCCATGTCACATACAGGGACATGATATAAAACCTAGTAATGGTCCACATGGAGATTATCGACAATCTGAGAAAGCATCCAAATATGCCCGAGGCATGTATAAGAAAGTGAAATAGCAGTATGTAGAATAGTAAAGCAACAGATAGAGTACCGACGTCCATTGTTCCAAATACAAATTAAAGTACCCGAAATCCTGCAACAGAGAAAAACGCTAATCATGTGAGGAGTGTGATATGTCCAAAATATAAAAATACCATCAGACCATATCAATAAACCAGCAACATAGACCAGCATCGCTAGTTTTGAAGGCATAGTGATAAACATTAATCATTTTTTTTTTCACAAGAGAAAAAACGTTGTTTTGAATATATTATATGAAGTAAAACAGTCCATGAAGTCATTACATTTTCACATCTGAAGATTAGAACCCAAATATCCATCCAGAAAAGTGGAAGTCCCACCCCAGACAATGATAGAAAAATACCCCATGTCACATACAGGGACTTGATATAAAACCCAGTAACGGTCCACATGGAGATTATCGACAAATCTGAGAAAGCATCCAAATATGCCCGAGGCATCTATAAGAAAGTGAAATAGCAGTATGTAGAATAGTAAAACAAAAGATAGAGTACCGACGTCCATTGTTCCAAATACAAATTAAAGTACCCAAAATCCTTGAACAGAGAAAAACGCTAATCATGTGAGGAGTGTGATATGTCCCAAATATAAAAGACCATGAGACCATATCAATAAACCAACAACATAGACCAGCATCGCTAGTTTTGAAGGCAGAGTGATAAACATTAATCATTTTTTTTTCACAAGAGAAAAAACGTTGTTTTGAATATATTATATGAAGTAAAACGGTCCATGAAGTCATTACATTTTCACATATGAAGATTGGAACCCAAATATCCATCCAGAAAAGTGGAAGTCCCACCCCAGACAGTGATAGAAAAATACCCCATGTCACATACAGGGACTTGATATAAAACCCAGTAACGGTCCACATGGAGATTATCGACAATCCGAGAAAGCATCCAAATATGCCCGAGGCATCTATAAGAAAGTGAAATAGCAATATGTAGAATAGTAAAGCAACAGATAGAGTACCGACGTCCATTGTTCCAAATACAAATTAAAGTACTCAAAATCCTTGAACAGAGAAAAACGCTAATCATGTGAGGAGTGTGATATGTCCAAAATATAAAAAGACCATCAGACCATATCAATAAACCAGCAACATAGACCAGCATCGCTAGTTTTGAAGGTAGAGTGATAAACATTAGTCATTTTTTTTCACAAGAGAAAAAACACTGTTTTGAATATATTATATGAAGTAAAACAGTCCATGAAAAACGCTGTTTTACAGACACATGAATCCTGTAAAAAGTCTCTAGCATCAATTCATCATCCAACAA
>JAXQQM020071592.1:0-81573 GCA_034641835.2 Pinus albicaulis | reverse complement strand
TATGGGTTTTGAAGTAAAGAAAAGTAAAAAGTTTTGAATATACTGTAAATACTGATTCACCCCCCCCTCTCAGTATTTTTCCCAACATTTCTAATATGGATCTATCCTCCATAGTGACAGCGTTGATGATTTATCACAAATAGCATTTGTCATATGGATGCCCTTCTCCTTGACATCTCCCATGCCAAATACTCATTGGGATGTTTTTATCCCCTCCTTGCCGCTCTTCTTGCATATGCTCATGCTCAAGTAAAGGATGAAGCTTTTGGAGGTTAGTCTCCCATGGGAAGCTATCATCCATCCAAAACTTCCTAAATTTATCCAAAGCATGCATGTGTGGCCACCATATTATATCATTTATGGAATATTTCTCTTCAAATGAGAATATCTTCTAAGTCTCCATAGCGAAGGAATGGTCTCCTTGCCCCATGATGGTGCCATCCTCCAATCCTGTAGCATTTCCTCTCAGTGCAGTATGAGATGTGAGAGTGGGTAATGATGATAGTGGGAGAATGTCTCCCTCCTCTTTGAGCCTACCCAAGACTCTCAACATTGTATCATGGTCTTCTAATGCTCCCATTCCTCCTGGATCTATGAATGGTGCATCATGATGTGAGACATCTCTCACCAAATCTGGATGAGGTGGCCTCCCAGGTGGTTTACCACAAGATAGTGATGTCTCATGGACCAATATCATGTGCATAATAGATGGAATCATCATGTCCCCGCTTCCACTGCGAAAATTCAGCTCTGTTTCTTGTGTGGAAGTTTTATGATTGTTGGGTACCACTCTTAATGATGCAAGAGTCCCTCTAATTGGAGCAATGGCTCCATCCTCACCCCCTAGTGGTGGTGGATCATCTCTTGCTATTCCAGTGTTGTGACCCCTCTCTTTTTCTTCTTCTTCTTCCTCCTCATCATTTGAGAAGACCTCTATGTAGTGTGCCTTTCCTGTTGCACATTTATGTCCGGGTGCCCAAGATTCTTGGCATGTGAAGAAAAGCTTCCTTCTCCTAAAATATCTTCGAACATCATCATCAAGAGGTTTTTTGTATTGGCTCTCCTTTAAAAGAGGATCCTTCTCATCTTTTCCCTTTGATGGAAAAGAGGGATTATGCTGAAATGTTGCCTTTGCTTTTGGCAAGGCATCTTGAAGATATCTAGCCCTTTCAATAGCATCTTGAAGAGTAGTGGTCTTGGTAGACATAATCAACCCATGAAGAGGTTCGTCTAACCCATAAATGAACATATAAACCCTTCTTGCTGCAGAAAAATCAGTAACCATAATAGAAAGTCTTAAAAATTCAGAAATATAAGTTTCTGTATTACCTGATTGTTTAAGCTTTGCAAGCCCCATGAATGGTGCTTCAGGATATCTTCTGTCAAACCTCTCCACCAACCTCCTTGTGAACTCTGAATATGCAGTCACATTGGCATGACCCAATGTAGAAAAGCCATGGAACCACCAATCATGTGCCTCACCCTCAAGTTGCAGCGCTGCTATCTTAATGGCCTCCATCTCTGGAACTTTGTTCAATTGGAAGTAGATGTCAAGCTTCTCTGCCCATTATTTGGCAGTACATTTAGATGACCCATCAAAGTTGTGTAAGAAAAATCTGCTCATAGTGTGGTGTAGATCATAATTATGAATGAATCCACCACTTCTATTGTGATGCCTAGGTCTCCTATTGTCATTTATTTGACAAAATTCTTGAAAAATCAAGTGGTCCTTGAATCTCTGAGTTTGAGAATCATACTCCATGAAATAGTCTTCAAGGGATTCTTGTTCTTGAAACCCTTCATTTCCCACTTCCAATAATGTAGGCATTGTAGAGCATTGGGAAACTTGTTGCTGCTGCACTGGTTGATCACTCCACTGATGAGAAATGTCGAAGCCTTCACCTTGTTGAAATCCTTTAGGGGATTCCTTGTATCTATCCATCCTCATCTCCTTTATTTCTCTAGCAATTTATTGCATAGCTTTGAGAATAATCTTAGGAAACTATTTCTCTTCATCTTCTCCTCCAGATAAAGGGGTTTTACCCTTGTCTTCTTTGTCATTTGTATAATCAAACTTCTGGTTTCTTCTTCTTTGATACCTCTTCTCTCTATCAGTAAGAGGATCTCCTTCTTCAGATGAAATATTGGATTTTCAAGATGCACAGGCTGTGCCAAGATTATGCTCTAATACCACTGTAACATCCCCAAATAGGAAAAGTAGGAATATAGTGCAAAACTATGGAAATAGCAGTGAAAACATTACAGGAGAGCAAGAGGCCAATATGGAGACCTTCTATTCATTATAACAGTAGCAAAATTTGCATAATAAATGGGCCATAAGATGTACAATAAAAAATAACAAGCCTCCAATGGAGAAAATCCCTCAAAAGAGGTGTTGCTACTATATATAAAGAGTTGGAAGACTGCTACAATGCTGTTTAAAAGACACTTCTACAGTAAATGAATATAAAAATGATCATGGGCTGATATTTGCCTCAAAATATAGATCCAATACAGATGTGAGCACTATACAACCTCAAATGAAGAACCCCTTAAGGTTTTTCAGCAAAACACCATGTACAAGATCTGAATCAAAGCCCTAGGGCTGAAGATTCACTGCAAAATATAGATTTAGAAATTGTGGCTGATCTGATATAAGAAATGGTGCAGCCTCCTTCAATAGATATCCTATATGAAAGGAAGATCCCCTTCACTAGAAAACCTCCACTCCAAATGGTGTGCCAAAACCACCTTGCAACTCCTCCCTCAAAATAACACAGATCTGGAAATAAACGGCACTGTAGGGGAAAATAAATATGTGGCCTGATGCTAAGATCTGAAAATATGCACAAGGGCCTTCCTTAAAGTCCTCCCAATGGAAAGGAAGCCTTCTCCACTTTAAATAATTAATTATGTGACCCAAAGATTGTCTCCACTGTTGCAACCTGCAAAACAACTCAACCCTCAACAAGATCTGCACTGTAAATGAAAGATGAAGCTTGGCCTTAAGCCTGAAAGTGGATAATGTAGTACAAGACTCTTCCAAGAGCTTCTAAATGGAAGAGGTGGGATTCCGGATCAGGAACACCTAATGCTAAACAACACTCAATCTCAGCTAAACAACTAGAGAAAGATATATGTCTAAACAGACCATATACTCATAAATATCATATATATCAACATAATGAATATGGATAATGGAACCAACATGGAACCAACATATACCCAACATATACCCAACATATCTCAACATATACCCAAACCCTAAGCCCCATCCAATAATGGAACTACTTCCATGCAAAGCATATCCATCTAAAACTACGTTGTCTTTCATTGATGGCCACTCCTCCATGACAACGTTGTTGA
The DNA here is from genome assembly GCA_034641835.2 of Pinus albicaulis. Lineage (NCBI taxonomy): Eukaryota > Viridiplantae > Streptophyta > Pinopsida > Pinales > Pinaceae > Pinus > Pinus albicaulis. The sequence continues at coordinate 78,207 of JAXQQM020071592.1, read as the reverse complement.
TTTGGTCAAAGTTGACCCAGTTAAGGTGTTCCAGCCCCTTTTCACACCTAAGGGTGCTCAATTAAGCTGCCAAGCTACATCCTTTTCACATTGGCATTGATTTACTCATTATTAAGGAGAATTATGGACCTCCATTGTCCTCTTATACATAAAACAAAGCAACAAAACAAAATTTAATATTCCAACTAGCTCATGGCTAATTGGGAATATTACAAAATATTTCACATTTCTATATATAAGCAACCTAGACCCATCTTAACCCTGGATCTATCAATTGCCAAGAGGGAACAAATCAAACGAGCTGGGAAGCTTTTTTAAAGTTAAAAACTTAAGAAAACTTTTTCACCTCAAGAAATTTGATCCCTCTTGGCACTTGATAGATTTGAGGTTAAGATGGATCTAGGCTAGTTTTAGTTGTGTGCGACACAAATTTCTTAAAAATCAAATTATTATGATCATTTTCAATATGCTATGTATGTCTATGGTTTATTTGGTCATTTAAATTTTAAATTTACTTAGTTACCTTAGTTTTTTGAGATGTGAGAGACTTCCAATAACTTGAGTGATGAAAAATGATTAAATAAAAAATTTGAATGCAAAGTGACGATATAATAATTTTGAATGATAGAAGATGTGAATAATAAGAATGTAGTCAATTACAAATAGTCTTCATTGTGATCAATATCAAATAATTTTCATATATTTTTCTTATTATCACACATATTAGTTTTTCCATATTTTCATATCAATAAAATGAAAATGGCGGTTGAAATAATAGACCATTCACATATTTAACTTGAACTATTGTAGTAAACATCATATCATGCCTCTCTTGCTCTCCAATATTGATAGTAACTTTCTCCAATGCGAATCATTCTCAATTATGGAGTGTTAAACCCCAAGTAACTGTTAATGGTAGTTGCTTTCTATTACCTCGCTTGAATGCAAAATGACTAACAATGTTGAATGATGGAAAATAGAAATAATAAGAATGTAGTCAATTACAAATTGTTTATAGTTTTAAGAAGCAAACATTTCAGGTAAGTGATTATTCTATTTAAGATAAAAATTCAAGTATTTTATTTATAGTTGAATTATTGTAACACAAAAACCAATGCAAGTCATCAATATTTTTTTTTCTTACAATGAAATAAATGTACATTATTAATCTAATTACTTTGAAATTAATGCACATCATATTTCTAGTTACAATAAATATGAAATCAACATCTACACTGGAATCAATGTTTCTAATGCAAGCAATCAAATAGGTTTGGAAATAAATGTCTACACTAAAACCAATGCATCTATTGCAGAAAATCAAATAGGATTAGAAATAATAAAAAAAAAACACAGTAAAATAAATGCATTTGGTGCAATAAATCAAATAGGAGTATAAATAAAAAATCAACACTGAAATAAATGAATTTATTACAATCGATAAAAAAATATTATAAATCAACATGTACACTGAAATCAAGGCATCTATTTCAGTGAAGGTTACCTTTTGTAAAATCCTTACCTCCTCTTCCTTAATGGTTAATAATGTTAAATATTATATAATACTATCTAATTTTTTTATTTTTCATTATGTTTCTCTTTTTTCCACTTTATCCCTCTCCTCTTTGCTTTTTTTTCTATTTCCTCCAACCCCCCCCCCTCTCTATCTCTGTGCCTTTCTCTCCCTCTTTCTCTCTCTCTTCTTCCCTCTCTCTTTCACTTCCATCTATATCTATATCTATATATCACTCCATATCTCATTCTTTATCTCTCTATAACACCCCCCCACACACACACAATCACTTTCTCTCCACATCTATCTATCTCTCCCACCCCCCTCTCTCTATCTCTCTCTTCTTCACTCTCTCCACCCTCAATTTATATATCTATCTCCCTCATTCTCTCCTTCTTAGTCTCTCTATCTCATCCCAAAAACATACACACACTCTCTCCACATCTCTCTCTCTCTCCACATTTCTCTCTCTATGTATTTCTTCTTCCCTCCCTCTCCCCCCTATAAATCCAAGTTTCTCTCCCTACCTCTCTCCTTATCTCTCTCTTCCTTTCTCTTGACCTCCCTTTGTCTCTCCCAACATCACTCACACACTCTTTCTCTCTCTCTCTACCCTCAAAATATGTCATTATCTCCCTCCCTCTCCCTCCTCCATATATGTGTCTCCCATTTCTCTTCTCATTCTCTCCCTCTCTCTCTCTCTCTTTTTCCTCATTATCTGCTTTCTCTCTCTCTCTCTCTTTTTCCTCATTATCTGCTCTCTCTCTCTCTCTCTCTCTCTCTCTCTCTCTCCATCTCTCTCTTGTCACCCCCTCTATCTCTCTATATTTGTTCTTACATCCCTCTCTCCCACCATATCTCTCTCTCTCTCTCTCTCTCTCTCTCTCTCTCTCTCTTCCCCACTTTCTCCCCCTTCATCTTTTTTTCTCTGTTATACCCCTTCCCCTTGTCTCCCTCTCTCTCTCCTCTCTTTATATCTCTCTTCCCTATTTATTTTCTCTCTCCATCACTCTATATTCATCTCTCCCTTGTCACTCCTTCTCTCTATCCACATCTATATCTCTATTTATTTGTTCTTCCCTCCCTCTCTCTCCCCATCCAACTCCATCTCTCCCTCCCTCCATCTCTCCTCCTATTTTTCTTCCGTATTCTCTCTCCCAATATCTCACACCTCCTTCTCTACACCCCCCCACCCATATTTTTCTCTCTATGCCCTCCAAACCTATTACTATCTCCCTCCCTCTATACTTGATGTAGGAAAATTTTAATTTTCACAAATACTCAAAACTCTCTTCCTCTCTTGGACTCATTCTAAATTAATTTAGCTATTAGCATTTCTCGTAGGATTTCAATGATTAAATACAAATTAAGAATAAAATTATATTTTTCTACATCCATTATTCACTCTTGATTTATTCCCTAAATCTTTCATGATTTATTCCATAAATATCTCATGCTTTTCAAGGTCAATTAGTTTTTTCGCTATGGAAAAAAATATTTCTTAACCATAGTTGGCAATATGATGTAGAGTGTTGTCCTTGATGGCAACCCACTTAATGAAGATGAAGACATGAGATTGTTGGCATGTGTTGTCCTTGATGGCAATCCACCTGATGAAGTTATTCTTGACTTGATGGACTTGGTAAATGATGTAAATCTAATATGAAATGATGTTTGTTAGCAATATGATGCTGAGTGTTGTCCTCGAATGGCAACCCACTTGATGAAGATGATGGCAACTTACTTGATGAAGTTGTGCTTAATAGAATATGTCTTGATGAACTAAATCTGATGTATCTACAGTGAGTACAGAAGGTAATGAAGAAAGGAATTCAGCATGTGCTAATTCTATGGTGAAAAGAGTATGTCTCAAGGCATACATGGATATGTCTAGGAGAAGTCGCGTATGCACGCGGGAAACAACGTGCCAAGTCGCGTATGGGAAAAAAGCGCTCATAAAGTGCAAAACCAGGGGTAACCACCATGGTATTGACCCATTGTATTGGGTAATGATTCATCTAAATGACCCCATCTAGGAATACCATCGGAAGTAATGTAGTTTTGGCTCATGGTATTGAAAAAGGGGCTCATGGTATTGAAAAAGGGTAAACCTATATAAAGAGAAGAAATTCATTGTGCAAATCATGAGTGTGGGAGCAAGATGTCTGAGCTTGAATGAATACTTCTATGTGAAGTATATCTGTATGGAAAGGGTAAAGGTTTGATAATAGATCTGAATCTATGATGCACCTATGAAGAAATGATGAAGCGAAATATCTAGATCTGGAATGTATTTGTATCTGCTAGATCTGTTTATGGAAGGCTTAGATCTGAGATGAGGCGAACATCTGTCTGAAGAAAAAGGGTAAATCTGACCTGAATATCTGATCTGAAAAAGTATGTTGCTCTATAATGGTTGAAGATCTATACGCTAGTTCACTGAATAGGAAGCGCGTATATACGCGGCTTCTCTGAAGATAAAGCGTGTATGCGCAATGAAATATACACTGAGGTATACGCTGGTTTGTGTGGACGGAAGCGCGTATATACGCGACATCAGTGAAGGAAAAGCGCGTATGCAAACTAGGGTTTGCTGAAGCAAGGGGTATGAAATATCTGATCTGTTCTGCTGTGTTTCTGCTATCTGATCTGTGTTGATAAGTATCTGTTGGTGATGTATGTTTGTGCTTAAAAGTATGGAAAGGGTTCAGTCTGGAAATATGATGAAACGTGGCCTACAAGTATTGTTCTATTGAAGTTGTTGGATCCAGTGTGAAAATTGATGAAACGTGGTCCAAGGTGGTGCTGAAGGTTGTAGCCTTCAGTCAGGGGGTTGTAGCTCCCTTCCAGGTGAGGCTGGTAAACGAAATCGGGGGGTCGTAGCTCCCTTCCAGGAGAGGCTGGTAAACGAGTCAGGGGGTCGTAGCTCCCTTCCAGGAGAGGCTGGTAAACGAGCGCAGGTGGGTGCCTGCGTGCTGGTCAAGTCTGCGCCAGCACATATGTTGTAATATGTTTTCTCTATAATAAAATATTGAAGGCTGAGCAACTGCAGCGGTGGTTTTCTCCCATCTTGGGTTTCCACCTAAAAATCCTGGTGTTCATGTGTGATGCTTTGTGTGATGGTTTATTCTGTTCTTACTGCACATGTTTACTGTTTATAGAACATCTAATGAATGAATGATGGAATGATATAAGTGAAGAACTAATGGCATAATTAGATCTCTATGTATACGTGAGTTTTATGAAGGATATCCGCGTGTATACGCTAGTTGGCTTCAGCAAAGTAGCGTATGGGTTTTAGAGCATGAAAAAGTAAAATTTTTGAGTTTGCCCTAAATACTGATTCACCCCCCTCTCTCAGTATTTTTCCCAACAATTGGTATCAGAGCGGGTCCTTCTGTAGAAGCTTGATCGCTTGAAGGAGATCCGTCGCAATGGGAAGTCAAGAAGGAGTGATGTCTATAAAGCCACCTCTATTCAATGGAAGCAATCTGATATTCTGGAAGGTACGAAAAAAAGCATATCTGCAAAGTCTTGGTGCAGATGTATGGGCAATCATGGAAGAAGGTTATCAATACCCAGCAAGTATTCCTACTGATGCAGCAGAAAGGAAGAAGTATGAAATCAATGCCAAAGCAGTGAATGTCTTGTTAGGAAGCATGTCTGAATCAGAATTTTCTAAAGTAATGCAGCTACATTCAACAAAAGAAATATGGGACAAAATCATTATAAGCTATGAAGGAGACACAAAGGTAAAAAGTGCAAAACTCCAAACTCTTAGAATTGAATATGAAAATTTGAAGATGCATAGTGATGAAAGTGTTGCCAGTTTCTTTCTTCGTCTAGATGATATTGTAAATCGGATGAGAAATTTGGGTGAAACCATAACTGATACTACTTTGGTAGAAAAAGTCTTAAGATCCTTGACTTCAAGATTTGACTCTAAAGTTTCAGCTATTGAAGAAAGGCAAGATCTGCAAACTCTTACTATTGTTCAATTACATGGTATTTTGACTACTTTTGAAATGAGACAAGGAGGTCCTTCTCAAATCAGAGAAGCTGCTTTTAAGGTGTCTGCAAAAGGAAAGGAAAAGGAAGTTGTCAAAGAAACCAGCTATATATCCGAAGAAGAAGAAGTGAATTTTGTGAGAAAACTCCAACTAGGTATTGGAAGATTCAAAGGTAAGCTTCCCTTCAAATGTTTTGAGTGTGGAAAAGTTGGTCACTATGCTGCTAAATGTCCTTATAAAGAAAAACATGGTAAAGGGAAACAATTTGAAAAGAGGAAGAGTTTTTATGCAAATGAAGATGATGATGAAGTATCCAGTGAAGATGAAGAAGATTCTGACCATGATCTGAAAGTGCTCATGGCAAAGAAGCAAAAGAAGAAGGCTACTCAAAGCAAGCAGATACCTCAGAAATCATGTATAGCAGAAACTGAAGGAGATGAAACAGGTATTAATCATTGTTCTTGTATTTTACTTAACTGAATATGCAACGATTATGATAGTGAAAGTGAAGACTCTGACCAAGCTCTACAAGTGCTCACGGCAAAGAGGAGAAAGAAGAAGGCTACTCGAAGCAAGGAGATGTCTCAGAAAACCTGTATAAAAAAAATTGAAGAAGATGAATCTGATAGTAATCTAGAAAGTGAAAGTAAAGCTGTGGATCTAGAAGAAGCTATCAAGATCAAAGTTGAAGAACAACAAAAGGAAATTGATAAGAAAGATTCTATCTACAAAGAGATGATCTCTCAAATGAAAGAACAAATAGAAATGTTGAATGGACAGGTGGACAAATATCAAAGGTTTCATACGTATGCATCCAATCGAATTAAAGAACTAGAAGCAGAAATCAACGATCTAAATGCAGATCTCGAAAAATCAAGCAAGAAGAATGAAGGACTTGAAGCTGCAATCATCTCTCTGCAAGCAGATCTTGAAGCATCAAGTAAGAAGAATGAGGAACCTCTACAAACATTTGAAAAGGAAGGCCTTGAAGCAGAAATCATCTCTCTCAAAGAAGATCTGGAAAAATCAAATAAGAGGAATGAAGAGTTGCAACAAACATGTGAAGAAAACGAAAATTGGTTGAAAGAAGAGATTCTAAATCTGAAGGATCAAGTAGAAGATGGAAGAAGGAAAGAAGAAAGCATGACAAAGCAATGTCAAGCCTTGGAGGTTGAGGTAAACATTCTCAAAGGTAAATTAGAAGAAAGGGTTAAACTTTTGAGGTTTCATGATAGTACTAATATTTTGGACAATATTCTGAGTAATCAAAGGTCTCCTGCTATCAAACTTGGTCTTGGTTTCCATGAAACTATTAAAGGAGAATCTAGCTCACAAGGAAGTGCTAAAAATTCAGAGGATGTCAATGCAAAACCTGAAGTGTTGAAAGAAACAAAAGGTCAACCAAAAATGATGAAATCTCAAAGGAAATCAGTCAATGAAGTTGAATGCTTTAAATGTCATAATTATGGGCATGTTGCAGCAAATTGCGGGAGCGGATCTTTTCACCCTCAATCAAACAGTTCCTACATAGAAAGGTACTCTGGTTTCTTCAAGGGATATTATTTTTCATGTAACAAGTATGGACATAAAGCAGCTGATTGTAAAAGGAGGAAGATTAGAAATACTCATTATGATTCTTATGCTTATTTCTCTGGACACATGAGATGTTATTCTTGTAACAAGTATGGACATGTAGAAAAGGAATTCAGGTTGAACAGACATGAGAAATTGGATAACTTCCAGCACACAAATAGAAAGTTCAAACAAATCTGGAAAAAGATGGAGGACCGATCAGAAACGTAGAGAATTCTGATCCTACTGCAGTCATCCGCTTCTGAAGCTGACTTTTCTTATTGACTGCAGGAATGATGTGGGATACATTATGAGATTTAGTAATGTATCATCACAGGGGGAGCAATGCATGATGACTCTCATGGTTGATTTGATTATTCTAGTTATGTTTACTTCTGACAGCGCATCTGATGTGGAAAGGACAGGTACAGGAGGTACAAGCTCAGGAGGAAATGAAGGAAGATGAAAATTTTCTATGCTTCACCTTCCATACGCGGGTTATATTAACAAAAGTCGCGTATACACGCGAGTTTCATCAGACACAGTCGCGTATGCATTGATGATAAGAGAATTTATATGCTAGCTGAAGATCTGGAGTAGAGGTTCAGGGGGAGCATCAGTCTGATTGTTAATAACTGTATTATTGACTCTGTATCAGCTTAGTTTCTCAGTTCTAAATAATGATGATATGATACATGGTTTCTTGTGTTGAAGATTGTGGATGAGTCATGTTTGCTTGTTGATGAAGAGTATTCATTGTTGAGATGAAAGTCATGTAATTCGGAGATAAGGGCAGCCCATGCAGAGATTGTTGCTGATGACTTGCTGATGAACGTTTTCAGGTTGCACAAGTTAAGAAGGAGCACTGGTCCAGGGGGAGCAGCAGGTTGAATACTAATGATTGCATTGTTGGCAATATGACTTCTTATTCTTTGGTTTTTGTGATACTCATGCTCAAATGATGATGACTTGGTACATGGTTTATTATGATGAGATTTTGAGCCCTGGTTGCTGATAAGTATCTTTTGTGCTCACACATGGATGAGTTGGATGTCGTTTGATTCGGAAATAAGAATAGATCATGCAGAGTTTGTTACTATGGTTGAGATCTTTTGCCTACATATGTTACTTCATGTTAAATCTTGAAGATCTTGATGATATTGGACCACATGGATGATTTCTTGACACATATTTGAAGATGTTGTTCTGGTGTGATAATCTCTCTTGGAAAGATTGTATTGATGATGCAAAGAATCTGAAGGCTTGGTTACTAATGTGCTTATGCTACAACCGTTGGATGACGCTTGAAGACACAACTACACTGTTCTATCTATCTGTAGTCCAGGGAAGCATTCAAATATCCCAGAAAGAAGCTGAACACTGTCTTTTTCTCACAAGAGGATCAGATTTGGTTAAAATATAGAAGATGGTATTGGATACGCGGGTTTCCTGAAACACAATCGCATATATACGCGAGTTCATGCACAGAAAACCGCGTATGTTTGATTGCTGACAATTTTCTGTTTGGAGTCAGCTCTCTTCAGCACAGCTACAGTGCTGTTTGGTATCTCTGATACTGTTTGGTATCTCTGGTGGTGTTCCAGTTCTCATAATTCTATTTCTAATGTTTTGATAAAGATGCCTTGATGATTTTTTGGTGAAAGTGTTCAGGATGCACAAACTAAGGAGGAGCCTTAGTCATATGGAAAGGATGCTTGGATGCACAGATTCAGGGGGAGCATTGGCCTTGCTGAGTATAATGCATTGTTGGCATTATGTTGATTCTGAAAAATGTTCTCTTTCTTGAGGACTTTCTGGTGTTGGTCTTAAATGGTCATTTGTGTATTTTGGTGAAAAGGTCTTGTTGAGACCCATGATGTAAAATTGTAATATTCAGTCATGTAAAGGACTTGTCAAATTTGTAAACCCACTTGGTTGGGTAGCTGAGTCAATTTTTGTAAACCCACTTGGTTGGGTAGCTGAGTTGAAATGTGTAAACCCACTTGGTTGGGTACTTGAGTCTCATATGTAAATCCACTTGGTTGGATATTTGATGTAAGTATGAGTCTTTGGTGATAGGAAGTTCATAGAGTCATGTAATTCATTGAAAAATATGTTTGAAGATTCAGCATGAACTCAGGGGGAGCTTGGTCACTTCAGTATATATCAGATCTGCAGAACGCTTCTTCCACATGAGGAGAAAAGGGGGAGAGTATGTTGGTTTTGGTCCGCCCTTTGCCCTTGATGTCAAAGGGGGAGAGTGACATGGTGTTTGAATGAAGAGAAAGAATGGTGTCAAAAATGGGGAATGTGACATGGTGTCCTTGTATTCTTAATGTACCTATCTGTTGTGGTAACCAAACACCATTGTGGTTTCCATCAAGTCCAAAGGGGGAGATTGTTGGCAATATGATGAAGAGTGTTGTCCTTGATGGCAACCCACTGAATGAAGATGAAGACATGAGACTGTTGACATGTGTTGTCCTTGATGGCAATCCACCTGATGAAGTTATTCTTGACCTGATGGACTTGGTAAATGATGTAAATCTAATATGAAATGATGTTTGTTAGCAATATGATGCTGAGTGTTGTCCTCGAATGGAAACTTACTTGATGAAGTTGTGCTTAATAGAATATGTCTTGATGAACTAAATCGGGGGGGGGGGGGGTCTGAGAAGGTAATGAAGAAAGGAATTCAGCATGTGCTAAATCACCAGGTAGAAAAGAGTATGTTTCAAGGCATGTGGATATGTCTAGAAGAGATGCAAAATGTCTACCTTGAAAACTCAACATGCAAGTCGCGTATGGGCAAAAGCGCTCAAAAAGTGCAAAACCAGGGGTAACCACCATTTTATTGACCCATTGTATTGGGTAATGATTCATCCCAAATGACCCAGAGTACGGGAATACCTCAGGTAATGCTAGTTTTGGGCTCATGTGGTAATTGTTGTGGCTCATGGTATTGAAATAGGGGCTCATGGTATTGACAAAGGGTAAACCTATATAAAGAGAAGAAATTCATTGTGCAAACAATGAGAGTGAGAGCAAGATGTCTGAGCTTGAATGAATACTTCTCTGTGAAGTATATCTGTATGGAAAGGGTAAAGGTTTGATGATAGATCTGAATCTATGATGCACCTATGAAGAAATGATGAAGCGGGATATCTAGATCTAAAATGTATTTGTATCTACTAGATCTGTTTATGGAGTGATTAGATCTGTGATGAGGCGAACATCTGTCTGAAGTAAAGGGTTGAATCTGAACTGAATATCTAATCTGAAGAAGTATGTAGCTCTGTAATGGTTGAAGATCCATATGCTAGTTAGCCGCAGAGGAAGCGCGTATATACGCGGCTTCGCTGAAGAAAAAGCGCGTATGCGCAGTGAAGTTTGTACAGATGTATACGCTGGTTGATGTGGACGGAAGCGCGTATATACGCGACATCAGTGAAAGAAAAGCGCGTATGCAAACTAGGGTTTGCTGAAGTCTGTGGTAAGAAATGTCTGATCTGTTCTGCTGGTTTACTGATATCTGTCAGTGAGTTATATGTATCTGTTTCATGGTTGACTGTGCTTAAAAGTATGGAAAGGGTCCAGTCTAAAAATATGATGAAACGTGGCCTGCAAGTTGTGTTCTATTGAAGTTGTTGGATCCAGTGTGAAAATTGATGAAACGTGGTCCAAGGTGGTGCTGAGGGTTGTAGCCTTCAGTCAGGGGGTTGTAGCTCCCTTCCAGGTGAGGCTGGTAAACGAGATCGTGGGGTCGTAGCTCCCTTCCAGGAGAGGCTGGTAAACGAGTCAGGGGGTTGGAGCTCCCTTCCAGGAGAGGCTGGTAAACGAGCGCAGGTGGGTGCCTGCGTGCTGGTCAAGTCTGCGCCAGCACATATGTTGTAAGATGTTTTCTCTATAATAAAATATTGAAGGCCGAGCAACTGCAGCGGTGGTTTTCTCCCGATTTGGGTTTCCACCTAAAAATCCTGGTGTTCATGTGTGATGCTTTGTGTGATGGTTTATTCTGTTCTTACTGCACATGTTTACTGTTTATATAACATCTAATGAATGAATGATGGAATGATATAAGTGAAGAACTAATGGCATAATTAGATCTCTGTGTATACGCGAGTTTTATGAAGGATATCCGCGTGTATACGCTAGTTTACTTCAGAAAAGTAGCGTATGGGTTTTGGAGCATGAAAAAGTAAATTTTAATATGTGTAGAATACCGATTCACCCCCTCCTTGCAAGATTTTTCCCAACAAACCATAGTTTTTCTCAAACTATTATATAATGATTAAAAGAACTAAGAATATTTAATATTAATGAACTATAATTCATTTACAACATTGAAACCCTTTTTTTATATTTATCTTCAAAAATATTGATGACTTGGAAGCTCCAATGGTCCTGCATCAGACTCCCAAGGTAGAACAAATTTCATGATCTCCTGACCAAGAGTTTTTGTTGTTGATGTCCTCCTAGATACAATACATAGTTTACAGTCGATCATTGGATTTTCATGCTATTTTATTATTCCTTCTTGAATTCGACTATAATTGATATTTTTCCTTCCTTACCAGTTGTTTTCACCTACATGTTGTTTCTCACTATTTAAAGATAAAATTTTCCAAATAAAATATACAACCATCCAAACATATATTCAACCTCATTCCACACATGTAAAGTTTCGCTCTAAACTCATTGTCTCACTTCAATATGTTTATTGATCTCTATCTCGATGCCGCTAGCAAACTCTTCCTCCTTTGACTTTGTTGCATCCTTGCTTACAACAACTTTTGCAAGTTGTTCACCCTTGTTTTCATTTTCAATTGCATTAGTTTGAAAAATGATAATCACTTTTGTTGCACTTGCATGCACACAATCATTGTGAATACTGAAAGAATTATCTTCCTTCATCTCATCATTAATTATGAGCATCCCATTTAAGTATTTCTCCTCCTCTATATTGAGAAAAAAAAAATGAATTTTTTTCTCCTCTATCTTCCTCTTTCTTCATGACAACTTCAAAGGGTTTTTTCATCATCAACAACACCTAGAACCATAAACAGACCATCAAGAAAAAAATAAGTATTTTCAACCTCATTTTATGTCTCAAACATCAAATCTCCACCAACATTGTTATCTTCTCCATGGATTTCTCCTTGCTCAGGTTTACCTTTATGAATTTCCTCCTCACACTCAGTAGCTTTGATTTCTTCCTTCCAACCATGTCTCAGCTTTTGTCTCTGCTTCTTGGCCCATAATATTTCAACATGACACTTAACTCTTTTCCTCGGGTTACACCCATACCTTTGTCTCTCCTCATTTAGTTGTAGCATCTCTGTAAGCACATTCAGTTATGCTTTTATCTCAATGATTTCCCTTTTGTATTATTCATCACTCATTTTCCTTATGCAAACTCCTTTAGAATATCTATGGCTTCCCTCTAAATTATTCAAATTACTTCCCATAGTCATCTTCATCTTCCCCTTTCATGAGTTTCTCATTGCCAACTATGACCTGAAAATCACCTATGCAGTAGCATACCTCTTTCCTCCTACACATGTCTCATCAAGATTATTCTCTAATCTTAGAATGTTTGAATTGTCGGTCCCCTCCTTTGGAACCTTTTTCGAGCAATCCTTTCTCTTAAAGTTTCTGCAGTTACTCTTTTTCCTACATCATAGCTACATTAGCTATCAGAATTCTCACCACACCTTCCTTCTCAATCGTTGCTACGTGCCATCAATATCCACAAATGATAAAAAAACCCAAAATCAATTTACTTGTTTTTATCTTAATCTAGTTCTAATTTTTTCTCCATATTGATGCGCAAAAGGCTTATTTTGTCTCCATATCTCCTGCTCTGATACCACTTGATGCAGGAAAAATTCAGTTTTCACAAATAGTCAAAACTCTCTTCCTCTTTTGGCCTGATTCTACATTCAATTAACCATTAGCTTTTCCCGTAGGATTATAGTGATGGAATACAAAGTTAGAATAAAAAAATATTTCTCTAGATGCATAAATCACTCCTAATTCCACAAAGATCTCATGAGTTATTCCATAAATCTCCCATGAAATTCAAGGTAAATTAGCTTTTTCTTTATGTAATAAATCTTTACTATCCATAGTTTTTTCTAAAACTATTCTATAATAATTAAAAGAACTAAGAATATTTACTATTACGGAATTATAATTTCTTTACAATATTGAAACCCCTTTTGGAGCTTTATCTCCAAAAATCTTGATGACTTGGAAGCTCTAATGCTCCTGCATCACTACTTCTCTCTCCCCCCCTCTATCTCTCCCTTTGCCTCTCACTCTGTCTCTATATCTCACTTTTTCCTTGTCTCTCCCACCTCCATCCATATGATTGAGAATTGTCACTCTATGTAATCAATAATATATGTAAAGTATAATATAATAATACTTATAATGGAGATTATTATTAGAAATAATATGTTAAAGAACAATAGTATGTTAACTTTACATTACATAAAAACTCGTTTCTTCTGATCAAATTGGTAGTTATGTGTCTTACATTTGTGTTACATTTGACATGTTGTATTTTACATTTTAATTTTTTATTGTGAAATGAGTTATGTTTTTTGGGCATGTGGTATTGATATGCCATGGTATTGTAACAAAACCTATTTACAAGTTAAATAATATCCCTAGTAAAGTGGGGGTGGATATATATAGTTAAGAATCTTATTATATTGCACACTTATTGTAAGTATTAAGTTTTTATGTGCTTAATTGTTCTTAAGTTTATTCCTAAGCAAGAATATAGAATGAATTTTCTATGGATGACTATTAATTTAGCATTGACAAATATAGGTTCCTTTTAACTTCCATCACATCTCTATATCACCTTTAACTTTTTACTATTTTTTAATTGATTGCACATATAAATGTTAAACTTTAAATGTTTTAAAAAATTACACTACTACAACATTACCCCCATATTGAACTGTAAAATAGCTCTAGGTGAAAAAATATTTTTATTTTTAATATGTTTATTAAAGCCACTGAATTCTGCTCTTAAGCTTCCATGTGACTTTAAAAAGTATTGCCTCATTGTTCGCTAAGAATTGTTGTATATTATGCTAAGGACTACGATGGACAGAGGCTTTGAGAGGTTGATTTCGGAGAGTTGAGGTAAGTATGTTCTTAGAGCCTGCTCGTAAAAATGGTTTTTTCAAAGGAACTGTCTGTTAAGGTGCATGGGTGTGGATACATTAGCTTTGTGGAAGTCATTGAGCAGAACTGTCTCTTATGGTCCATGGATATGGATGAATTTGTGTGGTGGAAGGTATTGAGTAGATTTGTCTATGGATGAAGGAAAACCTCGACATAAGATTTCTCTACTGTGTCTTTGTATCAGTTTTTCCTCTATTTCTGCCTGGTTTGTGCATGAATAGGTATACAATATATGGTGGTTTAGGTGCATATAATATTTTGATTGTTATGGAAGGAGATTCCAAGCTCTTATGGAAGAAATGCAACTCGAAGGATACAATAAGGATTAAGCCTGAATTTTATGGGAGCTCAAAACTTGTTTTTAAGGGAGCTCATTTATTTGGAAGCTCAAATCTTGTTTTTAAGGGAGATTGTTTATCTACATCATGCCCTATATCAACAGAGTGGGTAAGAAATATTGACATTTCCAACACTGGGGCGAGGATATGTCCTTAGAGATGGGGGAGGTGATTATGATTTTATGGTTATTTCTTGTAGCCATTATCATTTTACATGGAATGATAAAAACAAGCTATAAGACAAATGTTAAACTGCGGGAGTAGACTTCCCCCACAGGAGTTATCCTCTGATTCAGAGTCCCTATCCTCACAACAACAATGAAAGTGGTACTATCTTTGGAGAAATTGGATTGATTCTTTCATCATATCCAGACCCTAAAAATATTTTGGAATAAAATTATGCTCCTAATGGTGGCGTTGTCCTGGATGTTGATGTTGATACTGTTGTCATGTATGATAGCTATGCAATAAGGGTCTGACTGGTTATTTCGGCGAGAAAATTGCACCACCTTTTTTCTGAACCTCCAACGGCCACTGGTAAACGGTCTCAATCTCCCTCTTTGCCCGCTCGATTTTGGCTGGGATCGTTTTACTGACAATATCTCGTCAGTGTCAGGATTTTCAATTTCTATGTTTTGCAGACTGGGAACAGCTGGGAGTTGCTGACAGTTTGAGTACTTCAAGGTTCCATTTGGTCTAGATTTGGGTTATCCAGGTTGTGGTTTATGCATGTGACGACCCCTATTTAAGGGAGTATTAAGTACACTGACATTTCCTCATTTGAAAACTATTTCCCACTCTATTCAGTATCAATTAGTTTGGTGGGTTGACAAACTATCTCTCGGATGTTGTGTATGGTTGGGATCCCTAGTAAAAGACTCGAAAATTATTTATGTTTGTCCTTACTTTCCATTTATGAACGGAGGCATGCCTTCTCAGTTATCTATCAACTTGGTGTGATTTGACATACACCTAATCTTGCCACCTCACTACTTTGCTCCAAGTTGCATCAACAACAAATTGAATCTGATGGATGTGTTTAATGACATTTTGTCATTTGACACTTCCACTCATGAAGCCTTGATCACTGCCACGATTGCAGTGAAGCAACGACATCTAGAAGATTTTGATGTGGACACATGTTTGATTGCCCATTCCATTGTCAAGCCTCCATTTTTCGCTGAAGGTCTGATCATTGTCGAGCTGAGGGTAATACACAAGCAGGTAACAAGGGTGCAAATCAATATCGCAGTTGGGGGCAGAAAGTGAACTCCTCCTACAAACCAACCATGGACGTGAAATAAATATCATTAGAGTATGATTATTTGTGGGGGAGGCTGGCCAGCCTCCATAAGAGGGCGTTAATTGGACGCTAGATGTTTTCTGATGATGGTGAAGTGGATATGATGGACTGGGCGAATAATTTCATGAATCCCATCGTCGGATACACCCCCAAGGTGAGCTTGCTGCTAAAAAACTGGTTTAGCATTCATTTTATGCATGAAAATGATGTGGAGAAGATTTTCCAGAAGACATGGGTGCGGGATAAAATCTTCATGCAACCATTACCTTGGTATCTTGGCTTTAATCCTGTTATGGAAGTGCCTAAAAGTAAGGTTGTCTGGGTAAAGTTGCTCAGACTCGCTCTCAAATTCTAGACATTGACGGCTTTAAGAGCCATTGGAAACTCCATAAGGTGTACGAAGTATATTGACCCCCGCATTCTTGGCTCCAATGACAAAAGAGTCGCATGGATATTGGTGGAAGTTTGTTTCTCGGGCGGTCTTCCTGGGGATGTTGATTTGGTCTGGGGACAAAGGTGGCACAGGAAAAGAGTTGATTACTGGGGTGTACCATTCAGGTGTTTAATATGTCACCACACTGGGCATTTGAAGGGAAGTTACCGTTTGATGTTTAGAAATTCTCACCGTGGTAAGAAGAGTATAGATGGCTCTTGGAAGGACAAAATAGCTCCGGGATCTCATGATGGCCTCCCATCGGGTAAGTCTCTTCCGCCGTCTTCTGATGATGAGATATATGCTTCGGCTAGTGCTCTTAGTGATAAATCCTCTCTCCCTATCAATGAAGTTGCACCCTCTAGTGACCTTAATCTCTCTGTAGAAATTAACCTAGCTGTGGGTGACAACAGCTCTAATCATATGGATGGGATGCATGACCAAAAAAATTCCCTCGTGTATGAATCCTCTGATGGCCCCCTAGAATCTATCACCCCCACCGCTCCTACGACTGTCTCTCCCTTTATTCCCCCTCTTGAATGGGCTTCTCCACAATCTCGTCGACATAACGAACCCTTGGACATATCAGATTCACCTAGGAACACTGTGGGTAGTGATATAGACTCACTCCTAGACAATCTGAACCTCGACCTTGTGGCCTTAATCATATTTGATAGGGCCCCATAGGAGCCCTCCATTGTCATTTATCCTATCTCTAGAAGCAACATCATTATGTATAAAACCTCAAAATCTAGTTCATGACATTTCAAGGGTAGACTCAAAACCAAATCTCTATTCTAGGATGACTTCCAAGACTTAATGGATGTCCCCATCTCTGCATCCGATGATCTCAGGGCGCTTAGAGAAAGAAACCCTTCTGGGGTTACCAAATGACCTCCATCCTATCTTTGAAAATGAGGGGTATGGGCAGCTCCTCCAAACAATTATGCCTAAAATAACTGCTATTTGAAGCGTACCCATCTATCGCTCTCTTTCAAGAGACTTTGTGTAATAGAACGAAAGCTATCAGTACATTATTAGCTATAAGGCTGGGATGGCATGCGGCAGCCATTGCTGTGGTTGGACGTGCAGGAGGATTACTTGATATATGGGATCCATCGTATGCAAATTTCTAGGCATACAGATTTTTTGGCGGTATTGTTCTATCTGGGGGTATCTGGGGATATCCAGGTATTTTGAACATATTAAATTTGTATGCACCCTGTCAAAATCGGCTATCCTTCTGGGCCCAATTGTACAAATCTGGAATCTTAAATATCGATAATCTTATAATTATTGGGGATTTCAACTCAACTCTACATACATATGAATCTTGGGGGCTCAGAGCCAAACTTGACCCACTGGCGGACCACATTGGGAGGATATTTGTTAAGTTCCATCTTAAAGATATCCGACCCTTTCCTCTTGTTCTGACATGGACAAATCGAAGATCAAATGATGATTATATCAGGAATAGGCTTGAAAGGGCTATGGTGGGCGGGGCTCTGTTTGGTCTATTGGGACATCTGAAGTCTTGGGTGATGGTGTCGAACCTGTCAGACCATATGGCCATTCTCCTTTCTTGGCGTGTAGAGGGTAAGCGGTCTGGGGTGCCTTTCAAATTCAACCGTGCATGGTTGGAGGATTCTGAATATAATATCTTGGTGAAGGAGTGCTGGAGCAAGAACATACCCTATATGGGTGTATATGGATGGGAAAAATTATCTGAAAAAATCCAATAGCTAAAATGCATTACAAAGGAATGGGAAATTAAGAAAAAAGAATTGCTTCAGGCAGAATTAAAAGAAATAATGATGAAAATCAACATATTACATGTTGATTTGGTACTCAAGTCTCCAGATCAAGATCTATACAACTTAATTGACAAGCTACAGAGAAGGAAGATGGAAATTTTAAAGATTGAAGAGCTCACATGGAAGCTTAAGAGTAGAATTCAGTGGCTTAAGAAGGGAGACTTAAACACAAACGTTTTCCATAAAATTTCCAATGAAAGGAAAAACAAAAATACCATGTGGCACATTCAAAGGGGTGATGGGAGTAGAGCCATCTCTATGATTGAGATTTAGGAGGAGGCCTTCACACATTTCTCGACCTTTTACCAAGTAGACCAGAACATTGATCCTTGCTGTCAGACTTGGGTACTTGAGCATATTCCAAAAGTGTTTCATGTTAAGGCTATCTAGGTTTTGAACTCGGAAATTACTAAGGAGGAAGTAAAGAAATTTTTGAAATCTCTCAACCATGACAAGTGTCCGGGGCCGGATGGTTGGCCGACTTAATTTTACATCCATTTCTTTGATATGATGGCCGAGGAGATTACAACAGTTGTGGAACAGAACCAGATTATGGGACACATTCCTGCAAACATGAATTCCACCTTCCTGGCGCTTATCCCTAAATCTTCTAAGCCCAAGGAATTCTCGGATTTCAGGCCTATAGCACTATGCAATATAATATATAAAATCTCATCAAAAATTATTGCTAACAGGATCAGGGATATTTTATCAAAGAACATTTCTTTTGAGCAATACGGGTTCCTGAGGGGTTGATCTATTCATGATGCCATCGCTATTGCATAGGAGGCAATGCATTCTATGCATGCCAAGAAACATGAGGCTCTCATTATGAAGATAGATCTTCTCAAAGCTTATGAAAAAGTGGATTTGTTGTTCATTCGACTAGTATTAATGAAGATTGGGCTATCTATGGGGTGCATTAAATGGATTATGGCCTGTATAACGATAGTCAGATATGTTGTGATTATAAATGGGAAGCTGACTCAATTCTTTAGGGCTGAATGAGGTTTAAGACAGGGATGTGCATTGTCCCCTCTCATATTCATCCTCATCATGGACGGTTTTAGCAATCTCATGAAAATGGCTAAGCGGGAGGGATTTATATTTGGTTTTTCCTTCTCGAACACTGTAAGTATTACCCACTCGCTTTTTGTGAAAGATCTTCTCATATTTGGTTGGCTCATCAGGAACCACTGGTTTTACATTCACTATTTTCTTAATCTCTTTGGCACAGCCTCTGGACTTTGCATCAACAAGGAGAAATCCTTCCTTCTATATGAATATGGAGATGCTGGCGAGATAAATTTCATAGCTGGGTTTCTTGGAATCCAGACTAAGAATGAAAAAGAAAGATTATTATATTTGGGATACAGAATTAAGCCATGTGGATACAAGGTGAGGGATTGGAAGTGGCTGGTGGAGAAGTTCAAATTCAAAATCGCCAAATGGACTCATAAATGGCTGACTCTAGGAGGTAGATACATTATGATTCAAGCGATCCTCTCCCAATTTATTGTATATTGGGGACATCTCTTTTTTATGCCAGAACAAACAATACTCCAAATCAATGCAATACTATCTCAGTTCTTATGGATGAGTGCTTCTATGGGAAAGAGGCGTCACCTATGTAAGCTTGAACTATTAACTATTTTAAAGAAACAAGGGGGATGGGGCATATTAAATACCATGGATTTCAATTATGCTCTTCTCATTAAATCCCTATGGAGGGCCATTAGTGATCACAGAATATGGTCTGAGATAATTAATTGCAAGTATTTATCATGGGATTCTTTACACAAAATATAATGTGATCAATTCTCCTTTCCAAGGGAAATATCGATAATATGGAAAGGCTTCAGGAGAATTATGCCTCTATTTGTGGAAAGGCTGTCGTGGAGGTTTGGAAATGGACAGAGAATTTTATTAAGTTGTGACAAAATATTTGAGATGGTAGCAGCCCCTCTATTGGAGGAGCACATTGTCCATAGACTTGCTCATCGAGGAATTATATATCTATCACAGATTATATATTATTGGGCACATGGGGCACCCATATGGAAGACCGCCACACAAATCGACCTCCAGGGTATGGATGTGTTTGACTAGAACATGTTTGTAAAGAAAATACAGGTGGCTAGGTTGTGTTTGATGGCCGGTGGCGACAGGATTACGTGGGAAGGGGCTATGAAATGGGACTCTTTGGTGGTTAAAGATATATATTCCTACATTTCCCTACAATCAATACATGATAATACATCCTCTGATTTCTGGATCTTTTGGCACAGACGAATTCCCACCAAGATTATCCTATTTGGATGGTTAGTATTGTGGAAGAAAATTCTTATGTGGGATTCTCTCATCAAAAGGGGTCTTTCTGGCCAGAGTCGATGTGCCCTCTATCTCCTACATGTTGAAACAGTGGACCACCTATTCTTCTCCTGTCCTTTAGTACTTCTAATATGAAAGCTTTTCAGCCCTTTTCTAATGGATCCTACGTGGGCATTGGTGGACTTCATGGACACTTTTCACAAATGGGACAAGATCTCGAGCAATTTCCAATCACTGCCTTTTTTCCTCATATGGGAAGTATGGTTAGCCAGGAACATGTATATTTTTGAAGGTAAGACAGTATCCATCCCCCATATGCATGCTGCTATCATGAATTGGACTAATGATCAGGAACCTGCTAAGGAAAAAATATCTGATTATTCTCGCCGGATTCAGCCTTATCCCATCTCTCTCCCAGTGATATTTTTCGATGGGGCATGTTAGGATGGATTGATGGGCTGCGGGTTTTGGATCAAAATCTCATAAGAAGACAGAATTCACATATACTGGAATGGTGGGAATGGAACTAATAATAAGGCGGAGCTGATGGCATTATGGAGTGGTTTGATGGTGGCTTACAATTAGAGGCTGAGTGAGGTTCATATATATGGGGATTATAAAGTCATAATAGATGCTATATCTGGGAAATCAGTCTTATCCTCACCGAGATGTTAGGGATGGTTCATAAGAACCAAGAAATTATAGATTAAGATGAAGAAGCCACCCCTGATACATATCTAAAGAGAAAATAATACCAGGGCCGATGGGCTCTCTAAAAGGGGTATTATTATAAACTTTGGCATTTTGTAGGTATCACATTATAGAGAAGGACATCAATGTAGGATCTTTGACGTCCCCATTCCATGAGAATTCACATTTGGTAAATAGGCGACTACAGACAAGTCGGATCAAGCGAGCCTAAACCTCACCATCACATACAAGCGAGCCAGTATATGATTTATGTATACATTTATAATAACTTGACGCTATGACTACTGCAAGCGAGCCTGTACAACTCCAACTCGAACAGGAATGATCATGATTTTTTATTTTATATCTCAACTTTCAGATTCAATGTGCCCGAATAGGAAATTTAAATGTCTGTTCGATGATTTTGAAAATGCCTGATTTTGTATTACCTGTTTAGTATTGGTGCCTATGTCAATGCACTTTGATACATGGTGAACTATGGAGCAGTTGAATTCTGCTAACATTTGGTTTTTCTATTTCTATCTATGGATGGAAGGAAGTATGCTATACATATACACTTCATCATTGTGGTGTATTTTTCCATGAATGGAATGATGATTGAAAATGTACTGTTTAATATATAATAGACAACGTTTTTTTCTTTCTGAAAAAAATGATTTGAATGGAATAACAAAGTCATGTTTAAAGATTTGAATGGAATAAAGGTTTGGAAAATTATAAATTTTAAGTTAAATAAAAATTAGAATGATTTTTTTTTAATACTTGTGGGAGAACAATTATTACATTAACCAATAAAGAAACATTTAACAATGAAAATAAATTATTTTCATGTTTAATTTCATTTATAAAATAAATATGAAATAAATTACTAAAACGGTTAGGAAATGAGTTAAATTTACAATGATTAAAAGCCATAGGACAAAGTGTCATCTATATGCTAAAACTTAACATTTAGAGTTTTTGATAATTATTAACTAAGCATCTCATTTTCTGATGCTAAAACTTAACATTTAGAGTTTTTGATAATTATTAACTAAGCATCTCATTTTCTCATAACAATTATGAAGGAAACTTTAAAAATATTTGACATTAATGATGTATTGTTCTTATTCATTATTAAACATTATTTTTAGATTTATTCATGATGTTTATAATGAAATTCAAAACAAATTGAATCTTTCATTACAATGACATATTATTAATTTTTTTCCCAAATTAATTTATATAAAATGCATTAAAATTAAATATTTAAAATAAATATTAATTAAAATTAAAATTAATTAAATTAAAACTAACTAACTAATTAATTAATTAATTATAATTATAATTATATAGAAAATATTAAAATTAATTATTATTATTTTTTAAATATAAATATATTGTTTTAGTTTTAAAATTTCAATGTAAGGAATACTTCGCTCGTTGCTATGAAACCAAATTAATTTTATAGAAAATGTATTACATTATATAAAATGTATTACAATTAGATATTTGGAAACCTTAAAGAAGAATATCTAGTTAAATATGAATATTATTTATTTATAGGCAATAGTTAAAATTATTAAAAAATAATAATTAAAAGAAAAAATAAATAATTAATAATCAAAATTATATTTAATAATTAAAATATTAAAAATTATCCTAAACTTAATTAAAACTTATATATAATAATTTTAAAATTTATATATATATTTTAAAATTAATATATAATTATAACTTATATATAAAATTATAATTATAATTTGAATGTAAGCCAACTCTTTTATATTAAATATTTCTTTTATATTAAATATCTCAAAATAAAAAGTATAATTTTTTAAAAACTTTTATATTAAACATTTTTTTTAAAGTAAGATATAAATAACTTTTTGTTTTGTCATTAGCAAAACCATTTCATAAAATATAAATAACTAGATTTTTAGCGTGTCTTCTAATCCGTCAAAGTCACTCTGGGTGCTCAATTTCCCTGAAATTTGATCCTAAAAAGCCTTGCTAATGAGGCCCATCCTCAACCAATTGTGCTAGTAAAACTTAACAACTTAAAAAATTATAATAAATAAACTACAACATTTCTTATTATACAATTAAAAAGCACAACACTAAAAACTTTTTTTTACAAACACCTTCGTTATTATTGCCCTATTATTATTTTGTTTTATTTTGTTTTATTTGTCCATATATAATTTGTGTAACCGTTTGGTAAGATTACCAACAAGTTTTGTGAAGTATCCAATTTTAGTCTCTTAAATTCTCACTCTTCTATTTACCTGTGTTTGAGACATTTCCACTCCACTCTAGGCTTTGTTTTACTAATCTCATCGCATGTTATCAGGAATGTGCTAATCACTAATCTGCATTTGTTATTGGGATGTGTGGATTATTTTTATTTTAATTATAATTTTTAAAAATATTTTAGAATTTGATATACAAAATAATATTTATATACTAATTTTTGAAATATTTTTAAAATAAATAAATAAATAATTATGTTTAAAAAAATATTAAGATGCCTGAAATCTAATAAGATAGTGACATATAAAAGCGATAGAATTTTAATATAAGTTGATAAAGGATAAACACCGAGGTGAGTGATAAGGAATAACGTAAGGACGATGAAAATCGATGGGTATTGGCATCAACGAAAGGTTAAGTTGATTTTCTTTTACACAGTTATTTTAAATTAATCTCTGAATTTATATTAGCGTCTAGATTGTTGTTTATTAAGGTACACCTTATTTTCCTTTCCAGTTATTTTAATTCTGACTTATTTTATAATTAGCGTCTAGATTGTTGCTAAGTAAGATACAAATGTGGTGTACAGAATCAGGAAAAACCTCAGCATCTGGACGCATCTATGCATCGTTAGCCTACTTCTCACAGACAGACAGGGTTTTCCACACAAAGACCGATTAAGCTTCCACACTCACAGTACGCGGATAAAAGGTAACTATGATGGTACTGCAGCAGTGTTTAACGTGGATAGTTATGGAGCCAATGAAAGCGGCCCCTGCGGCGACTGTCAGGTAAAACAAAAATATTTACTCACAAGTACTCTTAGGTTACATTATGAGTGTACTCTTTAGGTTACATTGCTGTGGCAAATGTTTAGAGATGTTAAGTAAATATGTTGCGAGATATCATATTGAACGATCGCGTCGAGAGTGAAGCGAGAGAGATGTTATAGTGAAATAAATCATGATTAAAGTATATACAACAAAAACTGTACAGACTGAAATAAATCATATGAAAATATATACCACAAAAACAATTCAGATTCAATTTAACTTTCAACTATTCATATTCCTATTTTTCATCTCTGGAAAGTAGCTTGCCATACATTGAGTAAGCAATGGTTGCAGCTGATAGGCACCATCAGAGGTCAATGGAACTTGAACGGAAAGATAGGATGAAGAGGACGAGGGGTCGAAGACTGTGAATGTCGATCGAGCTGGAGAAGAGGAGCAGCAGGAATGGTACCAGACATGGCTTTGAGTGGGTACTACGAGGGTCTTTCAGGGTTGAATTTACAGGTTTAGTTGCTTGGAGACTGTGAGAAGGGAAGCGCGTATACCATCGCTATGGAGCCATTTTTCTTATATAAGTTACATATCTCGTTGTAGTGAGTGTCTAAACAGCTCTAGTAACTCTTAAGTAACTGTTTCCCTGGACAGTGAGACTTATATATGGGTAACTGTATCTGGTGTCACCTTCCTGAAATTTCACAGTTCACAATTGGGCAGAAGATCGGAGAACTAGACAATTTTTTCTCGTCGTTTTGGGATAAGTGTTTACAATACTGTTATTTCCTTATAATACAGTGGTTTTTTTCCTCTGAAAAAAGAAGTGTTTACATCCCATTACTCTGTCCAAGCGCTGTAAAAGTGCCGAGATACAAATCCGTCAACACTGGTGGGATATCAGTGGGTGTGCTCCGTGCGGTTGAGATGTCGAAGACGGAGGACACATGTGGAAGACGGAGGACACATAACTCTGTGCTGATCTTGATGCCTGATTCTCCGGGGCAGCATTCTCGGTTCCCTGCCTTTCAGGCCATCCATGGTTTGAATTTTCAGGCTGCCCTTTACCGGATCTCGACTACTCTCCGGTCAACGGGATATTTTAAATTTTTCCGAGTGTGTGGTAGGTGACAGTTATTGACACTGCGTGGACGGCGCGTACTCCTTGAGAACTCCCACATAAATGTACAGGCTCATTTTTATTGGCTTTAATATCATCCAGATGGGCTAGGTGGCTGCAGGTGCATTATCTGTAGGGGTAGTTTCTTTTGCGGTAGTGCAAAAAAGTAACAGAATGGTCTGGAATCGGGTAGAGATTTTGAAAAAATATGGCAAAGATTTTATCAGAATTTTGTTTACAGTTGTTAAGCTTTAGTATTTTGGGTGCCTTAGGGGTTTTTGATAGTGCTGAATCCATTTCCATTCTCAAAAATGGATTCCAAACACTGCAACTACCTCATTTTTTGAATTTTATTGAACCATATTCCGGCAAAAAACTGCCGTCCGGGCTATTCTGTTGCCTGGGTAGACAACTTCGTTTCTTTTGGATCGCATATGATTTTGTGGACCACTGTGCCACTTACTCCCACATTTATCATTTGTTCATTTTCCCCATACGGGCGGTGTTGGCAGTTATTAACATTTATTGGAACATACTACTTTTCTTTTTGAGAGCGTTGAGAGATGCTTTCTCTCTCCAGGGGGAGTACAGATGGCTGATCTTGAATCATTTTTGGCTGAGTTGGATGCCGATCCACATCCTGACGCGTATTTGCATGCAGTCGAGGTGGCGGAAGAACGTGGGAAACATACATCTCTTTCTGTTAACCTCGATCATTTGACATTTTTGGATGTCGATGTTTCCTTGTGGAATGTCTTTATACTAGACTATGTTAGAATTGCTCATACTACCCCTAGTTTGGCACATATTGGTTGTGGGAAAAACCACAGACTTTTCGTCCGACATTGTAAACCCTTTAAGCCTACGACAAAGGGTAGATTGTTAAGTCTTGGACCCAACATTATGTGGGATCGTTTTGCGAGCCTGCAATCTCGGGCACTGGTGGGATGCTGGGTCTACAAGAAATACAGTGCACTGGATATGTCTCAGTGGATTACGGAGGCTTGGATAAAATTGATAGGATATCCATCGAAGATTTGCATGCTACAAAAAGGGTGGTATAGTTTTCATTTTATGGATCCGGATGATGTTGGCGAGGTCTTGAGGCGGTCATGGGTGGTGGGATGGTGTTTCCTGGGCTTACATCGTTGGTATGTTGGGTTGAACCCTACCAGCGACACACCAAAAAACCACTTGGTGTGGGTCAAACTGCCAGGACTCGTACTGGAGTTGTGGATGATACAAGTTTTATCTGCTATTGGAAATTGTATCGGGAAGTGCCGATTTGTTGATCCTAAGTGCCTGGCAGTATTCGACAAACGAATGGCATGGATACTAGTTGAATTTTCTTTTTTGGGAGGCCTACCTCCTCACATTGACCTCATTTGGGATCAATTGAAACATAGACAGATTCTAGACTACTGGAGGGTTTCTTTGAGATGTCACATATGTCACCAAACGGAACATTTGAGGCGCTCCTACACACTCAAGCCGATTGGAAAGCATCCACAGATGGACATGGAGAATGGACGAGCTTTGAACACTGTCCATGTTTGCTCGAAGGTGTGGGAAACTCCATGGGTGCCACCTCCGCATAAGATCTCCCACCATAGTAAGTTCACACATGCTTCCTATACTCTTAGTTCTCATGATATTGTAGATGTCGGGGGAAATGGGTCCTTATTACATGTGGGCAGTAGGTCTGCAAACCAGACATAATCACTCCAGAAGGGTGGGAAGGCCATTGCCCGGTCGAGTAGTTCATGAGCGTCCCCTCATTGTGCCAGTCGCACTCCTATTCACCTTTCAGATTCATCGCAGTATTTGGACCGTAGCTCTCGTGTTATGGTTGAATTGGACTCTGGTCCTCAGCCCACTTCTCCTTTGCAGGATGATCCTTGTGTTGCGCCGTATTCCCTTCCTCCTCGGTCATCCCCTGTTCCTAACCTTTTGGTCTCCCCGCAAAAATATGTTGGTAGCGACCTTGGGTTCATGTTACATAACCAGGAGGCCGACCTTGTCCCATTAGAGGTCTATACTACCCGTCCCACATCCCCAACCATTATCATTAGTCCTTTGTCTGCCTCCAATGTCACTATTAGAAAGGGAAAAGGATGTCCCCGGCTAAAGAATAAATCACTGGCATCTGGGATTTTGGACCTAGATATCCACTTTGGTAACTTTTAGAATATTCATGTTTCTTAGGCTATTGATAGGGTCCTTCGAGCACTAGAGCCCGACCATGCTAGTTCGTAATGATTTGTTGCACTTTGAATATCCGAGGACTAGGGGGGAGGACAAATTTGTTTCATTACGGAAGTTTTGCAGGAGGTTGAATGCTTTTCTATTTTTTTTTCAAGAAACTATGATGACAACTGACAAGTCATTATCCTACTTCCGTGTTATGTTTCTAGCATGGCGCATGGTGGTCAAGGACGTCGTGGGAAGATCAGGTAGGTTGACAGTGATCTGGGACCCTAGGTGGGTGTCTTTCATTGCATACAGTTTTTTTGGGGGCCTAATAATGATAGGCATATTCGAGGGCACAAAAACCGGATACACCTCATCAACCTATATAGCCCATACCGCGAGTGGGAACTTTTCTGGAGGAGGATGGAATCTAGCAGGGTTTTATCACCAAAAAACTCTATCATTGCGAGAGACATGAATTTCACACTTTAGATGAGTGAAATTTGGGGTGTAGTGCGTAGACGTGACCCTCTTGCAGACTTTCTTGGTGACTTGATTATAAATATGCATCTCATTGACCAAAAGCCTGAGAATGCATGCCCTACCTGGTATAATGGTTGCATTACAAATGATTATATTGCAAAACACATTGACATAATCATGGTTAAAGAAGATTTATTGGAGAACATGGGAAGGGTCAAAACCTAGGTAGAAGCATTACTTATATCAGACCACAGACTTATGATTATGGAATGGCAGTTTGAACAAAAGTTGAAGGGTTTTCCCATTCAATTTCAATAGAACATGGCTTGAAGACAAGGAGTTTAATGATATGGTCAGGCATTTTCTACATACACAAAGGCGTGAGGCAGGGATACCTGCAATGAAATATCTGTCTGACACTTTAAGAATTCTTAAACAAAAGGTACGAGAGTGGGAAAACAAGAAAAAACTGAAAATGCTACACGACCTGGAGGAGATTGCCAGGGAGACGGAAAGAATATTTGAAAATATGGACAAAGGTCAAATGACTATGGAAGGATGGAAAAGACTTAAAATATTGGAGGAGGATAAATGCAAGACTCTTCTCATCCAAGAGAAGATGTGGAGGCTTAAGAGTCGTTCCATCTGGCTTAAAGAGGGTGACAAGAACACGAGATATTTTCACACTTTTGCTAATGGCAGGAAGAACCAGAATGCCATCTGGAATATTGAAATTGATGGGAACATCATCAGCACTACTGCAAGAATACAACTGGAAGTAGTCAATCAATTTGACAAATTATACAGGGAACAGGGGTTATCATATGTGGAGGACCATATGTGGGTGGCCGAGGACTACCCTAATATGTTTACTGAGATGATAACCAAAGACTGAATAGGGAGGTAAGCATGGATAAGGTTGAAAGGGTACTCAGATCTTTCACCCTGGACAAGAGTCTGGGTCCGGGTGGGTGGATGCACGATTTATTTTTACACTTTGCAGATCTGTTGTTGAAAGATATCACATACATGGTAGAAGAAGCTCGACTATCGGGACATGTTCACAGGGCAATTAACTCTACGTTCTTGACACTTATTCCAAAGAAAAAGGGCACGAATACCTTTGAGGATTACCACAATCTCACTCTATAATACACTATACAAAATTATATCCAAAATTATCGCAGAAAGAATCAAGGGAGTTCTCTCCAAACACATAACCAGAGATAATTCTGCATTTCTCAATAATCACATCATACATAATGTTGTGGCTACGACTCAAGAGATTCTTCATATTGTACAAAATCGTCACATGATAGCCGTAGTTATGAAAGTGGACTTGAGCAAGGCATATGATAAATTAGACTGGGTTTTTTCTAGGATGATATTATACAAAATTGGAATGGATAAAGGATTGATTGAATGGGTAATGGGGTGCATATCCAATGTACACATGGCTGTTATTATTAATGGGAATGCCTCCAAGTTTTTTAGAGTAGGCAGAGGTTTGAGACAAGGTTGTGCACTATCTCCCCTTTTGTTTATTTTAGTGATGGATGAATTAAGCATCAATATTAACAAGGTTGCAGCGGGGGGTAACTTTCGAGGAATAAATATTATTGAACATAGAGATATCACTCATATTTTCTTTGTTGATGATGGTCTAATTTTTTGCATGCTTATCACTCTAATGTGGAAGAACCTCAAAAACATTTTTCAGAGATTCTATGAAGCGACAAGAGTGCTTTCCAATGAGGAAAAGTCGTGCCTAATTATATCTGAGGGGGATAGGGCGACCATAGAACAGGTTGGCGATATTTTTAAATACAGGATCAGGCATATTGAGGAGGTGTTGACGGGAATAAATGTCCGGCCAACAACAGGGGATCTCCCAGGTAAAAAGCCCCAACTAGACTCTAAACCGTTTGTAATAGGGATCTCGTCTGGGATGTGGGTCTGGCTACCGCTGAATATACCTTTTCTCCGCAAGATAATGAGCCTTGCAAATCTGTGAATACACGGTTACTCAAATGATACAATACAAATGTTTGATGTGTTATGAAACCAACTCCAAAAATAGAAGAAAATAGAGATCAACGCCTTAGAAATCAACCACTTCGAGGGGGAAACCTCCAATACATTACATAAATGAACAATTCTTGGATGATACAAATGAGAAAACCTCCTTTATATATATAGGAGTCCATGGGACCACAATGTAATCCTAGCCGACTTAACAATAATAATTGAAGGGAAAAATAATAACAATATGGGGGTTACAGGGGTACAACAATAACAATAAGGGGGTTACACTAACAACAATAAGGCACTATACTAGTAATATAGGGACCTAACATGCTCCTCTCCTTCAAAAAAGTGTTGTCCTCAACGCTTGAGTAGCTTCGGGTGCTTTTGTATGAAATTCTCATCCTCCCATGTAGAATCTTCAGTGGGTAAGTTATTCCATTTGATGAGATACTCTAAAATTGATCTATTTCATAGTTGTCGAGTTCTTGTTTCCGTCACTGCTTCAGGTTCCAATATGGTTTTTCCTTCCTCATCAAGTTCTGGCAATATTTTTTGAACTGGAAGTTTGTCCCATATAACCTTTTTTAAGCATGAAACATGGAAAACTGGATGCACTCGCAAAGAAGCAGGAAGCTCCAATTTGTATGCCATCGTACCAATATTTTGCAAAACCTTGTAGGGACCATAGTACTTTGGCGATAATTTATTATCCTTCTTAGCTTGCTTGAGGGACATTTGTTTATATGGTTGTAGCGGTAAAAATACCCAGTCTCCCACATCAAAACTTCTCTCACTGTGATGTTGATCTGCCTGTTGTTTCATTTGATTTTGTGCCAAATTTAGGTTATCCTTTAAGAGTTGGAGAACTTGTTTTTGATGCTCGATGTGATCTTCCACTGCTTGAACCTTAGAATTTTCTCTTAAAGATGATGTGATGGATGATGGATGATATCCATAAAGTGCCATAAATGGGGTCATTTTTGCTGCAGTATGGAAGGAAATGTTATACCACCATCCAGCCAGAGGTAACACTTGACCCATTGTGTTTTTTTATCAGATACAACACAACGAAAATATCCTTCCAAACATTTGTTCACCATCTCAGTTTGACCATCGGATTGAGGATGATAAGATGAGCTATGAGCTAGTTGATTACCCAAACAAGAAAATAATTTCGTCCAAAAATTTCCAGTAAATATGGGATCTCTATCACTTACAATAATCTTCGGGTTTCCATGTAGATTTTGGATGTTTCCATAAATATTGCATGCTTGTACTTGCTTTAAATGGATGAGATAATGCACAAAAGTGTGCATACTTGGTAAGTCTATCAACTACCACCATGATGACACTCTTTCCTTCAGACTTAGGTAAACCTATGATAAAATCCATTGAAATCTCCTCCCAACGTTGACTTGGAATGGATAAAGGTTATAGAAGTCCCGGGGTCTTAATTGTCTCAACTTTATTCTTCTGGCAAACCAAACATTCCACCACAAACTTTTGAATATCAGATTTAAGGCCATCCCAAAAAAATTCTTTCTTCACCCTGTGGTAAGTTTTTAAAAATCTTGAGTGTCCTCCTAAAGGAGAAGTGTGCAATTCCAAAAGAATACTTTGTTTTAGTTGGGAATTATTACAAAGATATAAGCGATCTTTGTACCATAAGGAATCATTTTTCCAACTAAATGTATCAGATGTACTAGGATCTTGCTGCAAATTTTGAATGAGTGTTCAAACTTCTTCGTCCTTCTTCCATTCATCCCGTGCTTTGGTTATCCAATCTAGTTGGATAATAGAAATGGCACAAAGCAATGCTTCCACCTCTTCATCCTTTCTTGAGAGTGCATATACAACAACATTTAGCTTCCCTTTTTTGTAGATGATTTCAAAGTCATAACCCAATATCTTTGTGACCCATTTTTGTTGCTCTTCCGAAGATAGTCTTTGTTCCAAAAAGTGTTTAAGACTATCATGATCAATTTTTACTTTGAAGTGTCTTCCCATTAGGTAAGGTCTCCATTTCTTTAGTGCATGTAGTATTGCCAACATTTACTTCTCATAAATATCCTTTTGTAAATACTTTCCTTTAATTGAATGACTTTCAAAAGCAATGGGTCTTCCTTCTTGTGTTAAAACAACACCAATTCCATTTCTTGAGGCATCACATTCCACAATAAAGGTTTTTGTGAAGTCTAGTGTAGCTAAGACTGGTGCTAGGCACATTGCTTTAGAGTCCATGAAAATGCATCTTTCTTCAATAATGTTGTTATAGGTGCTGCTATTCTCCCATAATTCTTGACAAACTTGTGATAATACCTTAGCTTTGCAGAAATCGCATGGCTTGCTTTATGGTTGTGGGGCTTTCCATTCCTTCATGGCTTTAATTTTTTATGGTCTACCTTAACACCCTCTCGAGATACAATATGACCTAGATATTCCACCTATTGTACTCCAAAGAAACATTTGTAGGTTTTTCCTACAGTTGTTTCTCCTCCAATATTTGAAGCACCTTGTCAACATGTTGAACATGATCCTTCTGCGACTTGTTGTAAATTAGTATATCATCAAAAAATACTAATAGAAATTTTCTAAGTAAGGGTTTAAAAATGGAATTCGTCAACGCTTGAAATGTACAAGGTGCATTGGTAAGGCCAAAAGGCATGACAAAAAATTCATAGTGACCCTTATGAGTTCGAAATGTTGTTTTTGGAATATCTTGAGTCTTCATTCTAATTTGATGATATCTTGAACAAAGATCCATATTCGTAAAATAAATTGCCCCATGTAATTCATCCAATAATTCATAAATCATAGGAATGGGAAATTTATCTTTAATAGTGAGCTTATTGAGCTCCCAAAAATCCAAACACATGCGCCATGATCCATCATTCTTGTGCACCAAGACTACTAGAGCAGAGAAATAACTTTGACCAGGTTGAATTGCTTGACCTCTAACATTTAACGATCCTTATGTTCAATTTGGCTCTTTTGGACAAGGATATACTGTGGGCACGATGTTTGGAGGAACACTAAGTCAAATGAATAGCATGATCATGATCACTTGAATAGGTAGGTGTCCTTTGGGAGTATCAAACATCTTGGAATGATTGTCCAAGACTTTTTGGAGATCTAGAGAAATAGATGATTTTGATGTTGGAACTTCCAGTGAGCATAATTGTAATTATGCCCTGTTGTTATTTATTTAGAAGCTTTGTTATTTCATTAGAGCTTATTATCTTTCCTGGCTTTCCTGCGGTACCCCGTAATTCAATTTCCTTTCCTTCTGAAAAAAATTTCAAGAAAATTTCTTGAAAATTAAAAGATACCGTCCCCAAAGATTGTAACCATTTTACTCGTAGTACAACATCATCACCTCCCATTGGGATGGAAAGCATTGGAATATTCAATACATATTCCCCCATGGCTAGCTTGATATTATGGAATTTTCCAGAGAAATTTATAGTTCATCCATTCTTAACCATCACTTGACATTCTGATGCTGGGTATAAGAAATAATTCAATTCCTTGGCTACCTTACAATGAATAAAATTATGGGTACTACCTAAATAAATCAACACTATTACCTTTTTCTTCTTGATATGTCCTTCTATCTTAAGATTTTGGGGAGTGGTAATTCTTTCCAATGCATTACATGATATGGTCGGACTCATTTCTTCTTCTTCTAGGGTCGGTTCCTAGTGTATATCCTCTTCTTTTGAAGTTTCTTGTTCATTTTATTCCTCCTCTTCACAATCTATGTAAACTAATTTCTTCTCATCACACTTATGATATTTAGTGTATTTGCTATCACAACTGTAGCAAAGCCCTTTTTATCTTTTTTCTTCCAATTGTTGTGGTGTCAACCTTGTAGGTTGTGGAAGTCTAGGAGTGGCAACACTTCCATATTTATATATGTGAGTGGTAGGCTTCCTTGTCGCAATAATTTTACATTCAATTTTCTTGCAACCTGAATGCCTTCTCCAATGAATCAGGTTCCCAAACATGAAATTCATGTTGGATGTTATCCTTTAAAGTTCCTATGAAGACATCAATCTTGTGTTCCTCTGGAATATCAATTACCCTTCTATTCAATTTTTGGAAGTCCTAAATGTGCTCCACCACTGAACCCTTTTGTTTGAGATTTATCAACTGGCTAAAGAAAGTGTTTCTCTTTGTATATTCATAATGTGCTATCATTTCCTCTGTAAAAATTGGCCAAGTGACAAATTTTTATGGGAGCAAAGCCATCGATACCATACAAATGTATTATGTTCTAAATGGAAAGTTGCAATGCATACCTTTTGTGTGTTTGCACATTATTGAGATCAAAATATTGCGCTATCTGTACTATCCATGTTACGAGATCCTTGCCATCAAACTTCCTCATATCCATATTTGGAATATAGTAGTTCTTCCATCCAACATTAGAGTTTATGAAATCACGATTAACATTTATTTTTTTCTCATCATGAGTTTCCTCTACTATCTTTTCGCCATTAGGAATAGTTTCTTGTATCAAATTTGTCAAACCTTCCATGTCTTCTTTTAGATCATTCTTCATGTTTTCCATGTTATCTTTCATTTTTTTCTTCCATTTCATCCATATTAGCTTCCATGCCATCCATCTTAGCTTCCATGCCTTTCTTCAAACCATCCATCTTCGCTTCCATGCCTTTCTTCAAAACTTCCATTTCATTTTTTGTTGCTCTTTGCGAGAGTGAAATTTAGTACACTTGCTCTTGTAATTTTGATAGATAATGTTGCAATTATTCATGTTCATGAGTCATAGTAGAGTAATTTGAGGGCTTAATGGGTGTTGAATTCTTTTTAGGAGGAATTTCAAAACCGAATACTGAAATATATGCTCAATAGGCCCTTGGAATCACTTGAAACTGATTTTTTTACACAAGACTTATGCAATTCGGAAAAAAATACACACCTTTTTCTTGCTTTTGAGGAGCTCTGTATTGAAATTAAATTATCTCTGTGATTTTGGATCTTCAATATCTAAAATTTGGCCCTGAGGTAGCCCTATGAATCCTCTTTCAAATGCCACAAGTCTACCTGATTTGGATTCTTGAAGACAAAGTTGTGTCCAATCTCCTATGATGACCTAATTATAGACTGGTTCAGTAGAGAAAATTTGTACGAATTTACACGTGTCACTGTTTTCTCCTTCAACTCTAAAATTGATAGAAAAAAAAACTGCAATTTGTGTACTTGTGGCCACTTTTTACAAAATTCCAATCTGATGCTCAGAGAGAGAGTTATGAAGATTTTCCCACGATCACCTCTTTGAGATGAAATTCGGGAGCCTGAAAAAGACCTAACGTACATAGACCAATATCTCCGAAATTATTGTGAACCAAGATCTTGAAATTTTATGATGATTTTCATCATGATTTCGTGGGCCGTGACTCACCAAATTTCAAATTTTCCGAAACTTCACGTAAAAAAAGGTTATTATGAAAATTCCGTTGATGACCTATTTAGGTTAACATGTGAGCCGCAAAAAGCCCTAACTTCGACAAACCATATCTCCGAAAATATTGCGAACCAAGATCTGAAATTTTGTGACGATGTTCCTCCAGATTTTGGCTTTGTACTCTAACAATTTTAGCTTCTAAAACTTCGTACAAAAAAAATTATAGCAAAACGTCCACGATGACCTCGTTTGGAGCAACGAACCCTAGAATCCAAAGCTTTGAAATCAAATGTTATGAAAACCACCTCCAAAATAGAAGAAAATAGAGATCATGCTTTAGAAATCAGCTCTTCGAGGAGAAACCTCCAATACATTACATAAATGTACAATTCTTGGATGATACAAATGAAAAAAGCTACTTTCTATATATACAGGAGTCCATGGGGCCATAATGTGGGATCCTAGTGGGGCCACATTGTAATCCTAGCCAACCTAACAATAATAATCAAGGGAAAAATAATAACAATATGGGGGTTACAATAGGTACAACAATAACAATAAGGGGGAAGTTACAAAAAACAATAAGGGACTATACTAGGCACATGTGGACCTAACATGATGAGTCTTTACCGAAAATGAAACATTATAAACAACAAAAATGAGATTCAAAGCATGCAAATCAAAAAGAAACGTTGTTAGCAAGATATCATGAAGGTTTATGCTTATAGAGCTGTTTGATCATGAAAGAAAATAGCTTCTATGATCGAAACACTTTCCACCTTAAGCGTTTTCCAAAAGATGAAACGATGTTAGTAATGAATTCACTATACATCTTCCACTCAAAACATACTCATACCATCAACACATCAAGTAAGCTTAAACGTATAAATGACATGAGCAGAAAACATAGATGAGTCAATTATAAAGATAATAAATACATAAGATGAAATATTCATAACACACACACATTAGTCCTCATATGATGCAATAGTGCAAACTAAAACATTTGTTTTATTCATTCACGAAAATATGCATTCAAAATGCCATACAATTATCTCTTCTCCTTTGGAGTCCGAAAAGATCCTTTACAATTCCCGTAGTGAGTAATTATAGAGAAAAATTGACCCTTGGGTGTCCCTAACCCTTCATATTCCAATCATAGCATGCTCTATGACCTAGGAGGCATTTTCAACTTGCGCCCAAATGGACAGACCTAGGACTGTTACCTCGCCGCAACCTCGCGACTCCGTGACATTTCCTTGGTCAAGGAAGTAATTGTGTGATTGAGAGGTCCAATATGTCTATCTCGTTGCCGATCTTTGAGGTAATTTTTCCACGCTTGATAAATATGCTTGAAGTGATGATCCGGGGAGTATCTTCCCTTAATATATGAAAGCACTCAAGAGCATCCGAGACCAAGGTGCGCCTCTTTACCGCGATCCGATTGGACATGCGCTAGCTTGGTGTAGATCCGGATTGGTGTAATGATGAACCGAATATTTTCCAGGAGGTCAACATCTCGGGAAATAACTCGTCTCAGGTCGTAGGAATGCTTCGCATGTCCCGGGCGACATCTTCCCTTGTTTTTTAGTTTCCAATGCTACCAGAGGAATATGGTGTACTTCGGCCATTGAATCGATGCCATTGATTAGGTGTTCATATAGAGACATTACCCTCTCTACATCCTTGACTAGTTTTTTACTTGGATTGTATCTTCATTCGGATCAACTTTGTCATTCTCGTGGTGTAGATCCAACCTTTCCCGTTGTGTGTCGAGCTTGTGGGTATATGTTTGACCATTTACGATGTTTTGGCCCAAAGTAGTGGAGGCCTCTTTAGTTGTGTAGTTCTATTTCTAGTTTATGCTTCGTGCTTTCAGCAGCGTGCGACTTTCCGTTTTATCACAAACATCTCCTCGTACACTTTCTTTATTGTGGCTTCCAAGGTGACCATCTCCCTTTGAATAGTAAGTGGAAATTCGTTGGCTCAGTGTCATGTAAAACATAGCTTTTGGATTACTCTTCCAAGACCTCCTTGTCCTTTTCAGCCGAGCCGCCTCTCGCTTCGTAAACCAGAAATTGCTCTATAAAGAGACAAAAAATATCTTTGCTCATCCCGATCACATTTTCTTCCATGGTCGCCGCAGTGCGTCCCCGCCGATGCAATCATAATTGATTAATCCTAGTGGTTCAAAGAATATGTCCTTTTCCGTTGTGATTGCAAGAGGTGCGATTACTACAGGAGGAATTTCGTCTTTCATTCGATCTTATGCGTGAATTGGTCGTAGCCTTGTCGTGATACAAGGATCTCATCTTCGTTCCTCCAAGGTGCCGAGGTCCGAGAGAGGAAAATGCAAACTCTTCATAGGGTTGTCCGAGGTACATCAATGTGCGTCAACTTCTTGTTTTTTCCGTTGTATCTAGGGGTGGTGTCTTGCTCCCCCTTCTTCAAAGAATCTTCCCTCGATTTCTTGGCTTTCTTCCTCTCTTCTCTCCTCAGCCCCAAATTTATCCCGTTCTTCTTTTAACATGCATTCAACCTCTTCTCGTTCTTCCTCTTCCTTCCTCTTGCGTTCCTCTTCTTTCTTTTTTCTTACAAGCTTCTTCTCGCTTGCTTCCTTTTTGTTCTTTCCTCGATCGTTTCTTTCGTTGCTCCTTAGCTTGCTTCTTTTGTTTTTCTTCTTCGGTGTGCTAGGGAATCTTGGGTCCTTTTTAGTTTGTCTTCTTTTACCTTCTTTTAGGCCTCTTGCTATGCCTGGCCTTCTATGTCTCTTTTCTTTTGCCGTTGTTTAGAGAGACTACTACCTACATCAGCCCTCTAGCTTCTTGGCTTGGAAGATGAGGATTATCCTAGCGTGTCACCCTCTTCCTCTCGCGGTTTGATCATCCCCGCCCCCTCGACGTTTTATTTCTTTTCCGGTGTAGCCTCCCTATCCTTGTTGTACCAGCTTCTTAGTTTTTTCTTCAACAGGCATTCCATGTGTTGGTAATTCCATTTGAATTTGCCCCATTTGCAATATGCTAGGACGATCCTTTCGTGGTCATATGATTCGTGTGCTAAGGGCTAAAAATGAAATCTCTTGGTTTCTTCACTTTGCTTCTACTTCTTTGAAATCCCTAATTGTATAGGCGTCGATAGTGTTTATGAGGGTAGGCCATGGATTTTTCTTGCCCTCGTGAGGACCTTGGAAACTCCACTATCATCCGGTAGCACACTTCTGCAAGAGTAGCTTATTGGGTGATGAACTCGAGCAGCAGAGGTACCTTGAATGACCCGAAGACCCCGATGAAAGTAATGTGTGTGATGGGAAATCATTGGCCACTGCTATTGTCTACATGGCTCACCTAGACATGCACGGGCATCTTTTCTAAAAAACTTTTTTGTAGAGCGCAGAATGAAATTTTGCGAGATTGACTCCATATCTTGTTTGTACTTGGAGGCCCATAACACTTTTAACTTTTATGGATTGGTCCGTCATGCTCTACATCCCGCTTATGAGGCCATCCCGTGAATTAACATCTTGTGCATACCGCGTCCAATAGGTAGGAATCCATATAAAATTCCGAGGAACACCCTTCTTTAGGTGCTTGAAGCCGTTGATATGTTCGACCCGAGGGGTGCTACTATTAGGTTGGCCCAAACTGCTGTGTACCATATGTAGTGACAATGTACATGAGAGAGACCCATGTACCATTGGAAAGTAGTGGCATCCGGACGGCCGTACATCTTGCACTACATCTTGCACATCATTGTTGCCACAAACTTGTAATTTTCCCGAGGCCCTCCATTTTATATTCCCGATCCTTCCTAATCCTGTAACACCGAGTCCTCCCACCATCCTTCAAGGTCTCGATATGGGAACCGTATGAGTGGTCGCCTATCTCGCAGTTGAAAGTTTTCTCTCGTGGGGAGTCCATAGTATACTTCTACATCTTGCCCCTTTAGGTTAGTGAATGATTTCCAGTGATTCCTGATGACCCAAATTTTGGAGTCGACATTTTGTAGGATCCATTCAATAATCTATGCACATGGAAATATGGGTGGATGGGTGCCCGCATAGTGGAGCTTGAACCTCTTAACTTGAATATACACCCGCGCTCCGGGAGATCTTCCGGAAACTCGTGCTTCAGAACTCTCGATATACCCTCGGGTACCAACTCATCTTGTCCCCTTTCCCAAGCACACAAGCGTGTCTCCATATATAGGGGGAGGGGAGGGGGGCATTTATTCTTCCGAGATTTCTATTTTGGGACTCTTTGTTTCTCTTTTCGAACTGCCTGGGTCTCACATTATTGGAGGCCGTGAGATGGACACACACTCGAGCCGACTTTGATGTTCCTTAGCATATTCATGAAAAATCCCACGATAAGGCAGATGGCATAATTATATATATGTTAAAACCAATGAATCTTCCAAATGACTCCTCTACTTAGGTTGCCGCTACCGCCAAATATTATCTAAGAAAATGGATAGACTCCGTGACTTGGTGACCTTACGACTCAGGGTCGCCAGGGTCGCTAGGTCACACCCGTGTAAAATTCCTATGAAAACACTCGAGACTAAGTCGGCAAGGTCGCAAGGTCACGTCGGGGTGTGTGTACTCATGGAACCGTGATTCTTGCTAAATTTGGCGACATGCGACTAGGTCACGAGGTCGCTAGGTCGCTGGTCACTAGGTCGCAGGGTGGACAATGATTGGTTATGAGCGCACTTGGCGACCTGGCGACTCTGCGACTGCTGCGAGGCTCAAGTCTCTAGTCATGAGGTCACAATAGGGTTCCTTTAAAGGATTCCGCAGTTGATGAATGGTGAGGAAGGCAAAAACATCAA
Organism: Pinus albicaulis; assembly: GCA_034641835.2. NCBI lineage: Eukaryota > Viridiplantae > Streptophyta > Pinopsida > Pinales > Pinaceae > Pinus > Pinus albicaulis. The sequence goes on along the minus strand of JAXQQM020071592.1, from coordinate 37,883 downwards.
GTGGGATGGACAAATCAGATTTATAAGGCTCTTTCGAGGTAGGCTAGGCAAGGGAAAGTCAGAGATAGACTCGGGGGAAGGAAAGGCTTCGTAGAAGGAGATAGAAAGGTATAGGCCATGATGGGAGGTTCGACTCCCCCAACTGTGTCTCTGTTGAGGAGATTAAATGAGGCCAAGGTTGGGATTAATAAAGTAAGGTAGGGACAGATAAGGCAAAACTTAACCAAAAAGGAAAAGCAGGAGGAAAAGGAAACTTTGGAAAAATGTGCTCCAAACTTGGCTTCGTCGTGAGGCGTTTTCTTTCTCCGTCGTGTCAAATTTGACCTATGCGACCCTTTTATTTATAAAGGGTCGCACATGCGGTCATTTAATGCAGTCACAAATGGTCGCAGGGTGTCGTGGCTAGTTAAGGGATGTGCAACCTTGTGACCTTACAACTTTGTGACTCCGGGGGTCGTAAGGTTGCATGCCCGCATGGTCGCAAATAGGTAAGTTTTTAGACCAACATGCGGGACCGTGACTTCATGACCTAGGGGTCATCAGTCACCGAGGCGTTGATGTACCACAGTCGCAAAGTTCATGGTTTTATGAGTTTGCGACTTTCGCGACTATGCGACCGTCGTTAAGAGACTAAGCCCTGCATTAGAATTAAGGGATAATGCATGGAAAGAACTTCGAGGTTCTAGGCCTAGTCCGTGCAATAATTTATCTTTACCGAAAGGTCCGTCTAAATTTTAAATGGGAAAAATGAGAAGGTGTTGTAGCGGCTACAACAAATGGTAATTCATTGGTAGAACCTGTAACTTCTCGCCGTTGCTTCATCTTAAGGGGGGCGGGGGGAATAAGCGGTTGTTCTTTTCACCCCATGGGTCCCACTATTTTCATCCCCGGACTTTGCATGTTTTCTCCACCTCGTTTTCCCCGGCTCGAGGTGCTAGTTAACCATTTTTTCTAGACCTACGTAAAGGGTTGGAAGTAACCTTAAGGATTTCAAGGATCCAAGATAGTTATTTGGTCCCTATCAGGTTGCTCCGCCGCCAACGAACTTGGTGGTCCCGTGAGTCACTTCCTAGGAGTCACAAATATTTTCCTCCACTACCAACAGCCTCCGGTTAGTACCCCGACGGAGTCGTCGCATCGCCTCTACTAATGTGAAGCCTTTCTCAATCCTTTACCCTTAATTTCATGTGCTAATAGCAATTATTTATATGTGCCAAGGCACTTATTTTGACCGTGCTTAAGGATCATATATTTTGAAGGTGACAAGTATTTCGGGCGAATGAGGGATCCCGACTTATGTTTCTTATAAGAGAGGTTTCTCTTGGTCTCGTATGCAAAGATATTTGGTTTTTCTCTGATATCCTTTCGTCACCCGTGATTTTCCCTATTCCCTTTCCGTCTAGCGACCGATTTCACCGAAGCTTTCTTCGTACCACAATTCCTGAGCCGCATACAAGGTAGAGTTACTTGTGCTCGATTCTAGGACTTGGTCATGTTTTCCCCACTGTGGTGTCTATCATGTGCAAGCCTCGGCCACTTTGTGTTCCAGGGGTGATTCTTCAATAACAAGTAGATTTCCGGGTACGTATGCCAATTGAGTAACTACTCGTCTACCCCTCATCTTGAGGTGTTAGGGGAATGGGATTTCGAGAGCTCGCTCGAAGCAAGCCATTTATCAAGCACATAAAATGACGAAAACAAGAGTAAAAGAAAAACACAACTATGGTACGTATATGGTGACTCGGCCTTCCTTTTGGCCGCTGTGTGAAGTAGTGTTTAAGGTCATGTCCATTTACCGGAGTGATGTTAATCCTCCCTTCTAGGGTCTCGTAGCCCGTATGTGTGGGAGCCGACCTTTTCTTTGATCCGGAAGGGGCTTGTCCACAGGTGGTTTAACTTGGAGTGTTTCCCCTTATCTTCGTTATATTTGTCCCGTTTTTGAGGATGAGGTCGCCCACCTCAAAAACCTTGTTTCCGACGTGGATTTATCGAACCACAATTTTATCCGGCTCGTATTTAAAATTTTTTTTCCTGGGCCTTTAGCTTTTCCTCCTCCACTTCAAAAATGTATCTATACGGCTCGTAAGGCAAAAGGGGTACCATTGGTTTCTTGTGATAATTGAAGGCCGGGAGAGACAAGTTGGGAGGAAGGATTGCTTTGCCATACACAATAAAAATGGGGATGTGCCCAAGGATGGTTTGGGTAAGACCCGACTGGGGCCTACAGGTGTTATGGAGAGCATTATGCCATTTTCATTGCTGGTACAATTTTTTTTTTTGATGATACAGATGAGGTTATTATTGGTTGACTCGGCCAAAACCATTTCCTTGGGGATAATAGTTGGCAGAGTGTTTCGAGTACTATACCGTTTTCTGCGCAAATTAATATAATTTGAACGATGAAAAATAATTTTTGTTATAAAAAAAAAAAGGGAGGTTGGAATGCCAAACTCCGGGTCATGATATGTCGAGTGATGAAAGTTATTACCTCGATCATTTATTTGACAAAGGTATTTCTTCAAATCCCACTTCAGAAGTAGTCCGTAGATGTAAGTATGTATCTATGCCGGTTAGAGGAATGTGGAAAGATTTCCCGATCACATCGAGTCCCCATGGTTGAAACAGTTTGCCACCGCGACAGATGTAATGGGGCATATGATCGTATCTATTTGTTGGAAAACTTTTGACACGCAAGCACCTATGAACATAAGCATGTGCATCTTTGAACAGAGGGCCAATAGAAATCGACACGCATAATTTTGTGAGCCGTGGTATCTCCCGCATAGTGCCCACCGACTAGACCGTCATGTGTGCTTCTTTCCAAGACTTCTTTAGCCTCGTCATGTTCCAAGCAAGAATAAAAACCTCACTATGATGTTTGTGGAACAACTTTCCCTACACTAGCCGGTAGGATGCAACCTTCTCGATTTTATTGCACGTTTGCCGGGCGGTCAAAGTGGGTTCCATGATGTTGTGCCCCATATATTGTCAAGATTCCACGTACCATGAGGGGGCACCCCACCGAGGTACTGCCGCATGATACATGTCGATTCCGTGATCCCAACATCCTTCTTCAATCGCCCAACAAGTCCATGCGTTCGTAAGCCATCCAACATAGTTCTTAGCCTTTAACAAGATGTACGTGCTTAAATTCTAGGTCATACTCTTGAAGGAATGTCATCCAAACTTGCCTCGTTCGCCTGCCTCCCGTCGCATGAATAGTGTTTTAGCCGTTGTGTGAGGTACAAACAATATGACGTGATTCTTCAAAATATACTCTGCCTAAAATGTTTGACTGCCTTATATATCGCATAAGCTTGTTTGTCAATATCCAAATAATTCAACTCGGCAAATTCGCAACCCTGCGCCATAAAATGATAATGTCACTACCACACATTTCCGGGTGAGGACAAATTTTCATGAGAGATGAGTCCGAGGCAAATATGTACAAAATAAAGCCTTTGCTAAAATCTAGGCTATGAAGGGCAAAGCGCAATGGCTCGTTTGATATTATTGATCGCCTCTTCTTGGGAGAGTTCCATTTGAAGTTTTCATTCTTCTTGATCATACCTTGTAGAGGTTTCACTATTCGGGCGAAGTCTGAAATAAATTTTCAGAAGTTGATTTTTCCGAGGAACCAATCGGATGACCTTCTTGCCACTCGGGGAGGGAATCCGCGATGGATTTTTCACGTTCGTGGTCCACCACTATGTCGTCCCGGTATGATGTGCCCCAATAGATTCTGAGACGGAAAAAATTCCTTTTCTTTTGGTTGAGGGTGAGATCCCATATTTTTGTCACTTTTCAAAAATCTCGCTGACGTGGTGTAAATGGTCACACCTATGCTTGGAAAATATGGTGACGTCATCAAGGTATACTACCATGCTTTGCCCCACAAGGCCTTCGAAGGTGATTTCCATGGCTCTCCGAAAGGTTTCTAGCGTTGATCGTGCCAAAGGGCATGCGTCTCTAATGCGAACGTTCTATTCAAATTTTGAATGGAAAGAAATGGACCAACAATTAGTACTTGGTTGTAACTCCGAAAATCATCCAATAATGAAAACATTTCTAATCCCTGGGATATCACAGCGGATCCGTTCCATAGGGGGCACCGGGTAGTTGTCCTTGTCCGAATTTCTGTCAAATTTTGGAAGTCCATGCATAAACAAATTTCTCTCCCATTTTTTTGCGAATTGGGACCAAGTTTGACACCAAAGAACACTAACTTTAAAAATGATGCATTGCATCCAATAACTTCTTAATTCCTTGATCATTAGTTTGAAAGTAGGGTGCACCTTCCTTAGTTTCCGTTGGAATGGTTTAACTCCTTCTTTCATGGGTATTACATGTTGGATGATTTGTGTGTCATAGGTTTGTAAATATCATACGTCCAAGCAAAGACATCTCGTATTTATTGAATAATTCAATGAAGGCTTGCTTCTCCTAAGGGGTGTATTCTGTGACGAGGTTGACGAATTTTGGTTCCTTGTCCCGAGATTTATTTGTTGGTAAAAAATTAGAACTCTTACACCTTCGTGTTGGGGAGTCCTAAAAAACGGCTCGATAAGTAAAATATTTTTTCAAGCGACACGACCCCCTTTGGGTATGGGATTCCCCTTGCACTCCTCTAGTTCCTTTGCAAGGCCAGGTCATGATCCTCTTCTTTGATAATGGCATCCTTGAACATGTCCGCATTAAGCATAAAATCCAATACCTCGCCGACCATCATTAAAGACACGTAGATTAGTTACTTTGTCTCCGGGTATGACAAGCTTGAATATACACCAATAGAGAACCCATCCCTTAGTGGGGTAAACCTGTGTAAAGAACATTGGCAGGCAAGTGTATGGCCGCCTCATTGTGCATTCTAAGTATGGACTTAATACCAAAAGCATCAAAAGTAGAAATAAACCATACCTTGTTGGTAACCTTCAAATATGGGGACAAGGTGATTTTGTATTACGCATCTTCCGGGTGATATTCTAGGTCTCTCAGTTACCTTCAAATATCCGACCTTGAGATCGATAGATTTTTTGAGCCCAAGGATTAAGGCTTCACACTGCTGTATTATCGTACATTGGAACTCAGCCAGGCAAGAGAGTATGAACTTATTCTTCTCCGGGGTTCCACAAAATGTGCCTCGCACCGACCCCGCGTTGGTCTTGGAACAAGCCGTAGTACGTGGTCCAAACTTTCCACGTTCTCGTAAGGTCATGCGAACGCGTAGGAGGTATACTCGGTGTGGAGTTGTCCGATGGTCCTCTCCGGTGCGGTCCGGTGGAAAGTAGTAACCAGGAGGAGCTCGATCGGGCGTCTTGGGCAACTAAGGATCAGGTTTGATAGCAACCAAAAGCGGCTTCAGAAAGCACATGCCCATATCCTCTTGTGTGAAGCTAACGGGTTCATTGGTCTCTTCCGTGTCTATCACCATGTGTTTCATGTAAGGTTCGCTCTCGACGTTGCATATTATTGTTCCCGCCCTTGTATGGGAACCACATGTGCAGGACTAATTGGTGGCAAAGTATCCTTGAAACTTGCTAGACCAATCTCTAGCTTTCTAGGGAGAAAACCATAGGCTTCCCGGATATCCACGATCACTATGTCGATGCACCGATTCACCCTAGAGTCCGACGAGAGGTGGATGAGGACATTATTCAATTATCCCATGACAATGGACTTGGGACTTATCAAGTTGAATGATTTTGGCATCGGTCTTTTTAGGGTGGATATTTAGTTTCTTGCATATGAATAGGGGCATAACATTGGTGGATGGAATAGACTCTGACGAGGTAGTTTTGAACATTGAATTTGAAAGACTAAAAGACAGGATAAGGTGTAGATCCTCAGAATTTTCATTGACGACGTTCATGATAGACTAAGGAAGGGTTCGATTGTGAGGTATTCGGTGAATCCCACGATGATCTAGCCTTTGGGTTTAATGCGTAAATTGGGCTAGATTTTTTGGGAGTTGTGGTTTGATTTTCTTTATTTGGTGGCAGAATATTGCCTCAGAAAGCTTTTCCTTTTTCTTCAAAAGCATTGTTCGGGACCAGGCTCTTGCTTCTCGTGCCATAGTTCCATGGGGGTTTTGTCCGAGGGTCAATGGGACAAAAGTTTATTTATGTGTGGTAAGAGAGGGTCCCTCACGCAGCATCACCTCGAAAGAAAGGATAGTAGATCCCATATCCTCATCCGGGGGAGAGGCCTCTTCGGGCATCCGAACTAGATTCTTCTTTGAAATCACCCGTGGTTTGATCTTCCAATAGTTGATTTTACCATGATGGTCATGCCGTTGATCCACTCGAGGGAATTTTTTTCTTCAAATGGGAGGCTTGGTGAAAAGAGCAGAATTATCCTTACCGATTTCTTCTACATTAAGTCCTCGTATTTGGGTTCGACAGAGATTCGCTAGTGGTGGGGTTGTTCTTCCTAAAGAAATTTTTCTGCATTTTCTGGTTCGAGGTGGAGTCATTGTTTTTCCTCTTCAGATTGAGACTTCGTTTGTTAAAAGTTTGAGAGATTTTGTGATTCTCTTGAAATCGAAGGGGTCTTTGTCCTTGTCTCCCGGGACTTATGAGTTGAGGATTGCGCTCTTGTGGCCGGATTTGGGTCATCCCGGCCATCATGATCAATGGCTCCTATGGAAAATAATTTAGATGTCCTTCGCGACAAGAAGGGCGATGGCATAATTTGCTGCTAGGTAACTCTAGCTTCATTTCACGAACACGACAATATCTCGAGCGAGGTTCTCGTAATAATCAATGGTGATAGAATCATCCAAGGCCATGTTTGGAGGAAACTTGTTCAAAATGGTAGTGAAGCGCTAGTTGAAGTCTTTGACTTTATCCTTCTAACACTTCAAAGTACTCAACTCGGTGGAGGAGCATAGAAGGAGTTTTGTCTTCCGAAAATTTTTGGAGGTAATGCATAATGAAATTTCTCCCAGAGGAAAATGGAAGTGACAGGAAGAAACGTACCATGTAGTAGCCTTATTTTCTAAGGTGTGGGGAAAGAGACGCATGCTACATCATCGATTGACTCTATCACTTGTAAGGCCAAATAGAAATTACCGATGTGATCCCCGCCCAATGTACCCTTCGTGGCTGGAACTTAGGAGGTGCTTCTCCCGATGTTCGGGGCATGTCATGAAGGGGACCATGGAGGCCGAGCAGATTAGTGTTCCATCCAAGCCGTTGGCTGCACATGCCTGGCCTACCGGTGGCACGAGATGTAGATATGTCCTATATCATTCTCGGATTCACTTCCCATGCCGTACCCGGTGGCGGTCGCCCGCGGCGGAGAGGGCATGGGTCTTGATTTCCTCCGAGGTTCCCCGTATTCCTAAGATTTCTTAGTTATACAAGAAGAAGAATCTATTTTAGTTTCAGTTGTGGTGGTGGTGGCCGTTGTTTCGGCCTTTTCCGCGTCTCTATCCCCGCGGCTTCGTTTCCCCAACCCCTCTGGGCCTTCCCAGTGCAAGTTATCCGCTTGAGTGTTATCATCTATTGGTTGGCTCCAAGTTGGGGTCCGATGACTTGTGGGCCATCCTCTTTGGATGTCTCGAGGGTTTTTTAGGGGTTCAAATTTCTGAATTTACTCAATCGCATCTTCATAATCTTGGAGCATGAGCCATATTAGTTTTATGCGCTCCGAGAGTTCGTGGATTGGCTAAGGAGCCGGCGGGTTAGATGTTTTGCGTACCTCTCCGATGAGATCACGAGCTATCAAGTGTGGCCTTCATCTAGTCCGATGTGACCTCATAATAAGGGAGTTCATCCTTCTAGGTATTTTTAGGGGCAAGCTAGTGTTTTCATACATGATCCCCCCGCGGGGTTTGCAATGGGATGTTACTTGTGTGTGCCGGGAGCTCGCCATTCAGCCCTTCTAGCGCCTGGGCCCGCCGACAGGAATAAATGTCCGGCCAATAGTAGGGGATCTCCTCAATAAAAAAGCCTCCTAACTAAACTCTAAACCGTTTCTCGCTAGGGATCCCGTCTGGGTGTGGGTCCAGCCTACCACCGAATGTACCTTTTCTCGTAAAGAGAATGAGCCCCGCGTATCCGTGAATACATGGTTAATGAAATGATACAAGACAAATGGTTGATGATTCTTTACTAAAAATGAAACATTATAAATAGCAAAACGAGATTCAAAGCATGCAACAAAAGAAACGCTCGTTAGCATCATATCATGAGGGTCATGCTTATAGAGCTATTTGATCACGAAAGAAACAGCCTTCTATGTTTGAAACACCCTTCAATTCCTTAAGAGTTTTCCAAAAGATGAAATGATGTTAATAGCGAAGTCGCTAGACATATTTCAATTAAACATACTCATACCATCAACACATCAAGTAAGCTTAAACGAATGACATGAGTAGGAAACATAGATGAGTCAATTATAAAAGATAATCAATACATAAGTGTAAACATTCATAATGTTAACACACATTAGTCCTCATATGATCCGCAGTGGAGCCAAAACATTTGTTCATATTCATTCACTCGAAATATGCATTCAATGTTATACAATTATCTCTGCCTCCTTTTGGAGTCCCGAAAAGATCCTTTATAATTCCTGAGGGAGTACTTATAGATAAAATTCGAATTTGGTGTCTTTGACTCCATCATATTCGATCGTTGGCATGCTCTATGACCTAGAGGACCATACTTGTGACCTAGCTCCGATTCGAATCGCAAAATGTCATACCGCTCATAACCGTGACTTGTGCCATTTCCTTGTCAAGGAAGCAATTGTGTGATTGAGAGGTTCGATACGTCTATCCGCCGCCGACCGAGGTAATTTTTCCATGTTTGATAATACAGGCAGAACCGGAGTGACCCGGGGAGTATCTTCCCTTATTATATGAAAGCACTCAAGAGTATCCGAGACTAAAGTGCGCCTTAATGTGGATCCGACGGAGCCGCAGAAGCCAACTTGGTGACACAGACCAAAATGATGAACTCACGGATATTTTTCGTGAGGCCGTAAGATTCGAATCATCTTTCGTCTTCATAGGTTTCCAGGAATGCTTGTCTGGCCCGGGTGAGACCTTCCCTTGTTTTTTCGGGGCCTAATGCGCCGTAGAGGGAATATGGTGTAATTCGACCATTGAATCAATGTCACTGATTGCGTTTACAATTTATATATTACCTCTACATAATTGACCAATTTATCCTTGGATTATATCTTCATTTAGGATCCGAATCCTTTGTCATTCCGTGGGTGCATATCCAATCTTTCCAAGGTGGTGTCGATTATGGTGTATATGTTTGACCATTCTAACATGCCGTCCAAAGTAGTGGAGGCCTACTTTAGTTGTGCAATTCTACTGCTTCGCTAAAGCACAGCAAAGAGAAAACGTTGTTTTATCACAAACATGTCCTCGTACACTTGCTTCATTGTGGCTTCCAAGGTGAATTTACCTTTGAATAGTAAGTGGAAATTCATTGGGGCCCAAGTGTCGTGAAACAAAGATTTTGGATTTTCTTCTGATAACCTCCTGTCTTTTTAGATTGAGCCACCTTATTAAAAACTCCTAGTTTGCTGCATAGACAAGAATTCTCCAAGCCATCCCGGCTTATAGTTTCTTCTGCCGCTGCATATGATCCTGCACTTCCATGCAATCATAATTAGATTAGTCAAGGTGTCCAAGACTATTTCCTTTCCTCGCTAGATCAAGAGGTGTGGTTTGTTTCTTTACATGAGGCATTTCATTTTCTTGCCTAATATTATGCGTGAATTGTCAGAATGGCCTGGACGTATCCAAGACTTACATTCTATTCCTCCCAGGTATTTCAGGCCTGTGAGAGGAATGCACACTTGGGTTTGTGGGGTTGTCCGAGGTACATCAATGTGCGAAAACTATGTCTCCGTTCCCCTATCTCCGTGTGTGTCTTTCTCCTCTCACTTCTTGAAGAATCTTCCCGCTATTTCTAGATTTCTTCTCCTTCTTCTCCTCAAATTTCCCGCATTTATCTTGTTCTTATTTTAACTTACATTCAAACTCTTTCCGTTCTTCCTCTTCCTTCCTCCCTCGTTCCTTCTTATTTTTCTTTATTGATTCTTCCTCGGTCATAAATTTCTTTCTATTCTTCCCTCGTATTGCTTCTTTCGTTGTTCCTCACTTTGCTTCTTTTGTTTGTCTTCTTCTTGCTAGCATGCTAGGGAATCTTGGGTCCTTTTGAGTTTGTCTTCTTTGTCTTCTTTTTCGGCCTCTTTCCAGTTCTGTTCTATCTCTCTCTTTTCCTTACTATTTTTGAGAGATACTACCGCCACATCGCTCCTGGGCTTGGATTTGGAAGATGAGGCTTCTTAGTGTTTCACCCTTTCCTCCATGGTTTGACTCATCCCTGCCTCTTGATCAGCTGATTATTCTGTAATTTCCTCCTAGTATCCTTGTTGTACCAGTTTGTTTTTTCTTCAACGGGCATTCCCCGTATTGGTAATTCCATTTTAATTTGGCCTTGCTTGGCATGTGTGGAATTATCCTTTCAGGGTCATATGATCAGAAGCATAAGCGGAAAATGAAAGCCTTGTTTTCTTCAACCTTTGCTTCTAATTATTTTGAAATCCCTAATCGTATAGGAACTCATAGTAGGTAGAGGGGTAGGCCATGGATTTTCTGTTCCTGGTTAGGACCTTGAAATCCCGCTGTCATATAGTAGCACACTTTTGCAAGGAGTAGTTTATTGGTGATGAGCTCGAGTAGTGCGTGAGGTGCCTTGAATGACCCAAAGACCCCGATGAAAGTACCGTGTGTGATGGGAAACCAAATTGGCCACTTGGGTTATTGTCTACATGGCTCGCTTCGACATGCACGAGGCATATTTGCCAAACAACTTTTTTTAGAGAGCTTTAGAATGAAATTGTGCGATTTCGATTCCATGAGGATGTTTATGTACTTGGAGTCCTAGAACACTTTTAAATCTTTATGGATTGGTTTGCCAGTGTTTCTACATCCCAATCATGAGGCCACCCCGTAAATTTAAATATCGTTCATATCGCGTCCAATGTAGGAAGCCAAATAAAATTCGGATAAATACCCTTCTTCAAAGGTTGCTATCAGGTTCTAGACTTGAGGGCTACTACACTAGGGTTGGCCTAGGCTGAAACAAAATCAGCAGGTAGCACGAACACATGAGAGGAGACCCAAGCACTTTGGTACAGTGGCATCCTGTCAGCCATACATCTGTTTATGAATGTTTCCCACAAACTTGTAGACTTTCCCGACGCCTCCAGTTTTATATCTTGATCCTTCCTAACTCTAAACTTCTTCCCTGGGCTGCCTCCTCCCACCATCCTTTTCAAGGTCTCTGACATAAACTGCGACAGTGGCCTTTTTCCTAGTCCATAGTTGAAAGTTTTCTCTTGGTGGGAGTATGTAGTATACTTCCGCATCTTTTCCTTCAGCGAGTAAATGATTTCCTCTGACTCTATTGAATCAAATTTAGAGCTACCTTTGAGGATCCCATTCAATAATCTCAAGACATGGAAATATGGGTGGATGGGCACCAAGAGCAGGGAGCTGGACCTCTGACTCCGAATATACACTCCGGAACGTCAGGAGATCTTCTAGAAACTCAGCTTTGTGAACTCTTGATATACCCGGTACCAAATCACCATCTATTCCCTTTTCCGAACACACATGCGGTGTCCTTGTTGATAGGGGAGGGAGGGGATGAACTTTCTTCCAAGATTTCTCATTTTGGGACTCGTTTCTCTTTCGAACCGCTAGGGGCCCCATATCGATTGAGGCCGAAGAGATGGAAACACACTCAAGCTCAACTTCGATGTTCCCCGGCATATTCATGAAACAATTCCACGATAAGATAGATAATTACACTATAAATATGTTAAAACAATTGAATCTTCTAAATTACCTTCATTTAGGTCATTGCTACCGCCAACTATTATCTAAGAAAATGGATAGACCTATGACTTGGTGACCTTGGCGAATTAGGTCGCTAGGTTGCACCCTCGCGTAAAATTCTAAGGAAAACGACTCGACGTTGCTGTTCAAGGCTGCAAGGTCACTGGGTCAAAACTAGGGGAACCGCGACTCAGCGATGCGACCAAGTCAAGAGGTCACTAGGTCGCGAGGCTGGCCATGACTTTGTCATGGTTACTGGTGATCTTGCGACTCGACGAACAAGTTGCGAGGTCGTGAGGTCGCTATCGCGAGGCCGCAAGGTCGCGAGGTCATGCTAGTGTTCCTTTAAAGGATCGCAGTGATGAATCGTGAGGAATGCAAAAACATCAACTCGGGATGGTAAATCAGTTAGACAAGGCCTCCTGCGAGGTTGTAAGGTGGTGTTTGAGATAGACTAGGGGGAAGAAAGGCTTTCCAGAGAAGGAGATGAGAAAGTTATAGGCCATGGGAGGGGAGGTGCGTACTCTGGTGAAATGTTGAGGAGCGAAGTTCAGAGCCAAGGCCAGATTAACAGGGCAAGGGCAACAATTGTCAAAAAAAGGAACAACAGGAGGAATGGCAACTTACCCAGGAAAAATGCGCTCCATATGTCTTGTCGAGGCGTTTTATTTCTCCGTCATGTAGGCTCTAATGCGACCTATGTGACCGTTTTATTTATAAAGGGGTTGCACGTGTGATCATTTAATGTAGGTTGTAGGGTCACGGTGGCTCCGGGTCAGTTAAGGGATGTGCAACCTTGCGACCTTGCAACTTTGCGACTGTCACAGAAATAGCATGGTCGCATGGTTGCAAATATGAAAATTTTAGAACAACATGCGACCTTGTGACTTCGTGACCTAGGGTTGCCGCGCACAATCGCATAGTCACAAAGTTCTTGGTTTTAGGATTTTGTAACTTTCTTACGTACTATGTGACTGGCTATTAAGGGACCAAGCCCCTGGATTAAGCTTTGAAGGGATAATGCATGGAAAGAACTCCCTGAGGCTCTAGTCCTAGTCCACGTCGTAATTTTATCTTTACCGAAAGGTCCAGGGCTCATAAATTTTAAATGCGACAAAATTTTGGAGGGTGTTGTAGTTGCTTATAACAATGAGGGTATAACATACCCGGGTTTCAGACTTAAACCATCAAAATATCGTGTGGTGGAATGGAAATGGCTTATTGAAAAATAAAGAAAGAGAATTGAACTAGATGGTCTACAAGGTGGTCGTTGAAGGGAAGTAAGTTGATTTGGCACAGTAGTTATATAACAACTTTTGAGCTATCGGGCTCATCTCTTTTATCCCCAAGGCCATTAATAATAGAATCAAGACCATTATGGCTAACTTCATATGGGAGTGGGACGGGGAAATGGGAAGTACCACTTGACCAAATGGGAACATATTACATAGCAAAAGGATCGGAGGTTAGAGCATACTAGACATCGACATTCTCTGAAGGCATTTCTTATGAAGTCTATCCGGAGATGCTCACACACACCGGTGTGTGGAGAGACATTATCTGACATATAAGTACACGAACATATGAACCGTAAACAATATTTTTGGTAGGATGGGATAAGGAGGGAGGGAGGTCATACATATGGTCGTGCTTCGGAGGATATGGTCCATATTTGCTCAAAACTCAATCGAATTTTGAAATGGAACTAAGACAATGATTCATAATCGAGTCATAAGGGGGCAACAAGGATTAAATTATATTAGTTCACAATCGGATAACTATATTCAGAACAAAGGTATCTTTTGCCTTGGCCAAACCATCAAAATTTGGCAGAGAGTGCACCGAAGTGGATGGAGGTAGGGGACTTACAATTATCCGGTCACTCGGGAGATGAATAGACAAAGTTCACGGAGGGACTTAAGTCCATGTGCTTCACACACAATAGTAGGGGCGGATATATTTCATGGGGAGGCCAACTATACAATGGTAAAATCATATCGAAGAATACATATAGAACACTGATATTGCAATGGTGTGAGCCCACAACTTCATGCCGGTTCAAGGAAATATGGAAGACTAAGGCGTGCTTAAAATAAGTCATCTTCTTATGGCTTGTATGGAAGAGTAAGAACTTAACCTCGGTCAAAATTAAATAAGAGAGGTAGGATTAGACCGAGCATTTGTTGTTTATGTGAGAAAGAAGATGAAGACAATGCAAATATTTTTTATCACCGTGATTTTTCCAGACCACATGGAGACATTTGAGTGCCGAGTTTAATTTTCATGACCAGGTATTCATGAAAATATTTGATTGTTACAAATGGTGGTCCGAGAAAGTAACAAATTTAAGAAAAAATTCCTAATACGTACACATTGGAGGATATGGTGTTGTAGAAATAAGGGGATATTCGAAGACAAAAAGTTTACACAAAAGTGGGCTGTAAAGAGACTTTAACATGGATGGATCAAGATTAAGGATAGACCACTAAGGATCTCTCACACAAAGCCTCGACAATTGGACATACATTACCTTGTAGGTTTATTTGATGGGAAACACAAAACATTGATGCAGATGTGGAGCATGGTTCATGATCTCACCATTGTGCCATTACAAGATACCCTGCCCTGAGGGTCGGGGACTAACACCGTGGATGAGGTGTTGGCGCTATGGGGTCTCCTATGGTTCACAAAATAAATCTACATCGATAAGATATGGGTCTCTCTTTCAGGGACTCCAAAGCACTCATGCATCATATGAACCATCACAACACCTTAGCACTAGGGAACCTTTCTTACCGGTTGGAAAATATTAATGAACTCGACAGAATTTCTCCAACATATCCTACACACATATATACAAAAGGAGAAAAACAACACCGTAGATAGATTATCTAAGAAGGACTCATGGGAGTTTGCGGAGAAGTGCACTATGTTCTTAAAGATGCCTTTGGGAATGGGGCTAAGGGTATGGTGAGAGATTTTCTACGTAATCATATATATATATCTATATATATATATATATATATATATATATATATACACACCATATCCCGATCCCAGGTTAAAGAGGTAAGAAATTATGTATCTCTTTTATTTTAAAACACATAGTTAAGATAGAGATTCAAATATTTTATTTAAGACCTTAGTACTAAAATATTTTTAAAAATAAAGGAACCACACATCTTTTTCAATATGAAAAGTGTGTGTGTGTATATATATATATGCCAACTTTATGTTGATTACTACAAGAGTGATAAATATCTTCATACTAGTTATGATATCAACTAGCATATATTTGTGTTAAATCTATATCAAATAGGTGTAAGAGGGAAATATTCCAAGAGTCAAGCATTTTTTATAGTGAAAAACTTGGGAGATATTTTCACTTCTAGAAGTTTGATCCCTTTAAATGAAAATCTAGAATTGCAATAGATCTATGTTGATCCTTAATAATACTATTTATTTTTATATAAATTTCACATTCATATGTAAAAATAAAATAAAACGCACACACACACACACACACACACACACACACACACACATACATAGACATATAATATTTTGAAATATAATGATTACGTAATTATTTAATTGTGCTCGCAGGCTCTCTCCAACTCAACCCAATATGGAAGAGATGTTATAATGTCTTTTTTTTTTGTACTATCTAGAATAAAATAAAATGAAACTATAAAAGAAAGATAAGATATTGACCCATGGTATTCACTCAATGGTATTGGTGTGGAATATGGCCTATTCAAAGGGAAAATACTTTTTAAAAGGAAATTAACCTAGATCCATCTTAGGATCTAAAAAAAACACCATCTAGAGTTAAGGTGGATCTAGGTTGGTTTAAATAGTAAAATAGACTTTAATTGTGTGGAGACCCCAATATTGAAGAGATAAATAAAATAAATAATTAAAATAAAATTGAGGTAAAATACTTCAGTTTACCCAGGGTTTTGCAACTCATGGTTTTTCCAATTATATTATTATATAAAAATAAATACATACATGCACACACTACTAGCCTAGATAGAGGGATCAAATTTCTTTTCACTCTTAAAAGGGTTTCACCTCAAGAGATTTGATCCTTTTGGACACTTGGTAGACCCAAAGTTAAATGTATCTAAGTTGGATTATAACTATTATTTATATTTTATGTATATTTCACATCTCTCTACATAAAAATATTCTTATATATCACAATTATTTATTAAATTTTAAGGTTTTTTATAAAATATGTTTTATTATTATTATTATTATTTTGATACAATATTTCATGTTACATACCACTTATCCACACACCACCACGACAACAACAATAAAACTAATCAAATAGATATATTTATTTTTAATTATTATTATTATTGATATTTGCCCTTCTCATATATTAAATACTTTATTTTTATTTAAATATCAACCTAACCAAAAAAAAAACACACTTTTTAAATTGCCTCTCTCAAACTTAGGAAAGTATATATATATATATATCATAAACTTAAAAGCTCTATTGATTAAATAAGAAAAGCCATAGATTATACTAAGCTTCATCATGTATCCGTTATTGGGGAAACTAGACTAGTGATGGAAATATGGTTCTTTGGTCCAAAATTTTACATGAACAACATAAAAAATTTGACGAACGATTGAAAGTAACAAAATATACTATAGACATATGTAATCTAAAAAAACTAGCAAATGCAAAATTCATAGGCTCTCCGCCTATACTACATACTAATAGAAATGACTATCATATAAGAAAGAGTAAGTATATAGGTATGTTGGCACCATGGGGTACCTGGAGATGTTGGACCTTTCCTTTGAATAGTACAACCTTAATTCTAGTGAGCCGCATGGCTAATTCACATTTATACAAGGACATCCTCATGTTTTTTTCTTGAATGATGCCTGAATTTTATTGAATTCTTGCTTTTATTATCTTCCCTATCCTCCAAATAATTTCCCAAGAGTGTCTTAACGTGCTAGTAGTGTTCTACTCTACACATATACTAATTTTTTTCCCATCGGTGCACCCAAGGTTTGCAATCAAATCAACACCGTGAGTGATAATATCGTCATTTGTGTGGGCATGCCTTTCATGCATAGCTTTAGTATTAGCTTAGTTGACTAAATGTCGAATGTTTTAGGATTAATTATCCTAAGATTCATGCACACCATATCGTGGGATCTTCGTTGATCAGGAGCTTCCTTTTGCTCCTTGCATGCGTAGCCTTATCTCTAGTGCATGTGATATTGAGGCATGGTGTTAAGAGATAGCTACCGAGGGAATCAAACTAGGAATATGATGTCGAATAGATGGGAATGCTACAATGAGTGGAGACAAAGTGGTTCTTCAGATGTAACACCTCCAAATATTGCTTTTATTGCCTCCATGTCCTCCAAATCCTTTCCCAAGAGTGTCTTAATATGATAGTGTTGTTCTACTATGCACATATACTAATTTCTTGTTTCCACAAGTGCGTCTGGGGTTTGCAATCTAATCAACAGCTTGATAAAGAATATTATCATTTGCATGGGCAAGTCTTTCTGCGACAATCTCGCATTATCTCGTTGAATAAATGTTGAATGCTTTTAGGGTACTTTTCCTAGTATCTATGTGCACTCTTCGATCTTCGATCTTCCTTTTTCCTTTTCGCAGCCTTGTCCGTAGTGCATGTGATATCGAGGCATGGTGTTGAGAGATAATTATTCAGGGTCTAATTTAGGAATAAGATGTCGAACAAATGATAATGATACACAAGATAGAGACAAGGTGATGCAACATGATAAAGTGATCTAAAATTAGAGGGAGTGCAAAAAAGTTCAAGGATGTCATGAGATAGCGATGTTGAAAATGACAAGAAGAAAATTGAAAATGGAATCAAAAGGATTTTAATTTAATTTTCCTTAATTAAATGAAGCAAATTATAATTCCACATCACATGACAACTTGTACAAGTTAACCAAGTCAGAATACTTAGTTATTTTAGTTAATTCGAGTTGATCGTCAAATTAGAGGTATGTAGAGTGCCTCCTACTTTGAGACCTCGTTGAGTTTATTTTGAGTTGCGATTAATTAACTTAATTTATTTGAGGTAAAATAATTTGACTAGTTCTAACTGATGAGGAACTGATAGAGGTCAAGGAATTAAAATTATATTTAATTCAAATGAAGTGATCAATCACATAATTGATATTACACTCAAAAATAACTCATGGATGTTAGTTATGAGGAAGACCCAGCTGAGATTGGAGTTAAAGGAAGTGTACTATTATAATTTTATACTCAGGGAAAATTGTAGAGGTAAGTTACATGGAGTCGCAGGAAGAGCTAAGGCATTGGGGATGATTATTAGGGAATTTACTTGTTAATAGGGCCTAAATTACCCAAGAAAATACGCAAGGAATGGGGAATCACGAGGCCAAGAAATTGGTTAAGTATTAAACCAAGCTTTCATAGGAATCGGTGAGATAGACAAAGATAGCGCAGAGCTCTCAAGCTCGAGAGAAGAATTGTGTTGTTATCATATTATTTTTTGAATTATGAAATATAAAGATAACATAGTTTTTAGCCATGATCTCCAGATAAAAATTTAAAGTGTTGTGTGATTGAAATGATTTCTCTTTCTTGTTCATATGATTGTGCGATTAAAATTCTATTTCTCAATTTGTGGAGTATATTCAAGTATTTTGTTTTAGCATATTAAAAATTTCAGTTTGAATCTCACGTGTATTTCTACATGGCATCAAATAAGGAATCACTATATAAGATAAGAGAACACAGTTTTTCTTGCGTGTGAATCAATTTGCGTATCTACTCTTCATGACTCAAAAGAAGAGATCAATATGTATTTCTCTCGATTGAGACTTTAACATGCCCTCTTTGATGTAGCTCCGAATTACATAGCTTGGAGAGACAGATGGAAGAGAGATGTTAAAGACAATTCTTATGAAGGAACTAATAGACAATGATATTCCTAAGCCTACAAAATAACGATGCTCAAGATCCCACATGGAAGAAGAACGTAGCAAAGGCAAGAAGGATTTTGTTACAAGGAGTTTGAGACCATATTGTCTCTAACCTCCATGCAAAGGAAAATCCATATGTTATGTGGAAGGCCTTAAATATTTGTTTTATAACAACAAGAACCACAAGAAGTTGGCACTCGAAGGACAAGCTCGTAAAAATCAAGATGGAGGACGACGACACAATACCAAAGTACTTGACCAAGTTCACTCAATGTCGTGGATGAGATTGAAGTAAGCAGTTATCATTTCAAGGATGATTCGTGAGCCTAGAAATTTTGGCCTTCCCAAGGGCCGGCATAAATACTTCAGATTTGGTAATGGAGGAGAATCTACCAAAGTGGGAGCAATTGTTGTTTGACTTCAGTAGAAAAATATTAGGAGAAACACTAGAGACGAGATGTATTCCAAAGAAGAGGAATTTTCATTAGTTATAAAGGAAAGAAAGACAAGGAAAGAAGTACTGAGAAAATAGGGCAAGAGGAAGTACTTTTCCAACATCAAGTGTTTTCATTGTCATGAGTTTAGGTACTATGCCACGAAATTTCCATGGAAGAAGGCAAGTACAAGAAGGAGCTCATACAGTAGCAACAACAAGTGAAGATCTAAGCCATAGTTCGAACTTCGATTTCACTTCATTTTATGCATGAAAAGAACTATAATGGGATTATATTTTGCATCTATACAATGGTTCCTCGTTCCATATGACGAGGAATAACAGATATCTTTAGACTTGATGAGAAAGGCCTCAAGAAAAACATAGGGTTTGGAGATGATGTGAGGTATAACACGACCGGGATCAGCATCTTACCGCAGGGAGTTTGGATCCCCTCTTAGACCCACATATGTATTGTTTTTTCCAAGACTAAAGAAGAATATTGTTTCCATCACAGCTTTTGAAGACCATGGCTACGGTGTCATATTTAGCAAGAAAGTTTTTTTCTTTGACACATAATTACATGACGGTGAAGAAGATCAGTGTGGCAAAGTCAAGAACTCCGTATGCTCTCGAGGTATTATATACAGAGCTTTGAGGAGAAAGGAAAAGGTTAGAGATTTGGTGGTTGAGAGGGAGTATGAACTACCTCTCAAGATGCAACCTCGAAGAAGCCCCGTGAAGTTGTGGAGAAACCATAATTAGAGGAAGCAGAGTGGAGATTGAGTGAGGCATCCACTCGCGCAGACTTCGAGTAGGGTGGAATTCTGAGCCAAGTGGGCAGAGGGAGCATATGCTTCCATACCTTGCATGATAGGCGAAGGAACATGTGAAGTAATAGTCCAAGAGTAAAAATTTGGGTGGTCCATTGAGATGTCTTATCTCATGGATCATTACCCTTCCTACTTGGGCCCACAATACATAGTAGCAAGATGGATTAGTGGTGGTTGAAGGAGTCGACATCGCAGCGAATGTGAGTGAGATCAGGAAACAATTAAATACTCGAGAGCGCAGGCAGAGTTGGCGTAGTGCAAAGTTAGAAACATGAAGTTTTTAGTAGAAAATGAAGTATCAGTGAAGTTAGCCTCTCAGAGACTTAGGCTTACGTATGCATCATATTGATCAGGTTGGATTCAGTTTGTTGGATTCTTTTCGCTCATAAGTTGCGTAGCAAAGAACATCTGGGAGAGAAGTGTTGCATGCAAAACATTCCAAAGGTACTAGATTGGGATAGAGTTGAATTCATTTATTCTCGAGAGGGTGTGTTGAAAATGGAAACAAGAAATATTGAAAATGACATCAAAAGGGATTCTCGATTTAATTTTCCTTTAATTCATTTGAAGTAAATTGTAATTCCACATCACACGAAAATTTGTACAAGTTAAATAAGCCACGAAGACTTAGTCATTTCCAAGTAATTCGAGTTGAGGGTCAATCTAGAGGCATTTAGAGTGTATCCTACTTTTAGGAGCAATAGTTGAGTTTATTTTGATTTTTAATTAACTTAATTTATTTGAAGGTAATTAGTTTAACTAGTTCTTAACCGATGGAGGAACTAGTGAGAGGGCCAAGGAATTAAATTAGATTTAATTCACTTGTAGTGATTAATTAGATAATCATAATCTACTCTAAAAATAACTCATGCATGTTAGTTTCGAGGAAGACCGAGTTGAGATTGAAGTTAAAGGGAAGTGTACTATCAATCAGAGCAATCATAAAATTGTACAAATGATGCATGGAGTCGCAGCAAGAGCCTTGATGTATTTCAAAATAATTATTGGGGAATTTCCTTGTTAATGTGGGCCTAATTACCCAAGAAACTACATAAGGAAATGGGATTCCAAGGGCAAGAACCGGTTAAGTGATTGAATCCATTTGCCTATGAATCATGATATTACAGATAGATAGTGTAGAGAGATCTCAAGCCTCGAGGAGAAGTATCAGATTTTTATCATATCCTTTGACCTATGAAATATATAGAAAGAAGGTTTTTTAGCCGAGACTTTCCGAGATAAATCTTTAAAGGTTCTTCTAGCTGAATTATTTCTCTCTGTTCATGTGACTGTGCCCATAATTGGTTTCCCAATTGTAAAGTTAGATTCAAGTATTTTTTTTTTTAATTATTTTCATAAAATATGTTTGAATCACGTGGATTTTATACAAGTGACATGGTTGAGCAAATAGAGTCCAAAATGAGCAAATTAATCAATAAATTTAGTGCGGCATAGGGAAAGAGACTAAGATGAACATAGAGTGAAAGAAAGAATTGTATTTAGAAATGAGTCATAATAGATCAATTATCAAAGCATCCATGGATGGAGAGAAATAGATACCCGCAGTCATTAGAGACACTTATGTGTTGATGTGGCAAGGCTTGAGTTGTTATAACATAGTTTTTGAATTCCCTTCACTACAAGCGCTCCAGGGCCTCTTCCTTCACCACTCGTGGAGCCGCAACACCATGTAAGGGAATAGAGCCTCTAGACCAACAAATTGCTATGAATTGTGAAATTTGGGGATGCTGGATCCGGTCCAACCCCAATGTGAGTGAGGAAATCTACCCAAATGTGTCGAAGTCTATGCCGATAAAATAATTTATAATTATTAAATTTAGAATTGAAAATTTACTAGAGGTGTGGTAGAATCTAACCTCGTATATGTGGTCAAGTTTCATTTGTGAAGCGCTTGTACACCAAAACTTATGTTATATTAGATTAATCACACAATAAATACATAACTAATTGGTTGAAGATAGTAATTCTATATTAACCACACAAAAATCAAACTTGAGAAATTGTCTCAACCAAACACCAAAGTAGGAGGTATATTAGTTGGACTAGATCTCTCAACCAACTAATTAACAATTATACAACTCACACAAAAATAAAATTTAATGATAATGAATATAACTCAAGTGTACACAAGACAAGTAAGATATAATTTCTAGGTCACTCCCTAAACAAGTACTTGTATTGATCTCAACAAGTAAGGTTTTCATCAATGTCCCTTAGTACTTCGATATTAGAATACTAACTCCATCAAGCTATCTCTTAACCCTAAAAAAGGTGTAGTTGGAAAGTTGTATTTTCAAGTTCCACTTACGAACTCGTGGATCATGGATCTCCCAAATTCAATTACCGAACAACATCCACAATATGTCACATAACTTCATGAGAATACCACCGACACGCTTTCAACAAATGAGGGGTCTTTCCCCAGATCCACAAATGGAAAACTAACTCAACAAACATCCATAAAATTTTACCGATGAAATGTAACCTCATTGTTACCTACTTTTGAAGTATCAAGAAAAACACCCGATTTTGAAAAAAGTGGTGATGTAGAATCAAGAAAAAAAAATTTGAGCTTGTTTTTGGCACTTTAAGTTTTTTTCATTTTGTTTTTTAAGTGATGTTTTTATGTCAATTTTGAATAGTGGTGGTGTATGATCACCAACGTTTTTTTATAGGATTGATTTTGACACTATAGATTTTCTAATGTCTTCTTCTGTGAGATGTTTATTTTTAAGTGCATTTCTATGTAATTGTGTTTTAAAAAAATAAAAAATACTTTAAAAAATAAAAACTTGTAATGATATCTTCACTTTTTCACATACATAAAAGTTGGAAAAAAAGGTCAATATTCTAAAGTTTATATTTTCTACATGTTTATGTATTGTTAAATAATTTTTCAATGCACATCAAAAAATTGTCGCTAAAAAAAACCAATATTTTGAACCATATGACAAAATACAATTTTTCAATATAAATATTAATGCAAAAAAATACACTTTTACAGAAGTTTTTGTTGAAAACATGTTAAATAAACTAATTTTGGGAGAATCTTAACAAAAAACTTAATAAAACAATATTTTTATTGAATTTTATGTCAAAAAATAATAGCAATCACATGTTTTTTGCAAAAAAAAAGGGTTGTTCTCATAAAATATCAAAGTCTAAACATTACAACTAAAACTCGATTAATAGTTCTAAAAATAAGCTTTATTTGAAAGCATAACTTAAACATCATCAACAATATCAACTAATACATCTTCAACATCATCTAGAACAACATTGATGGCTTCTTCCACAACATTTTCTTCTTCATTTTGATCATTGCCGTCTTCTAATGGATCTTTCATGTCAAGAAATCTTCCAAAGTGTTCCTTTCCAATCATTCCATATAATGGTGGCCGAGGCTCCTTTGCTTTTTTGCCATACGTGATTCATTAAAATATCCTTTCCTCAAAACCAACTTCTCGCCTTTCACATCCGAAAGGAATTTAAGAGCGTTAATTATTTGTTGAATAAATTTGCATTGAATTGGGTCTTTCTCAATGGCAATGCAATTTCTTCCTTTTTAGTAGGCAACATGCTGTTGTACCTAATCATCAAGCACAAAAAAATAAGTAAGCAAAATTAGTATGGAGACATAAAAAGTAAAAAAGACAATATTTAAATTTAAATTTGTATAATAAAACTTACCTCGAACCCGAGAATAAATCCAAAACCCATTCTCCTTCATTTGAACATAGATCTATAAGATAGTTAATCAATACTTGTGGTTTTTGATAAATGTTAACTATATCTCCTTTGCTCTTTTATCCTCATATGTTAGTTTTTTTACATCCATCATAACCATATTGACTACATTCTTCCATCTACTCGATTCATAATAATATGCTTATAGCTATTGTCTTTTGTCCAACATTCAACATGGATGAACTCACAATAATTTATAATAGGTCGATTCTAAGAAACAATATTTGACATTTGCTCGTAACATAACATAGTAAAATTTCAATTAAATTTTACATGAATAATTTTTTTTAGGAGGAATCAAACATACAATTTCAAAATCTTACCATGTAAGTTGCATCCTTGATTTTGCTTTACCCTTGAAGCTTGTTAATAACATTGGAAACCGTGTGTCCGAATGAAATGTCACAAATCGCTCAAAGTGGTGATGTTGTCACTTCTTGAAAACCCGTAACCACTTTACTAAAAGCTGATGGGCATATGGTTCTCTATCATATTCAATGTCTAGGAAATTGAAACCATGAGGAATATTTGCAATAACTAGGCCATATTCCCCTTTTAGGTATTAGTGATGCAAATGTCTTCATTGTAAATAATCTGTATTATTTGATATTGGACACCGTCGAGCCCATTCCAAATGATTAAGAGAAGGATCTAGTTCAATATTCATAAGACACTCTTCTCATGTTCTCCATCTTAATTTTTTCAATAAAGTTTTGAAAGTATCCTGTCCTCCATTTCCATCCTTCTTTGACATCTTTAATGACATATATATATATATATATATATATATATATATATATATATATATATGTGTGTGTGTGTGTGTGTGTGTATGTATAAGTAATAAAAATAAAAATATTTTAAATATGAATAAAATGAATTTATAAATCAACATACCTTTATCAATGCAATATAACACTCTTTTAGTGTTGATGTAGAACTTGCTTCCGGGTAGTTGCGTACAACATCATCCCAACTTTCTTCATTCAACATTTTAACCACGTGTTCTTGTATTTTCATAAAAATTTCGCCGAATAAATCAAGTTAAAAGCGTTAATATATTGACATGTATAACAAATTCTACGAACATCATTATGTTTTATTTAAAATAAATTATAATGAAAGAAAATAAGAAATAATTCAAGAAAACTTACTTTTGAAATTCGCACACATTTCTTCCATCAACATAATTCACCCGAATTCACATGGGCTAATACCGATTTGACTAATTTATCATCCTTCACACCTTGCATTATTCTCCAAGGTACAATAGTCATATCCTATGGAAGTCAGCTTCATTTCAGGACCCCCCCATCGTTGGTACATATTATGGGTTTACTTCCTTTTCTAACCTTCCCCCGATTTTATGGAAATATTCTCCCACCGATCAAAAATCTCATCAATCAAATCCCATACCCCGCTCTAAATACCAACCGAAAATGTTATATAACAATAGGATTTGTATTCAATTTTCATCTTTTTGTTTTTTTCATCAATTTGATAACCTATTTCCATTAAACATTCCTTTCGAAATGCTACACTAACTTGTGTCTTATCCCCACCACATTTTTCTATGAATTCATTATGAATAAATCCTCGACCCTTTGATGAAAGTCATTTTCATTCTCACATCATTATCCGCATTATGATCCCATGCCAATAACTTTGATTTCCATTTCGTTTAAGCGCTCGTAAATGATGCATTTACCGTTTGAAAAAAATAGTTATTGGGATATTCCCGCAATCAATTGTCTCTTAGCCTCCATCAACAATTCTCCACCATACAATATTTATAAATCAAAACATTTTGTCTTGTCAAATTCTTTTTGTTGGGAACCTAACATGGATCGATAAGAACCATAAAATCCACCACATGCGCATATGGATTGAACTCCGAACAATGTTTTCGCATTATGTACATGTAGGTGATGGGCCTTTCTAATTTGAAATTGAGATTGTCCTTCATCCGGGCCATAAAATTGCTGAACATTAAGCTCAAAATGT
The DNA here is from genome assembly GCA_034641835.2 of Pinus albicaulis. NCBI lineage: Eukaryota > Viridiplantae > Streptophyta > Pinopsida > Pinales > Pinaceae > Pinus > Pinus albicaulis. The sequence goes on along the minus strand of JAXQQM020071592.1, from coordinate 12,001 downwards.
TCGTCACCAAGAATTAATTTGTCTTTCCTCAACTCTTGTCAATAGCATTTTGTTTTGTTTTAAATAATGCCATCCTCTAACTCAAAGACTCGGTGTTGTGATTTCTCTCGCTTCCGTGAGAGCTTTCAATTTTTTCTTCACTCACGTTCATGACATTTATAGGTTCACCAATATTTGATTTCCAGTCTTATTGGATAACATATCATTTTTTTTTTATAAACAAGTTTCCTTCATGAGGTAAAAGAGAGACATCTTTTGGAAATTTTTCTTTGGTGTCCGATCCGTTTTCTCCTTTGCACTATAGTTCTCATCTCCTCCTCACTAATTCTATCATAATTTGCTATTTCATGTTCGACACCTTCAAAAGAAACATGTTTAAGTTCACTAGATTGACCCACCTTAATGACTTTTGGTTGATCCCCCTTTGTACTCGTTGCGTTGTCACGAGCTATTGCTCTTTGCTTCAATCTCCTTTCCTTTGCTTTGTCTTTGTGGAAAGTTTTGATCACATCCAGCAACATTTGGCACCAACATATAAATACCTTCAAACATGTTTGAAAGACCCGTAACAAAAAATCCTATGAAACAAAATAAAACATGTCAATGATCAATAATTTATAAAAAATTAGAATCATTCTTACAATAATGCATAGAGGAAATAAAATAAGCATACTTTACAATGTTATTTGCAATGTTACTAACATTTCCTTCGTAAAATTTTGAAGATATTTCATCTGTATTCTACTTCGACGATTGATAGACGATATCTAACCTTCTCACGTTTCCTCTAGGCTTCCTTGCAAGAACATAAATAGTGTTTGTATTCGGGACTATACATATGTCTCGTACTCTTCCCATCGCATCATATGGCTCATTTAAGTCAATCATACCACAAATCAAGGATGTGTATATCGCCCTCCATTTCAATCGTCTTCAGATACCATGAGAAATCGGTTTTATCTATTTCCTCCGCGTTCTTCCAATCGTAAATAAGATTTAATGAACTCCGGGTGCCCCACTGACTTTTATTAGTGTGTGCAACAATGTCCTTATTGAAATTAACAAGTTGTCCATAGTGCATCCAAATGTAAGTAACTTTAGATTTGGGAGTTGTATCCATAAGGCATCGAATACAAATTGCAGATTTGGGAGCCGTCGCCTCTAAAGTAAAACATTCACAAAAATCTTTTTGATGCCATTTTCCCCGATATATATATATATATATATATATATATATATATATATATATATATATGTTAATGGAAAAATATTGCGTATAAAAATAAATTTAATAAACAAAATTTATTTCTAAAACTAAATAGTTTCAAATTAAAGCAAGAAAATTAACTATAAAAATTTCATTTAAAAGCAAAATATTATAAATCATATGTATATATATCTATATAATAAAGTTTTGAATACATTTTATAAAAAATTTAAAAATGTGTTTAAATTGTATAAAATAATTTTTAAAAAATAGACTAGAATTTTGAAACTTCAGTTTTTGTTTAATATTTAAAAGAAAACAAAAAAATGACTAGCTATTTATAACAAATGTTATAATATTATATATTTTTTTATTTTTTTAATTGTATTGTTATATAGTTTTTTTTTTTTATTAATTTATTATATTGTTATATTAAAAAAAATGTTTTTTTTAAAATTTATTATATTGTATTTTTAATTATATAATGTTTAGAAACAAAACATAATTGTTGTTTAATGAATATATATATATATATATGTTTTATATTTTGAGATTTTTAACAAATATTGATGAATAACATTTTTATTATAGTATATACTATATTTTTATTATTTTTATATATAACAATGTTTCTATGAACTTTTAATTGATTTATTAAAACAAATTATTACAAAAAAATTAAAATAACATTAAAAAAAAAAAAAGTTTCATTAAAAAAAATTATTAAAATTAAAAAAAACAAAATTAAAAAAAAAAAAAACCAAAATTAAAAAATGTTATATTAAAAAAAATTATTTAAAAAAAAAAATTTAAAAAAAAATAAAATAAAATAAAAATAAAATAAAAATATAAAAAAAAATGAATCGCCCACCCGCGACCGCCGAAGGCCGGCTCTGGCGCGCGCAGCAGCCTCCCGCCTCATGGTCCCCGCCGGGCGGAGGGCCGCTTCGGGAGAAGTTTTATTTGGCATTGCTCTTGTGTTAAAATTGGTATCAGAGTCATCCGGTTCTTTGTCCAAGTAATTTTCATCATAATCCGGTTCTTCCACGTTGTATTTGTCCCCGCCTTTGTTGAAGTTGGCAATAAGGCTTTGGTAGAGAGCGTTTGAGGCGACGGGATCGCCGTGTTTGCTTTCCCTGAGCACAAAGACTTTTTCGTGTGCATACTTATATTTAATCTCAATGGTTAGTTCTTTAAATGAATTTGTTCTTCAAACACCCGAGGATAAGAGAATTACAGTAAAAGAGATGGTCTTTTCCTTTCGAATAAGTATTTGAAAAAAAAACTTCTCTCAAGAAAAATCGTATGATGAAAAGGTTCTTGTTCAGAGTTTGAGCCACAACCCACCGACACACGTTTTCTAAATTGTGTAGATAAATTATATAAGATTCCCGCTTTTCACCCGTAGCAACTCAGTTTGTTTCATGCATTTCTATAAATATTCCTATTTCTAATCGGTCGTAGCGTTTATCGTGTTCCTTTGATTAAGAGAGAAGATATTGAATGGGGTTTAGGATCATGGATTCAAATATATCCACATAGGCATGATTCAATTTAGATGAATCCTCTGTCGTCGTACTAAATACTTCATCGCTTAAGATGCATCCTGTAGACATCGTAATGAATGATTTTAGTGATGCAATAGGATGTTGCGTCCTAATACGTTTATGTATGGTCTTCGCAATTCTGAGATCGGTTTCTTTTGAATGATCCATATATCAATGAGTTTCGAATGCCTATATACGCTTTAATGGATTCGATGTTGCCCCTCGTGCTTTAATAACCAAGCTTCATTATTCTATCTATCTTAGATTTGTTTCTGAGATTATGCCACCACTTAATCCAAAACTCGTGTTCAAAAGCTTTGAAAGAAGGAGTAATTGTTGGACTAGGAAATACTCGCTCCCCTACAAATTGGATTTGCATGTAAATTCTTCTTTTGATGAATCGAATAGTACTTACATTCCATTATCAATATAAATATCCTCAAATGCAAAACCTCAAAAAGAATGTAAAACAATTTTCTATTGTTAAACATTCTAATGGCCTGTGTCTAAAATTCACAAGCCCCTATTTTTCAAAATCTACGTCTACCATGCATGCATCTTCATCTTTAGGGGTAGAGACAAGACAAAAGCAAGAATACCTCCTTCTCCTCCAAGATATCCCTTTAACACGTTCCTCAAGCGCTCCATCAATAATTTCGTTCCCAAAGAAACCCCAAGAAACCTCTGCCTCATAAATTCAGATGATCGCTAGTTTGTGTGTCGAGTACATCTTCTAGTTTCCAAATAGATGATGACGAAAAGCAAGAAACAATATCGCTTATTATCAAGAGATTTAGTCTTCCTAGAGCCCAACATGAACTCGACAAAGAAAAATAAATGAAAGATATTTAGAGCTCGCAAATTCAAGAAGAACTTTCAAGAATGGCACTTTAAAGTTAGATTTTCAAGGATACAAATGAAAAATATGTCGATCCAGATCAAAGTGATATAGAAAATATGCATAACTATACAAACTATCAACAACTTGTTTGTATGCCGCAGAACATAGATGATATAGCCAAAGATGTGCTAGAGATAAAGGAGCATATAAAGAAGATGCACATTGGTTATAATGAATGCTTGGTAAATACGTAATGAACATACTCGAAGTTGAATGATATAAATTCTAACATGGGTATTATTTGTAGATCTCTAGAACATTTAAGAGATGCTTTACCTCAACCTACTTCTCCTCCTCATTACAAAGAAATAGATATTTCCAAGCTCTAAGCTAAAAGTTTTCTTCAAGTTCAAATGAATCAAAGGAAGGTCTTAGAATTATTCATATTAAAAGAATGTACAACATAGACACTGCTAAGATTGAGAAAATCCGTAAAAGGAATAATGTTAGCCGTGAGCAAAAATAGATTCGATGAAAGATAAGCAACCACTTTTCCTACTCGTTGAAAATTCTAAAGCTTCCAAAAGGTTATGGCCGATTTTAAAACCCTTGTAGAAAATGGCCAACCCTCTCGCTTCACAAATTTTGGCCATGTCCGGTGTTACATCTCATAATGTAACTCCCAGAGCCCACCTGTGTGAGACACTAGTGCTAAAAGAGATAGTGATACTTTTTCATTCACACACAAAGGAAAGAAAGGTGACAAAGATACTTTTGCACATGAAGCTCGCATAGTCCCTCTCTAGATATAGAGACAACTTCGAAAGTGTCCTCGCCAAATTTTGAAAATCCATCCAAGCAAAGGATTTGGTAATACACTTCCGGTGAATATTGATTGTATGGAAAGTGAAGAGGTAATAACAAATTTTGCATAATGTACATGCTTGGGCACTCCAAATAAAAGATGAAACTAAAGCATCATGGTTCGATATAGTGACCCAAATTGTTTAATATTTAATGTATTTTGAAACAATGGTGGGATAAGTTAAATGAGGAAGAAATGAACAATATACTTGAACATCCTACAGATCCATTAAAAGCTATTTTTGATGCTCTAAAACATGAATTTGTGGGGGTAGTTCCTAAGATTCAACCCATCATGGTTAGCTATTTTTATCTCAAAGATTGTGTAACATAGATCATCTTCATGATTGCTGATTGTTATGCAAAACTTCTTTATCAAGAAAGATCTCATAATGTTGCTTACTTGAGGTATTATATAGTTTAAATGTCATAAAATTCCGCATCTCATTAATCAAGATATTGACCAATAGCAAAGATTTGAGAATTCATCATTTGCCGCAAAGATACCCGCCTGATAGTTTCCGTTTTACAAAGAGAATGTGCATCGAAAAGCAAAGAAGAATTTTAAAAAGAAAATGCACTTCCCGCACAAAATTATGTAACAATTTTGTTAAAACTTATGATTTTGGATGCGTAGCGCATCAAAAAAGAAAGTTCCTAAGACTTCATGCTCCCGCAAAATAAGTAAATATGCTCCCAAAAAGAAAATATTATCCTTCTAAGTATTCCAAGAAGAGAAGGATAATATTCAAAAGGTCAGCCAAACCTTCTAAAAATGGTGACATGTTTTATATGGGAAAGAAGGACATTATGATAATGCTTGCAGAGAAGAAAAATAAAACTGCATAAAATCATGTGATGTTTTTACCACAGCTCATATTCCAGAGACTCGGGATCTTATTTCTCACTCGATGGGGAATATTTTGAAATATCTAGTGATTCTTCTACTTCGTATAATGATGATTTGGCTCCGATATTAGAAGATTAAGTTCGAATTATGATTACATTCGATGAGACTTTCATCGGCAGACATTAAAACATTTTATTTCCGCAAATCGATAATTTCCAGAATCGATTGGATGAAGTCAAAACTCCGCCTAGCACAACAGCCCTCCTTACGACAAAGAAGAAGAAAGATCAGCAAGACAAAGAGAAACAATTGCCTTCCTAAAAGTAATTGATGATGAAGATTTTATTGAGAGGGAGTTTGATCTAATGTTCAAACTCAAGATATCGTGTTTCTCAAGAGTCAAAGGATGAAATCAACACCTCAAGAAGAAAATCAGCCAATTGAAACAGCCATTAAATCAACCAGGTCGAAATGTTAAACTATCAAAATAAGCTCAATCTCTATTTTTGATTATGTATATGCTAATTCCACATTTAAGAGAATTTTAATGAAGGATATTCCAAATACGTAAATGCCCCTGAAAATCAAAAGATATGGATTTAGTAAACATCATGGGAATAGCATAAAGTAGTGATTCCTTTGAGAATAAAATTACAATGTAAAGGAATACTGATGCACAAATTGACTCGGAGGTATGTGTAGTTGTTGCAAGTTTGGTGCCATTCCTTCCTATTATCAAATATGTACCTACTAAATTATCCTTTAGAGTCAAATAAAGAGTCGATGGAGATTAATCATATATCTCCCGATTTTCCGCTTTTTATTTGAATAATGTACAAACATATGTTACTTTACAGCTTCTTTGATATTATGCTTATCCGTACACAGACAAGATTTCTTCTAAAATATTTCTTCCGCTTACTTTGAAAGACTGCGCTACATTCACTATTGTTAGCTGATTGTGATGAATACCCGCAAAGAATGATTATCAAATTTGTTACTAAGCCTAGTGAGGAACACAATCTCCAAGACACTCGCAAGATTTAACTAAGATTCAAAAGGTTGTCAAGAATGCGGAAATACATGGCCGAAGACATTACAAGCAATCTTCTACAAGTTGACAAAAGATTGTACAACAAGGCCGCATGCTTCTCGACTAGAGAAAAATATTTTGTTGTTTTTACCATATAAAGAAGATTATGTCTCTAAACCACAAAGTAAAGTGCTAACCATATGTCACCCACCGAACAGATTTGTGTAAACAAGAAATCCAAATAGCTTGCTTGAAAAAAGCTTATTGAGCCATGCAAAATCCCATGGGCATGCCCCGCCTTTTATGTGAATAAGCATATGGAGAAGAAACGCATGTTAAAAAGAAGAGGTTGCAATTAACTACAACTTAATGAAGCTTTAATGCCTATCGTGTATCCTTCCCAATAAAGAATTGTTGCTTGCTAAAATAGAAAATGCTAATGTTTTTAGAAAATTTGATTTAAAAGTGGATTTTGGCAAGATTTGTATTATTTCTGCATACCCAGTACAAAACAGCTCCTTCAATAGCCCACATGGACATTATCAATGGACAAGAAGAATGCCTTGGTTTGAAAAATGTCTTTCCGAGTTTCAAAAATGGATGGAAGGTATTTTTGGAGGACTAGAGTATGTGATTGGGGTTATATTGATGATCTTCAGATTCAAAAGAAGGATGTAAATACTCATAAGTTGCATTTAGAGAAATTCTATGAAATGGTATACAAGCATGGTTTAGTTCTATCTCGAATTGTAAGAGAAGTTTCAAAATTCTGGAAAAGTCAGAATAGACTATTTAGGATTACACATTGAACAATGGTCACATTGAGTCAGCAACCTCATATCCTTCTTCATCTTCTCGAAATTCCCCGATGTCTTTCCCGATGTAAAATGTCAGCAGAGATTTTTGGGTTGTTTAAACTATATTCTTCAAGCTCTATGAAAATAACCAAGATACTGATATCGTTAAGCAGATTAAAGAAAGAGAAGACCGAGTGGTCTCAAGAAATGACTATGGCAGAAAATGTTAAAAAGAAAAATCAGAGAACTTCCAAAGTTAAGATCGTCGTATACTAATCTTCCCTTTATCTTTCAAACGTATGCCTTTGACCATACATGGGCTGCGCATTTGCCTCGTAAACATGGAAGAAAAGAACTTGTTTGTGCATATGCCTCTAGATCTTTTCGATGACACGTAAATCAAGTATCCATCTTCTCACAAAGAGATAATTTCACAAAAAGGGGTGACACTGTGTCGTTTTTGCAAAGTGTCGATTTTTTACGAACATTTGGAAACATATGAAAAGAATTTTTTCAAACAAGAGATTGCTAGAATAGGAAATACCGAATTCTAAGATGGGCACTGGCTAGAAGGTTTGATTTCACATAGCTTCTTACAAATCAAAGTAAAAACTATTTAGTTGATATAAGACAAGAGAAGGACTGTAAATCAAAGACATCAATATGTTCGACCTCAGACAGAGGAGAAAGTTCTTTCAAGTAAAATTCAGTCCTACTCAAATGCTTTTTCTGGCCTAGAGCCTGTCTACCATTGTTTGTAGGAGTGTGAATACAAGTTCCGTTGGGATTGTTTTTTTTGTAAAGCTAAGTCATTACCGTGAGAGGTTATCCAAATAGATATTACAAATTTTGTTTGATCTTAGTCTCAAGCATAGCCTATAATAATTGAGTTACCTTATAGGGATAGGCGTTGGATAGTTTTTTATTCTATGTCTAGAGGACCAGTTCTTATTTACTTTGGTTTGGTCCAAAATACTCATTGGACATGGCAAGATTATTTCTCTATTCATCAGAGGGCTAGAATACATGGTTATGTCAGAGTCATTGCATATGCTACAGAGTTAGACAATGCTAACAATTGGTGGAGTCCTTGGTTTAAGTTATTCATGTTTAAGTATATGCCTAGGGGTGAATGGATTTGTCATTTTAATTACCATGAAACCATAAGCACTCTGATCTGGGAAATCCATATTGCAGCACATAATGACTATACTGTAGAGTTTGAATTTCTTCATACTGATACAGTAGTAGTCTTAAATGATAAACAACAAGGTGAATCTTCTTTCAGTCTGAAAATCAATTTCCATGGAGAGATTTCTACAGATCCCAGGTTTAGACCAGTTAATGTATTTCATTTTCCATTCTATTTTTGTTTCTTGGAAGAAGCACCACCTTGGCTCGATGATGCATTCCCACATGATATATTTGCTCATGATATAGAACAATTACTAGAAATGGATGAAGCAAATAGAGAATATGCAGTTGCAGAAGAATGGAAGTATAATAGTGATTTATGTATATGATCACTCATTCGACATCATGTACATGTTAAGTTTTTGTTTTCATGGGTTTTCTTTAAAATATCCACTTTGTAATTACTAAGAGCTGATGTCCTAGATTCCGGCTGTCTTGTCTATAGATCATATAATATTGCTTTTTAGATAGTGTCGGATTCGGTCCCCATATGGCTCTGCCTTTAAGGGATGAGATAACAGGTGGCAGTACCCACTTGCCCGAATCTTTTACTATTCAATACTTTTAGGTATGCATTATTGTTACTATTAGTCCTTTGGATATGATTTCCTACGTGATATTCATACCGAAAGTAGATTCCATCTGTTTCGGGTTTCCGGTAAAAATTTTAACTGGTTAACTTGCTAGGATATTATAAATACTAGCATTGTAAGAATGAGAAGGCATTCGAAGATTTTTTGTTTTGATTCGAGTCTGAACTCCCTGCTCTGCATCTGCGAGAACCCTCTCGATCTGCTTGCATCACGGAGATCTAACTCAAAAGTCCATTAGGTGATCAGAGAAGCCTGCGCATCTGTGTGCTCGGCATAGGTGAGAACCTAAAGCGGCCTGATCAATAGATTGAGTCTATGTATAAATCTATCTGTGTGTTGTATAAGAACTCTGAGACAAAGTTTGCACCTGGCTAGGTAGCCTCCAGTAATGCTCGCTCATCTATTGAGTAGCTAAAGTCTGGTAAATGCCACTGCAATCAATCATTGGAAAGAGGTCTATCTGAGTATTGTAATCTGACTTCTGATGTAATATCATTCTAAAATATTAATAGAAAGTTGCTCTGTGGGAGAAGTTTTATTTGGCATTTCTCTTGTGTTAAAATTGGTATCAGAGCCATCTGGTTCTTTGTCCAAGTAATTTTCATCATAATCTGGTTCTTCCATTGAGTTGTATTTGTCCCTGCCTTTGTTGAAGTTGGCGGTAAGGCTTTGGTAGAGAGTGTTTGAGGCAACAGACTGCCGTTTTTGCTTTCCTGGAGCACAAAGACTTTTTCAGGTGCATACTTATATTTAATCTCAATGACTGGTTCTTTGAATGAATTTGTTCTTCAAACACCCGCGGATAAGAGAATTGCTAGGAAAAAGAGATGGTCTTTTCTGAATAAGTATTTGAACAAAAATTCTAATGAAAAATTGTATGATGAAAAGGTTCTTGTTCAAGAGTTTGAGCCACAGCCTACTTGGACATTGCCAGAAATTGAAGTAGATAAATTATATAATATTCCTGCTTTTCAATTCAGAGAAACTCAGTTGTTTCATTTTACTTCTGTAAATATTCCTATTTCTACTGGTCAGAACGTTTATCAGGTTCCTTTGATTAAGAGAGAAGATATTGAATGGGGTTTAGATCATGGATTCAAATATATCCACATAGGCATGATTCAATTCGGGATTAATCCTCTTGTCAGGCTAGGATTAAATACTTCCTTCTTAACATGCATCCTAGATACTAGAATGAATGATTTCAATGATGCACTATTAGGAGGTTTTCAGAGTCCCCTCAATAATGGCCCTGTATGGTCTTCAGTAATTCCCAGATATCAGGTTTCTTTGAATGATCCATATATCAATGAGTTTCTGAATGCCTATATACAGTTTAATGGATTCGATGTTGCCCCTCAGGCTTTAATAGCCCAGCTTCATTCTTCTATCTGTCTTAGATTTTCTTCTAGTACTATGCCACCACTTAATCCAAAACTATGTTCAAGAGATTTGAAAGAAGGAGTAATTGTTGGACTAGGAAATGCTGCTCCCTTAAAAATTGGATTTGCAGAATGTACCCTTCCTGATGAATGGAATAGTACTTACATTCCATTATCATAGAAATATCCTCAACTGCAAACCTCAAAAGATCCAAAACAATTGTCTATTGTTAAACATTCTGATGGGGTCTGTGTCTAAATCAACTAAGCTCCGTATTTCAAGATTCATTGCCTACCAGAAATCTTTCAAAATATTGATTGCAGTGGCATTTACCAGACTTTAGCTACTCAATATATGAGCGAGCATTATTGGAGGCTACCTGGCCAGGTGCAAACATTGTCTCAGAGTTCTTATACAACACACAGACAGATTTATACACAGACTCAATCTATTGATCAAGCCACTTTAGGTTCTCACCTGTGCTAAGCACACAGATGCGCAGGCTTCTCTGATCACCTAATGGACTTTTGAGTTAGATCTCCATGATGCAAGCAGATCGAGAGGGTTATCACAGATGCAGAGCAGGGAGTTCAGACTTGACTCAAAACCAAAAATCTCTGAATGCCTTCTCATTCTTACAATGCTAGTATTTATAATATCCTAGCAAGTTAACCGGTTAAAATTTTTACCGGAAACCTGAAACAGATGGAATCTACTTTCGGTATGAATATCACACAGGAAATCATATCCGAAGGACTAATAGTAACAGTAATGCATACCTAAAAGTATTTAATAGTAAAATATTTGGGCAAGTGGGTACTGCCACCTGTTATATCATCCTTTAAAGGCAGAGCCATATCGGGACCGAATCCGACACTATCTAAAAAGCAAGATTATATGATCTATAGACAAGACAGCCGGAATCTAGGACATCAGCTCTTAGTAATTACAAAGTGGATATTTTAAAGAAAACCCATGAAAACAAAAACTTAACATGTACATGATGTCGAATGAGTGATCATATACATAAATCACTATTATACTTCCATTCTTCTGCAACTGCATATTCTCTATTTGCTTCATCCATTTCTAGTAATTGTTCTATATCATGAGCAAATATATCATGTGGGAATGCATCATCGAGCCAAGGTGGTGCTTCTTCCAAGAAACAAAAATAGAATGGAAAATGAAATACATTAACTGGTCTAAACCTGGGATCTGTAGAAATCTCTCCATGGAAATTGATTTTCAGACTGAAAGAAGATTCACCTTGTTGTTTATCATTTAAGACTACTACTGTATCAGTATGAAGAAATTCAAACTCTACAGTATAGTCATTATGTGCTGCAATATGGATTTCCCAGATCAGAGTGCTTATGGTTTCATGGTAATTAAAATGACAAATCCATTCACCCCTAGGCATATACTTAAACATGAATAACTTAAACCAAGGACTCCACCAATTGTTAGCATTGTCTAACTCTGTAGCATATGCAATGACTCTGACATAACCATGTATTCTAGCCCTCTGATGAATAGAGAAATAATCTTGCCATGTCCAATGAGTATTTTGGACCAAACCAAAGTAAATAAGAACTGGTCCTCTAGACATAGAATAAAAAACTATCCAACGCCTATCCCTATAAGGTAACTCATTATTATACGATATCATACCCACTCGTATCGTGAAGT
>JAXQQM020069456.1:0-116630 GCA_034641835.2 Pinus albicaulis | reverse complement strand
TTTGAAATTTACTCTTTTTTTTTGTATTTAACCCAAGAGGGATTTGAATCTTGAATCTCATAGCTTCCACAATACTTCATAACATGACAACTTTCAACTTTCAATTGAAGTCACTTTATAATAATAAAATATCTCAAAATACTTTGTTGATAAAATTACATTAGGTATTTCAAATAAATGGGTTAGCCTCTATCATATATATATATATACTAATCTAAATATTCAATTTTATTGAAAAATGGTTATAAAAATAAATTATTTGAAATTATATGTAAAATATTTTGACTTTGGAATAATTTCTGATATTTTGGGCATGTAGTAATTATAAGCCATGGAAATAGCTTATGGTATTCTAAAAATATCTATTTATAGTTTAAAAATCTCCATGATAAAGTGAGGATGAATCTCCATAATTATGAATATGGTTGCATATGCTTTTAAATTTATATATATGTTTAACTCATATATAATTTTTTTTATAATAATAATATAATAAAGTTATTTAGTCAATTGTTATGATTTTTTTTAAAAGTTGGGAAAGTGGGATGTATCATCTGGTAAGTGTTTTCATTCTTATTGGTCTTTATCAACTATTTACTTTATATGTTTGTGTTAAAATTCACATTTGAATCTTTAAAGAGTTTTTTCCCTTTGGAAAGCCATGGAGAACTTAAATTGTGCATATTATACAAATCAAATTTGTGATTTAGAGCCAAAACATAGAAAAGTTAGACTAGGACTGAAAAAATGTCATGACTCATTATGCAAGGCAAAATATATCTTTCTAATTTATAGATTTTATAGAATTTTAGTTTAATTTTTTTAAATGATATATATATTTTGAAATTTACTCTCTTTTTTTGTATTTGACCCAAGAGGGATTTGAACCTTGAATCTCATAGCTTCCACAATACTTCATAACATGAAAACTTTCAATTGAGCTGACCCTTGGAGAAAAAATTCTTATTTATATTAGTCAATATAGGTACATTTTAATTTTAGGTCTGCCAAGTGTTAGGAGGTATGAAATCTCTTAAAATGAATACTTATTTTTAAGTACAAAATTTTCACATATTCATATACATAATATTTTTAATTTTAATTTTGTTAAAACTATGATAACTCATATAGTTAAACATATATGATATGCATAGCAGAGAGAGAGTTTGCATTGTTAAAAAAATAGCTTATTGTAAAGATTAAATTTTTATACAATTATTAGTTAATTTAACTAGCAATTGCACCAGATGTTTCAAAGGAAATGGTGTAAGTTGAAAGTGTAATATGGAACATCCATTAATGATAAAATAATATGGAACTTGCATTAAGAATAATTTTTTTTTCGCATTTAAGATAGTGTTTTACTGATCATTAATAAAATATGCATTAAAACAATTACACCCCAATCAAATTTTGTTTGTTATTTTCTTCGAAAATTCTTCTATTTTTTCCTTGTAAGAACTTGTTAAATGACATATTTATCATAAATTTAATGCCCTCATCTATAGATTCAATGGGTTTTGGCCGAAATCAAAAGCTTTGAATTAGTGTAACTACACGTCGTGGTAAAAAAATTGTGATATTCACCTATGTTCTAATTGTTTTTTCATTATACAATTTTATTAAAAGGAAGATGTGGAAAAGGTAATGCAGGAAGTCCCCTGGTTCTAGGGACATGGTTGGATCTATATGACCCATTGGTTCCTTGAATTTGACCATGTAATACTTATGGTCTCAACAACACTTGTGGTGTTAGCAATGCCAGTGTGCATGAAACTAACAAAATTCCCACAACAATTTTGGCATCATCAAGTCCTAGAAGATATAGGGAATACTTTGGGGACTCAAAGAAAAAATATTTATTGGATAGAAAAAGTATTTTTTAATCTTGCTCGGATTTGTATAAAGATAGATTTGGGAAAATTCTTACCAGAGAACATACTGGTGAAAAATGGAGAATATGAATGAACCAAAATTTTCATTATGAAAATACAACATTCAGATGTTTCACTTGTGTTCAAACAGGTCACCTACAATATTAATGTCCATAGGAGAAATAACACCCGAAGAATAAGAAGGGGGAAGCTCGAAAAAATGAAGATTGGAAACACACTGACTTTGCTGAATCAAAGTAAGAAACTAAGGAAGATATCCATTCTTAATATATTAAGGATAATAAGAACATAGAAAGTACTTAGCAGTCATAATATATCAACGATGATGGGGAGAGGACTGAGGAAGGAATTCCTTCAAATCAAATGGAAAGAGAATAAATTTGGGTTGCATGAAAAAATAGAGCTCATGAATAGGGAAATTCAGATTCAAAGAAAGACCAACCCCAAGAAGAGTTGGGTCTGGATTTGGTAGACATTCTAGTGGAATATTTGGGTAGTAACTAGAAAAAATGCATAGAAAGAAAGGGAAAAATGGAATCTTTGTTATTACTAAAAATTCTTATTTCTTTTTTTTTTTCTAATTTCTAGGTTGCATGAGTAAAATGTTGGCACACCAGCAACAACATACAAACAAATTTCTTGAAACCGTGCAACAACTCCAAAAAGAGATGTTCAAAGTTTGGGGTGACAATGAAAGATTGATGAGAGAACAGGAAAGGATATTAAAAACCCTATCGAACCCATAGAATTATTCCAATTCAAAACCGAGTCCCGAGAGAAACACTCAGGAGGAAGGAGAACAACAGAAAGCCCTGCATGATAACCTAGAAGGAAATATAACACTACGAAGTAATAAGAGTCGAACTTACAATGAGGTTGAATCTGGAAATGTTTTAGAATAATAAGATTTGAAAAAACAAAGAGTGGAATTACAGGGTGAATTCCGGAAGATTAAGCCTCCCACCATTGGTGGAGAGGCTGAAGAAATGGCAGAAACTTGGATCATAAACATGAACAAGTACTTTCAAGTGTGTAAATATAATAGTAAACTGAAGGCTCGTTTAGCCATTTATCAATTGTGGGAGAAAGCAACATTGTGGTGGGAGGAGGTTAAGAATGTGCGTGGAATAGAAGACCAAAATGTAACTTGGGATAAGTTACAACAATATTTCAAGGATAAGTATTTAACCGAACGTTTCTACAATAAAAAGTCCCGAGAGTTCCATGATTTGAGACTAGGGCAGATGTATATGGATGATTTTGTTACAAAATTTAGTTCATTATTATGACATGTACCGTATTTGCGTGATGAGAAGGCTAAAGTGAAGCGATTCCTTAGTATTTTTCCATTTCATATGAAAGAGAAGATTGAATTCATGAATGCAAAAACTATGGACGAAGCGATAAGGAAACAAATAATGTGTTATCAACAATGCAAAGTTAAGGGAGAAGCTGGAAAAATTTGGCCACCCAAGAAAGGGAAACAATGTTTCACCAATAAAAACAATAACAGTTCTGGAAACTATAGGAATGCTACAAGGAACCCGTTGAGTAAACAAAAATGAAAGGTTCAGTCAAGGACCAAGTGGGCTAGTGATGAGTGGCATATAGAAGCTTCTAGCAGACCCAACATTGGGAAATCTAAAAAACCCCCATTACAATGTTCGGGATGTTGGGAGGTGCATTACTTCAAAAGCTGTCCTCACTGAGGAAGAAATGAGGTGACAAAAAATCTGCAAGAGGCATTAACTATGGGTGATGTGGATCGAAACATACCCATAATCAATGCAACTCTAGAAGATTAGGAAGCAGACTTACAACCAACCATGATAGAGTTAGAAGGTAAGAAAAAAACCCAATCTGTTTCTATTTTAGTTGATCACGGAGACAGTTTTAGCTATATACACCCTCGTATAGTTAAAAGGTGTAAATTATAGAACCAGAAATTTAAGAATCCATGGTTAGTTCTGCTGACTACAGGGGCAAGAAGGCGGGTCAATGCCAAAGTACCAAATTGTGAGCTGAGTTTTTGGAATCATCACATTATTGTGGGACTCAACATTCTACCCCTTGATTTTACGACATATTATTGGGCATTGATTGGGTAGAGAGACATTGGTCACTCGTGGACTGTAAGGACAAAATTATCTATTTTAAATTAAAGGATGGAATGAGACAGGAACTGCAAGGAATTAAGAAATCGTTTCATTTATGGCCTATTAAAACATCTCAATTAAGTAAATGCATAAGGAAAGTATGCCAACTCTATTACATTCAAGTGGGATTCACCAATTCCAAGGATAAGACCCTTATGCTAGAAAACATTCTTATTGTGCAAGAATTTCAAGATGTATTTCCTGAGTAAATCCCAGGGCTGCCACTAGAAAGGGACATAGACTTTAATATAGAGCTAATAACTGAGATAGCATTGGTGTCCCAAAATCCTTACAGAATGAGTATACCGGAACTAACAGATTTGAAAATGCAGTTACAGGAATGAAAGGATAAAGGCAACATTTGGTGAAATGTGTCCCCATGTGGAGCACTAGTACTATTCATGAGGAATAAAGATGGCACTATGTGCATGTGCATGGACTATAGAAAACTCAATAAGTTGACTGTTAAGAATAAATATCCCTTACCGTGCATAGATGACTCGTTTGACCAAGTCAAAAGAGCTACAGTGTTTTCCAAGATCGACTTAAGGTTAGGTACCACCAGATCCGAATCAAAGATGAAGATATAATAAAAATAACATTTTTCACCTGGTATGGCCATTGTGGATTTGTGGTGTTACCTTTTGTGTTAACCAACGCACTAGCCAGTTTTATGATCTTAATGCATGGAAATTTTCACCCATATTTGGATAAATTCATTTTGATTTTCATTGATGACATATTAATCTACTCCAGGAATATGGAAGAGCACAAGAAGCATCTGCGTATTGTGCTGAAAATGTTAATGGTACATCAGCTCTATGCTAAGTTTAGTAAGTGTGACTTCTTTAAAGAACAAATTCATTATTTGGGGCAGGTAATTTCTGCTGAAGGGATTTCAGTGGACTTGGAAAAGAAAAATACCATCATGGAATGGAGGGTTCCAAAGAACATAGCATATATATGTTCATTTATGGGCTTGGATGGCTATTATCGACGATTTGTCAATGGATTCTCTAAAATATATTTTCCCATTACTTCCTTGTAGAAAAAGGGATGAGTCTTTAACTGGACTCAGGAGTGTCAGAATAGTTTTAAGTTACTAAAGGAGCTGTTAACCACCGCTCCCGTTATGGGAGTAGCAGACTCGAGTAAAGAGTTTGAGGTCTGCACAGACCTTGTAAGGAGGGTGTAGGATTATTTTTGACTCAAGAGCAGAGAGTCATAGCATATGAATCTAGAAAGCTGAAGGAATATGAGCAGATATATTCAACTTATGATTTAGAACTGACTGCGGTGGTACATGCATTACGGATTTGGAGGCATTACATGCTAGGAATTTTTTTTTTATTGATAACGGACCACATCAGTCTAACTAGATATTCTAAACCAGCTAATCTGAATGCACACCAGGCAAGGTGGAATGCATTCCTAAGTGAGTTCAACTTTGACATTCAACATGTAAAGGGTAAAGAGAACCGAGTGGAGGATGCGCTAAGAAGGAAACTACATGGCATCTATGAACTCTACTTTAATCAAATTGAATTCAAATTCCAAGAACATATATTGGAAGCAACAAGAAAAGAAAACCAATTTCTACGACAGTAGGCAAAAGCAGACAAAGAGCAAGGGGAGCAGTCAGAATTTGAACTCAAGATAAGCAGTTCTTGGTCTACCAGAAAATAATATACATTCCAAACCAAATCAATCTGAAAATAATTATTTTGGATGAATATCACTGGAGTTCTTATGGAGGACATCCAAGATACCAGAAAATGTTAACTTCCATTAGAAAGGATTATTCCTGGCCTGGGATGTGGAAGGACATTGCGGAATATTTGACCAAGTGCTTAGAGTGTCAACAAATCAAGGATGAACATCACCATCCCGTGATTATTCTTTACACTATTCCAGTACCAGAATGGAAATGGGAGGTCATACCCCTTGACTTGATCACAAGAATACCAAAGAATAGAAGGCATAACGATTCAATTATGGTGGTAGTTGATAGACTCAACAAGGTGGCACATTTTATTCCCATCCAGTCAACTTATAAGATGGTACAAATTACTAATATTTTTATGAGAGAAATATTGAGATTTCATGGTATTTTCCGATTTTTTATTTTAGATCATGACGTGAAATTCACGTCGACATTTTGGAAGATGCTATTTAGTGGCTTGGGGACACAAATACAATTTATTACTGCTTACCATTTGCCAACGGATGGGCAAACGGAAAGCGTGAATCAATTTCTGGACGACATGTTGCGCATGTATGTAATGCAACAACCAACAAAGTGGGAAGAGTATCTACATTTGGTCAAGTTTGCTTACAAAAATGGGTATCAGGAATCCCTTAAGATGAGCCTGCTTGAGGCATTGTATGGAAGAGAATTCTGGACTCCTATGAACTGGAGCAGTCCATAAAATAAAGTGATGCTTGGACTTGACATGCTAGAAGAAATGGAGCGAGAGGTGAGGAAAATCAGGCATAACTTAAAGGCTGCTCAGCCATAACTTAAAGGCTGCTCAAGACCGGAAAAAATTGTATGCGGACAAGAGAAGAACTTTACGGGAATTCCTGGTAGGGTATCACATGTATGTGAGGATAAAACCAAAAAAAATCACATTGCGGTGGAACACTTGTGCAAATTTATCCCCCAGATATTGTGGGTCATTCAAAGTTTTGGAACGGATAGGACCAGTGGCCTACCGACTGGCTCTACAAAGAGATATATTGGTACATAACGTGTTTCATGTATCATTACTGAGACTTTATTTAGATGACCCCAAACATGTGATACAATGGCAGGGCATACATGTATGTTAACAATTCATTACAATTCTGTAAAAGTGAAACTGTTGAATTGAACTAATGTGTAATATTCCTTTTTCAGGAATCTCTATAAAATGGTCCAAGGGGACGTTGTATAAGGAAGGAAATGAAAAAATAAGCCGAAAGGGGGCTTGGATCCCCTTTTTAACTCATTAAGAACTTCTCTTACAGAAGTTGAGCCCAAAGAAATGACTCTAGATGGGTTATTCAGATCTCCCCAAACTAGGTTCCTTAGGGAATGCTCAAAGAGAGAGACTACAATAATAAATGAACACAATCATAAACTATGCAATTCTAAATCTACCATAAGAGCGAAATGTTATGCAGCCAACATTATATTATTATATCAGCAGTAATATACAACAAAATCATGAGGGACAAGCCACTCAAGCTATCAGAACCAATCTCCAATGATCAAGCAATAAAATACATGAGTTGTTGCAACTACAAAAAATGTCGGAGAGCAGTGACTGCGCAGTCTCTATGAGAGTAGAAGCTACTGAATACATACAAAATGATAATGAGGTTGAAGGATCCAAAGAAATGCCCATGAATGGAAATATGGGCTCCAATACAAGATTTATAGCCAATCCAGGAGGGATTGCTAGAAATGCCGGATAAAATACAATGTGACAATTAATTGCTAGGGTTAATGTGTAACTGCAAAACTGAATACATATGATGAGGCTATGGAAGATCTGAAATATAGATTTCCCTCCTCCAATTATGCTCCTTAGTAGAAGGTTGATCCCTCTACTCAAGAACAATCCTCCTGATGATCTCAATGGACTCTCCCAACATTGCCTACACAAAATAACGTAGTTTCAGCCCTAGACTGTGTAGTGAGAGATGGTGAATGATTGGCCTGGTGCCAAAGATCTGAAATGATGCCCGGGAGTCTCCTATGTTGCTCCTCCGAAGAATATACAAGATCTCCACTGAAGAACAAGCCAATGAATGACTCTATGAGTTCCTCTATTACTGCACCCAACAACACAACGTCTTCTACCCAACAGGAAAATGTTGCACTGAAGGATGTAGCTTTGGAAAAATTTTGGAATGAGGAAATGGAGCTCAAATCCTCTCCCTCCTTGAGGATGTGGTAGGGATTCCTGACCGAGAACACCCTTATGCTCAAGAACACTACAACACTGCTAAACATACCGAGTATGCAAGTCTTAGCAGACCCAACGAAAATGATAAGCTAATGCATAATGAAAATGGGCTACCATCTCCTCCTTATAAAGAAAATGAACTCCTCTCACCATGGTTCCCATCCACACTTGCCACCTAGCTCATGCAAGTGGAGCCTCCTCTAAAACTGTGCTGCCTTGTCATGGAGATTCCTCCTCTTGGACAGCGCTGTTGACTTAGTCAAAGATGACTAAATCAAGGTGATCCCAATCATATTCACACACTTATATGCTTAATTTAGCTGCTTATTCACCCTCCTTTCACATAAGGAGTGTTATTTATCCATCTAAGGGGTTCAACGGGTGTCCTTACTCATTTTATTCAACAAACAGAAAATATGCAAACTATAATGTTCCTTTTAGCTTGAGGCTAAAATTTGGGAACATTACAGTCCTCCTGTCCCACATGTTGCTTGTCCTCAAGCAACTGCATAGAGAGAACAAAATTCCTCTCCCTTTTCTTTCGTGGCCTCCTCATCATGGCAAGGTAGAAGGTGTAGGTGGAAACCTTCTTGCTGTGCTATGGCCTTGTCACGGTAGGAGTGATGACATGCATGGGAAGATTTTTTCCTCAATGATGATCCTCTCCTCCATGCTATCATCCAAATATAAATCTCAACCCCTGGTTTATCCAATGTGTTGGGGATGAATGGAGAGTTGGGCTTTTGATTCCCAAGATGTTTCTCCCTCCATTTTTGGTAGATATGGGGCTTCCTCTATCCTTGGGCTGAAATGGTATGGCCTCCAAGAATGGCCCAAGCTTCCCCATCAAGAAAATCAGCCATGTTATGCCCCCCCAAATTCTCCAAGTGGTTTTTCCCACAAGAAGAGAAAAGTAGCAATGTGGAAATCATTGTTTGCCCATGGTGTCTCCTGAAGTTTAGAACATGTACAATGGGGAGAATAATGCTCCAAATGGGCTATCCCAATACCCCTAACACTCTCGAAGTAGTGCTCCCTATAAATGTATAACCATTAGAAATACAAGGAAGCAACATGTAATGAGAACAAGTTGCCATAAGACAAATAGAGAGTCGGTCACTGCTCCACTGATGGGACCAATGCAGTGAGCCTCCTTCCTACATCAAAAATAAAAACAAAAAGTTCTTTCCCAACCACTTTTTGGTTGCCACAAACATCGCATAAGGTGGAAACATGAAAGTACAAATTGGTGCCAATGCAGACCAAGAAGTATGTGGCTTCCCCCACAAACAATCATAAGAATAGCCACTCCCATGGCTGCAATGGGCCACAAGTACATCATAATAAGGAGCATAAGGAGATGTGATCATCCTTAGCTCATCAAGCTTCCAATATAAAGTAAAGAAAGGTAAACCAAAATGGAAACATATACCTTATTTATTATGTACTTCGGTCCTTGAGCTGAAATGGCTCATCCGAAGGCTCT
Organism: Pinus albicaulis; assembly: GCA_034641835.2. NCBI lineage: Eukaryota > Viridiplantae > Streptophyta > Pinopsida > Pinales > Pinaceae > Pinus > Pinus albicaulis. The sequence continues at coordinate 107,140 of JAXQQM020069456.1, read as the reverse complement.
CCCTCACCTCCAATGAGTAGGGGAATGGTTGTTCCAACCTCTTCAAAATCATCTAGGCTATACATCTGTCCATATGATGATATAGATCATGTTGAATTCCCTCCCAAGTTAAATCCTATAGCAAAGCTGAGTATGTATCAAAATGCATAGCTAGGAAGTCCTCATGTGCTGCATGCAATAGTTTCTCCTCGAGACTAGAAGCTCTAGTCAAGAAGATCCTGCCATCGATATAGATGAAAATCTCATAAATTATGTACCTGTCATCTCTACCTGGTTCATCAAGAGTCATGCATGCATCTACATCCTTGGAGTACTCTACCAAAAGCTGAGACCTCCAATACGGATCAATCCTCCTCATAGACAGTGCTAGTGATCTAGCATGTGAAGCTCCCCTCATTCTGTTGCCTGCTACTTTGAAATCCCCCATGCTAAGGTCATCCTCCAAAATGATGCCATGCCCATCACGCAGCTGCTCATGCTCAAATACTGATGGTGTCCTTTGGAAGTTGGCCTCCCATGAGAAGTTGTCATCCACAAGGAATCTCCCAAGCTGGGTCAAATTAAGCATGAGTGGCCTCCATCCACTCCCATGTGTGAAAGAGTACTTCCTCAAAGGAATTTTCCTCTCCAAATCTGTGGGGTAGTCATCATGCATCATGAATATGCCATCCTCCATCCCTGCAACAAACTCTATCAACACAGTATAACTAATGAGAGTGGGTGATACTAAAAATGAGAGAATGTCTTCGTCCTCCTTGGGTTTCCCCTAAAATCTCTGCGCTGTGCAGGACTCCTCCAATGTCTTCAGCTCTTTGTAATATAGGAGTGGTGAACCAAGTGACAAGATGCCCCTCATCAACTCTAGATCAGGAGGCCTCCTAGGTGGAATCCCTCCATATAGTGAGACATCAAGCTCAGGAGTCGACTGTATGTATGAGTGGATTGATTTGTCCTTCTCTTCACTATGATGTACAATATTTTTTCAAAAAAAAATCCAGCATAGATAAGGGTGTATCATCCCTTGATGTTGATCCTTCTCTTCCTCCTCCATCTCAAAATCCCCAAAAACTGTTGCATATGGCTCCGGAATTATGCCTTGGTTCCCACATGTTGAATCATTTGGAACTCCTTGTAAAGACACAAGGGCTCCTCTAATAGAAGCAATGGCTCCCCTTTCACCCCGATGTGTTGATGGATCTCCTCTCAATGTGACAGCGTTGTTAGATCTCTTATGCTCATCCTCCCCATCAATAACTGAGATTACCTCATGATCAAGGAGAGACCCTAGATGTTGGTCATCTCTTGAGGAAATTACCTCCATGACTTCACAAATGGAAGAGGGACCTTCACACAATGGGAATCTTGCCCTTAGCAAGCCATCATACATGTTTACATCCCCTTCAGAAATATGGAATGGAGTTTGTTTCGTAGTTCCCTGCAATGCATGCAAAGTGTTTGATGTTTTGATACACAGAGTTTCATAGTGATTTTCATAAAATATCCTCACCAACCCTTTAATGAGTCCATCATATGATTCTACATTTGCATGATAACCTGAAATAGAATTTTCAAACCACCAACCATGAGCCATACCTTTGAGTTGCAGTGCTGCTCCCCCAATGGCCTCATCTTCTTCCTGCATTCTCCCTGCAGTGCAAGTGAGAAATGAACTGCGTTGTGGATCTGCATTTGTGGCTGAATTCTAACACCCAACATGGTCAGAACTAGGGCTTTCTTCATCCACAAGCCCTCTTATAAAATATCTCCAGTTTTCCCTTTCTATCTCCTCAAGGTCTTCAATGATACCCTCCATGGTCTGGAAAAGAAGAAGGGAGACCTCCTCTTCCGTCATTCCTATTTTCTTGTTTCCTTTTCAAATATCCTCTCCTTGGATAAAAGCTCCTATTTCTGATAGCATTAAATCTTGTCCATGGGTTGAGCCAACATTGATGCTCCGATACCACTGTAATATTCCATTTTCTAGAATTTCTGCAAAACGGTCCAAGGGGAAGCTGTATAAGGAAGGAAATGAAAAAATAACCTGAAAGGGGGCTTGGATACCATTTTTAACTCATTAAAGACTTATCTTCCATAGGATGAGCTGAAATAAATGACTCTATATGGGTTATTCAGATCTCCCCAAACTAGGTCCCAAAATCATGAGGGACAAGCCACTCAAGCTATTGGAACCAATCTCCAATGATCAAACTAGGAAATACATGAGTTGCTGCAACTGCACAAAATGCAGGGAAGCAGTGACTGCACAGTCTCTATGAGAGTAGCAGCTTCTGAATACACAAAAAATGGTAATGTGGCTGAAGGATACAAATAAATGCCAAAAAATGGAAATATGGGCTCCAATACAAAATCTCTAGCCAATCCAGGAGGGATTGCTAGGGATACCGGATAAAAATACAATGTGACAATTAACTGCTAGGGTTAATATGTCACAAGAACACTGAATACATATGATGAGGCTATGGAAGATCTGAAATATGTATTTCCCTCCTCCAATGGTGCTCTTTAGTAGAAGGCTGATCCCTCTACTCAAGAACAATCCTCCCGATGAGTTATATGAACTCTCCCAACACTGCCTGCATGAAAATAACGGAGTTCCAACTCTAGAATGTGCTATGAGAGATGGTGAATGGTTGGCCTGGAGAAAAATATCTGAAATGATGCCCAGGATTCTCCTCTACTTCTCCTCCAAATAATATACAAGATCTCCACCGAAGAACAAGCCCAAGAATGACTCTATGAGTTCCTCTATTGCTGCACCCAGCAACACAACATTTTCTGCCCAATAGGAAAACGTTGCAGCTACAGGAGGAAGCTTGGAAAAATTCCATAATGAGGAAATTGAGCTCAAAACCCTCTCCTTCCTTGAGGATGAGGCGGGGATTCCTGACCAGGAACACCCTTGTGCTCAAGAACACTACAACCCTGCTAAAAAGCCCGGGTATGCAAGTCGAAGCATACCATACGAAAATGATGAACCAATAGCATAATGAAAATGGGCTGCCATATCATCCTTACAAAGAAAATGAACTCCTCTCACCATGGGTCCGATCCACACTTGCCACCTAGCTCATGCAAGTAGAGCCTCCTCTAAAACTACGTTTCCTTGTCATGGAGATTCCTCCTCTTGGACAACGTTGTTGACTTAGTCAAAGATGACTAAATGAAGCGATCATATTCACACAATTAGGTGCTTAATTTAGCTACTTATTCACCCTCCGTTCACATAAGGAGTGTTATTTATCCATCTAAGGGGGTTAAAGGGTCTCCTTACCCAATTTTTCAATGAAATCAAAATATGCAAACTATAATGTTCCTTTTAGCTTGAGGCTAAAATTTGGGAACATTACAGTCCTCTCCTCCCACATGTTTCTTTTCCTCAAGCAACTGCATAGAGAGAAAAAAAATTCTCCCCCTTTTCTTCTGTGGCATCCTCATCAAAAATCTCCACCACTACTCAAGATATCCTGCAACAAATCTATCCTCCAATGCCCCCTCCCAAGTATGCAAACTGAAATGGTGCACATCATGGAAAGATAGAAGGTGTAGGTGGAAAAATTCTTGCTGTGCTATGACCTCCTCAAGGTAGGAGTGATGACATGCATGGGAAGATTTTGTCCCCAATGATGATCCTCTCATCCATGCTATCATCCAAATAGAAATCTCAACCCCTGGTTTATGCAATGCATTGGGGCTGAATGGAGATTTGGGCTTTTGATTCCCAAGATGTTTCTCCCTCCATTTGTGGTACATATGGGGCTACCTCTATCCTTGGGATGAAATGGTATGGCCTCCAAGAATGGCCCAAGCTTCCCCATCAAGAAAATCAGCCATGAGATGCCCCCTCAAATTCTCCAAGTGGTTTTTCCCACAAGAAAAGAAAAGTAGCAATGTGACAATCATGGTTTTCCCATGGTGTCTCTTGCAATTTAGAACATGTACAATGGGGAGAATCATGTTCCCAATGGGATGTCCTAGTACCTCCAACACTCCCCAAGTAGTGCTCCCTATAAATGTATAACCATTAGCAATACCAGGAAGCAACATGTAATGAGAACAAGCTGCCTTAAGACAGCTAGAGAGTGGATCACTGCTCCACTCATGGAGCCAACTCAGTGAGCATCCTTCCTGCATCAAAACTAATAACAAAAAGTGCTTTCCCAGCCACTTCTTTTCTTCCACAAACATCTCATAAGGTGGAAACATGAAAGTACAAATTGGTGCCAATGGTGCACACCAAGAAGTATGTGGCTTCCCCCACAAACCATCATGAAAATAGCCACTCCCATTGCTGCAATGAGCCACAAGTACATCATAATAAGGAGCATAAGGAGATGTGATCATCCTTAGCTCATCAAGCTGCCAATATAAAGTAAATAAAGGTAAATCAAAATGAGAGTATATACCTTCTTTACCATGTACTCTGGTCCTTGAGCTGAAATGGCTCATCTGAATGCCCTCTCTCACCTGCAATGATTAGGGAAATGGTTGTGCCCACCTCTCTATAATAATATAGTCTATGCATCTGTCCCTATGCCGATATATATCATGCTGTATGCCCTCCCAAGTGAACTCCTCTAGCAAAGAAAAATATGCATCAAAGTGCTGCATGCAAAATTTTCTCCTTGAGACTAGAAGCTCTAGTCAAGAAGACCCTACCATCGGTATAGATGACCATCCCATCAATCATGTACCTATCATCTCCATCTGGTTCATCCAAAATCATGCATGCACGTAGATCGTTGGAGTACTCTACCAAGAGTTGAGACCTCCAACTTGGATCTATCCTTCTCAGAGACAATGTTGGTAATCTGCAATGTGGTGCTCCCCTCATGCTGCTTCCTACTACTTTGACATCCCCCATGCCAAATTAATCCTCCAAAATTCTTCCATGCCCATCATGCAGCTACTCATGCTCAAATAGTGATGGTGTCCTTTGGAAGTTGGCTTCCCATGAGAAGATGTCATCCACAAGGAATCTCCCAAGCTGGGCCAAGGTAAGCATGAGTGGCCTACATCCACTCCTATGTATGAAAGAGTCCTCCCTCAAAGAAATTATCCTCTTCCTCTCCAAATCTATGGAGAAATCATCCTGCATCATGAATATTCCATCCTCCATCCCTGCAGCAAACTCTGTCAGCGCAGTATAACTGATGAGAGTGGGTGATACTAAAAATGAGAGAGTGTCTCCCTCCTCCTTGAGTTTATCCCAAAATCTCTGCACTGTGTTGGACTCCTACAATGTTTTCACCTCTCCGGAATCCAAGAGTGGTGAACCAAATGACAAGATGCTCCTCATCAACTCTAGATTAGGTGGCCTCCCAGGTGGAATGCCTCCATATAGTGAGAGATATAGTTCAAAAGAGGATTGTATATATGAGTGGACTGATTTATCCCTCTCTTCACTACGCAGTACAGTCTCCTTCTCTAGTGCATAAGATTTATAGAATAGATAAGGGTGTATCAACCCTTGATGCTAATCCTTCTCTCCCTCCTCCATCTCACGATCCCCAAAAACTATTACATATGGCTCCAGAATTGTGCCTTGGTTTCCACATGTTGAAACATTTGGAACTCCTTGCAAAGATACAAGGGCTCCTCTAATAGAATCAATGCCCCCCATTTCACCTCCATGTGGTGATGGATCTCCCCCCAATGGGACAACGCTGTTAGATCTCTTATGCTCATCCTCCCCATCAATAATTGAGATTACCTCATCATCAAGGAGAGACCCTAGATCTTGGTCATCTCTTGAAGGAAGTACCTCCATGACTTCACAAACGGAAGAGGTCACTTCACACAATGGGGATATTTCCCTTAGCAAGCCATCATAAATTTTTACATCCCCTTCAGAAATATGGAATGGATTTTGTTTCATGGTTCCCTCCAATGCATGCAAAGTGTTGGATGTTTTGATACATAGAGTTTCACAGCGATTTTCATCAAATTTCCTCACCAACCCTTTAGTGAGTCTATCATTTGATTCTACATTTTCATGATAACATGAAATATAATTTTCAAACCACCAACCATTAGCCATACCTTTGAGTTGCAGCACTGCTCCTCCAATGGCCTCATCTTCTTCCTCCATTCTCCCTGCAGTGCAAGTGGGAAATGAACTGCGATGTGGATCTGCATGTGTGGCTGAATGCTCACATCCAATGCGATCACAACTAGGGCTTGCTTAATCCACAAACCCTCTCAGAAAATCTCTCCAGTTTTCCTTTTCTATCTCCTCAAGGTCTTCAATGATACCCTCCATGGTCTGGAAAAGAAGAAGGGAGACCTCCTCTTTCATCATTCCTCTTTTCTTGTTTAGTCTGTAAATATTCTCTTATTGGAGAGAAGCTCCTCTTTCTGATAGCATTAAATCTTGTGCACAGGCCGAGCAAGGATTGATGCTCTGATACCACTGTAATATCCCTTTTTTAGGATTTGCTGCAACAGGGTCCAAAGGGACGTTGTACAAGGAAGCTAATGCAAAAATAAGTTGAAAGGGGGCTTGGATCCCCTTGTTAACTCATTAAACACTTCTCTTCCAGAATTTTAGCCCAAAGAAATTACTCTAGATGGGTTATTTAAATCTCCACAAACTAGGTCCCTTAGAGAATGCTCAAAGAGAGACTACAACAATATATGAACACAATCATGAAACTCTACAAATATGAACACATCATAAGAGGGAAATGTTAATAATCCAACATTATATCATTATATCAGCAATAATACACAATAAAGTCATGAGGTACAATCCACTCAAGCTATTGGAACCAATCTCCAATGATCAAACTAGGAAATACATGAGTTGTTGCAAATGCACAAAATGATGGGAAGCAGTGACTACACAGTCTCTATAAGAGTAGCAGTTGATGAATACATAAAAAGTGGTAATGTGGCTGAAGGATACAAATAAATTCCCAAAAATGGAAATATGGGCTCCAATAAAAAATCTCTAGCCAATCCAGGAGGGATTGCTAGGGATGCCGAATAAAAATACAATGTGACAATTAACTGCTAGGGTTAATATGTCACTGAAAAATTGAACACATATGATGAGGCTATGGCAGATCTGAAATATGGGTTGCCTTCCTCCAATGGTGCTATTTAGTAGAAGGCTGATCCCTCTACTCAAGAACAATCCTCCCGATGAGCTCTATGAACTCTCCCAAAAATGCTTGCATGAAAATAACACAGTTCCAGCCCTAGACTGCGCTGTGAGAGATGGTGAATGGTTTGCCTGGAGCCAAAGATCTGAAATGATGCTGGGAGTCTCCTCTGCTTCTCCTCCAAATAGCATACAAGATCTCCACCGAAGAACAAGCCCAAGAATGACTCTATGAGTTCCTCTGTTGCTACACCCAGCAACACAATGTTTTCTGCCCAACAAGAAAATGTTGCAGCTGTAGGAGGAAGCTTGGCCAAATTCCAGAATGAGGAAATGGAGCTCAAAACCCTCTCCTTCCTTAAGGATGAGGTATGGATTCTCGACCAGGAACACCCTTGTGCTCAAGAACACTACAAACCTGCTAAACAGCCTGGGTATGCAAGTCTAAGCATACCATACGAAAATGATGAAACAATAACATAATGAAAATGGGCTGCCATCTCCTCCTTATAAAGAAAATGAACTCCTCTCACCATGGGTCCCATCCACACTTGCTACCTAGCTCATGCAAGTGGAGCCTCCTCTAAAACTGCGCTGCCTTGTCATGGAGATTCCTCCTCTTGGACAATGCTGTTGACTTAGTCAAAGATGACTAAATCAAGGTGATCCTGATCATATTCACAACCTTAGGTGCTTAATTTAGCTTCTTATTCACCCTCCTTTCACATAAGCAGTGTTATTTATCCATCTAAGGGGGTTAAGGGGTCTCCTTACCCATTTTATTCAAAAAAATGAAAATATGGAAACTATAATGTTCCTTTTAGCTTGAGGCTAAAATTTGGGAACATTACATAATGATAATACTCAGGATATGCATGTAAAAATGCACAGAGAATTCTAGTAGAACCATAAAATATCCTAGATCAGAGAGAAATGACTCTCTGGAGGCAATTCATCCCCCAAGTTAAAGTGCAGTGGAAGCACTTTGGCTCGGAGGAGGCTGCTTGGGAGGACGAGCATGTTATTCAATAAGCCTATCCGAAATTGTTCATATTGATTAAATAATACCGAGGATGGTGTTTTCTTCAATGGGGGAACATGTAACACCCTATTTAATTTAATTCTGGACTTAAAAACTAGTTATGATATAATTTGAATGAGTAACGAATTAGAGTATCTGTTAACAATATTTTAATAAATTATCTTTGGTATTGTGAAAGAGAGTCAATGAATAATTTATCTGGGTAAAATAAATAAGGAATTGATTGATAAAATGTTTCCAAGATACTAGGGTAAAAAGGTAGAGACAGTTATGACAGTTACCATTTTTCCAAAGAAAGGATTTATGGCAAAATCCAAGGAGGAAATGGTATTTTGTGCAGAAGGTATGGATGTTGAATCAACAAGAAGTTTCTATGGGTAATCCATAGCTGGTAAAATAACCAGTGGAGCTCAATAAATACCCAAAAGAATATAAACTAGACTTATTCCTGAGGTCTAACTTTTGGTCTCGTTAAGCAACTAGTCCCTGGTGAGGAGTAGAGAACGTAATCGCCCCGCTCACAGTTGGGAGGACCAACAGAATTCAAAAATAATTTCTTTTAGAATTAGGTACCATGGTATCTTAGATTTCTGGATTATTTTTTATATTTTAGAAGTACAAAATATACTATTTACTATTAATTATTGCAGCATGAATGAATTAGAATTAGGAACTTGTGGTAGGATATATTTACATAATAAACTATATTAAGTTATATGGGACTAAATTTCAACAATAAATGTACATCCTAAGAATTTAGTTCTGCAATTATATGGATAAGGAAACAAGTACAAAAGGGTTTACTATAAATGGAAAACAAAATCATAACTTCTGAATCATAACTGTGGAGGAGTACTGCAAAATTATATCACAAACAGAGAACATATTTTATCTTCTTCAATTAAAATAAAATGCAACTCTTCCTTTATTATATAACTAAAATGAGAAAACCAGTAGTCGAGATAACCTTATGAAGTAACCTGTGTGGTACCATTAACATTGCTTATATAAACATAGGGGGTCACACCCAAAGGGTTTAGATATCAGAACCCTGTAGTGAGGGTTTGGACCCCTGTCCCTGAGGGTAGCCTACCTATAAATAAAATAATTTAGAGACATAATACCCATGTGGGAAAAACTTTGAAAAAAACCCCCAAAACACAAATAATACAAGATTGGAAACGTGAATATATATATATATATATATATATATATAATATATATATATATATATATATATATATATATATACACATACATATATATATATATATACATACATATATATATATATATACACACACATATATATATCCGTGTGTGTGTGTGTCCTAGAAAACAAAATGATAATCATCGCCGTGTAATGGGCTATAGAGAACCGAGTATAGAATAACCATAAAGAACAAGATATATATATATATATATATATATATATATATATATATATATATATTCGTGAAGGAAAAAAAAATATATCAAGACTACCGTAGTGTCATATGGAAAATATGAAATCACAATCCGGAATAAATTATCATACACCTACTATAGGTTGGGGATTTTTTTTCTCTCTGAATTAGTTTAATCTATTAAAAAAGGAAAAATAATTTACACCTTGGCCACAGCCTTGAATTTGCCCAGAAGAGTGGCATGTTTAGCATAAGAAGCAAAAAAATGACTGCCCACTAGGGGAAACCAGTCCAAACCATACATAGTTCTTCTATACTGCCCGCGCAAGGGTGTCAACTTTGATTTCCACTGTAATGTGCATATATGATAAATTGTAAGACAAATACCACTAGATAAAATAGCCAGAAAATCAAGATCAATCCCATCAAGATGGGAGTCGTAAAGAAAAAACAAAAATTTAATGGAGTAACTAAGCATCATGCTGAGGAGGAGGTTCCTCTAGTATAAGGCACCTGTAAGCCTCCATGTCCACACTTGAGGCATCGCTTTTCTTGGAGTGCTCATGCCTGCCACAAACCTTCTCCTCGTCTTTAGGAGCTTTTCCTTTTTCGTTGTTCACCAGTTGTTGCTATACATTCATATCCTGAGCCGTAGTAGAAGAAGTCCCTACCTGATGCACGTTGGTATTAACCTGCTAGGGTTGTTCCTTAAAAACCAACAAAATAGAGGAAATTATACTGGGCCTATTCACGGAGGAATTGAAGAAAAATTGAGCAGTCTGGGGAGTGTTAGAGGCAAGAGTGACATGGTTGGCCAGAACAGGGTTGGAAGTTTGGAATCTACCCCACCCACTGCGAGTGTTCGGATATTTTCCAATGAAGTAGTCTAAGAAGGGCAAAGAGGAATCTGAATTGGAGGTGGAAGGGGTGCGTTGGGGATGGCTTCTAGTGCTACCCCTTCGACATCTCATGCGATGTCATAGACGCGACATGTTGATGGGCATAGAAGAAGGCGTAGGAGGAGTTGGAGTAACAGAGTTGGGTGAGAGTGGGGTGAAAAGGAGATCCAGAGTAACAGTGGACTGATTGCAGAGGCCAATTAGGGAAAGGTGCAGCCCTACACCTAACTCAATGTAGCAGCTGAGATGGCTTCTTGTACCAGTGGCTGTGCGATAGCAGGGATGCACAGCCGAGGGTGAACAAATGAATTGCAACAGAGGAGGGATGTTTGAGCTCCTTCTGTCATCCTGCATCTTTAAACTCAGGGAAGCGTTGTCTCGAAGCTCTCCCGGTTTTAATTCCTCATAAATTTGATCAGCTGGTGTGTGCATAGAAAACCTTATGGAGGCTCGAGTGAGAATAATTTTCGGATCTCGGTCTCTGCTCTGATTAAATGCTGCAATGATGAGAGCGCTAAATTGAATGCAATACCTCATGGCGATGGCTTGGATGGCCAAGTGCCCCCTCCACCTGCCGAACCCAGGTCCCATCATCACCTTAAAACAACTATTCACCCGCATCCAAGAAGTTCGCATCATACTATACCAAATTATTGCATTCCTGTAATTGATCATAGTCATGGATTATGTTTTGAGAACCAACAAGAAGAGTGTGCTCATTGTTCAATCCCACATTGGCCAAAAGTTCTGCAACCTTATTTCCATCCCTTTTTACATGTTTGAACAGGATCACTCGGTTGGTGTTAAGCACTTGTTCAATTAAAGCTAATCTAGCCTCTAGTCTCCATATTTTAGCAATTTTGTTAGCATGGGCTCCCTGGAGAAGTTGATTGGCCATATTTATGAGAATTTGAGAGTCCCCTTCAATCTCCAATGGATGCAAACCATGAAGATGGGACAAAGAGATACCTTGCCATAGGCTTTCTAATTCAGTCGAGTTGTTCATGTCCCATCCTATGTTACCCAGAAAAAGAAGGAGAGGTTTACCTTTGTGATCTCTGGAGATTCCACCAAACCCTGCTTTGCTTGGATTTCCTTTGGAAGCACTGTCAAAGTTGAGTTTGAAAGTACCCAGAGGGGGGGGAGTCCAGTTGCTTGTCTCTGAAGAGGAATTGTGAGATATTCCGGGAGTTTTCAGAATTTGGGGGATTTGTAGATATCAATTAGCCCAGATGGCCTACTCTTGAGGGCGAGTTGGAAAATATTTTCTTGCCAGGTTTTGAGCACCAAGGTCTCTGGAAGATTGAGGCAGAGGTTGCTCCATATGGTGTCTGGAAGAGTGCTTTGATTCTTGAAGATGCACCGATTTCTTTCCTTCCAGATTGTCCATAGAAGAAGGCCTGGAATAATTCGCCATAGTTGGTTAAGAAGCTCACTTTTGTAAGGAGACTGCTGCCAATTGCGGATTGTGTTGATTATATCCTCTAAAACTTTGCACCTTTTTTGACATTGAAAACTGGCCTTCTCCCAGATTTGGTTGGCCAGAGAAGAGGTATCCAAGAGATGTTGTATGGTTTCTTCCTGTTGATTGAAATTGGGACATCTTGATGGTCCATGAAAATTTCTTTTCCAAAGGTTGTCCCAAGTGAGGATTTTCTTGTGACCAAATAGCCAGAGGAACATGGAAACCTTGGGCCAAATTCTTGGAGACCATATTCTGCTCCATAATGGGTCGGGAGGCGTTGGATCAGTGCAAATTATTTTGTATGCCTCCTTGGTGGTGAAAGATCCTCTTGGGGTATAGCCCCATCTTAGAATGTCCTTTTTGTTAGAAAATCTGATTTTTCGATTTTGTAATTCAGTCTCTATGGCCGTCTAGAGGTGCTCTGCTCCATTCCTGATCAATTGGGCAGCTGGGTGCCATTGGCTGTATCCTTGAGCTAAGATGGGTGTCCATTGTTGCTGGAAAGTTTCATTTTGTTGCTCTTCCCATTCCTCACTAGGTGGGGGATTGTAGACGCTGCAAAGCCATGGTTGTTGTTGCCATGAGTCCATCCAAAATCGAGCTATGTTACCATCCTTGATTTCCCAGAAACTATGTTGTTGGATCAAAAGAAAGTGTTGTCTAGCTGCATTCCATATTAAGGATCCCTTTCCTGTTGGTGTGAATCTGATTAGCTCTTCATATGGCCTATGATTAGCATATTTAGCAGTCCAGATTATTGCCCAAGGCATGTTTGGAGCTGAAAGCCATTGCCACCATATTTTGGCTCACATGGTAGCATTATTGTGAAGGGGATCTCTTAAGCCTATGCCACCAATTTCCTTGGGTTTACAAATAGTCAGCCATTTAACCAAGGCACATTTGTGATTTTGTCCTATGGCTCCCCAGAGAAAATTGCGTTGCAGAGATTCGATTTTCTTGAGAACCCACTTTGGAGTAGCTAGGATAGAGAAAATATAGAGAGGAATTTCTTGTAATATAGCTTTGACTAAAATCAATCTACTAGCGATATTAAGAGCTTGGTACGTCCAAGAAGAGAGACGGGCTTCTAGTTTTTCTAGAAGAGAATTCTAAGAGGCATGTTTTATGGCCGAGTCAGTTAAGGGAGCCCCCAGATATTTGGAAGGAAGAGTAGCTATGGAGAAGCCAAGAATACGAGCTATAGCGTGTTGAGTCGGTGGGAGGAGTATGAAAGAATAATATTTGGGATTTAGCGTTGCTGATGTTGGCTCCGGATGCCTCCCGAGAAGTCATCACAGTTTACTTCCCAGAAACTGTGTTGTTGGATCAAAGGAAAGTGTTGTCTAGATGCATTCCATATTAAATATCCCTTTTCTATTGATGTGAATCTAATTAGTTCTTCAGGTGGCCTATGATTAGCATATTTAGCTGTCCAGATAATTTCCCAAGGCATAGTTGGAGATGAAAGCCATTTCCACTAGATTTTTGCACCCATGGTAGCATTACTATTAAGGGGATCTCTTAAGCCTATACCACGAGTTTCCTTGGGTTTAAAAACACTTGGCCATTTTACCAAGGCCCATTTGCGATTTTGTCCTGTGGCTCCCCAGATAAAATTGCATTGTAGAGATTTGATTTTCTTTATAACCCACTTTGGAGAAGCTAGGATAGAGAAAATATAGAGAGGCATTTCTTGTAACAAAAATTTGACTAATATCAATCTACTGGCTATATTAAGAGCACGATACCTCCAAGAAGAGAGACGGGCTTCTAGTTTTTCTAGAAGTGAATGCCAAGAGGCTTGTTTTATGGCCGAGTTAGTTAAGGGAGCCCCCAGATATTTGGAAGGAAGAGTAGCTATGGAGAAGCCAATAATACGAGTTATAACATGTTGAGTCAGGGGAGGAGTATGAAAGAAGAAGATTTGGGATTTCACATTGTTGATGCAGGCTCCAGATGCCTCTGAGAAGTCATCAAGAAGCGATTTGTATTTTAAAGCTTCTTGCACAGAAGGATGGAAAAATAACATTTTATCATCTACAAATTGTTGGTGGGCAATAGCTAGAGAGTTGTGGATGGAGATGCCTCTAAGGTGCTGAGATTGTAGAGCTTGCTTGATATGATGACCTAGACCTTTCACCATTAACACAAAAAGAAAAAGAGAGAGGGAGTCTCCTTTCTTGATACCTTGAGAGGGACTGAAAATTAAAAATGGAATTCCATTGATGACGATGGAGAATAAGGTGGAGGAAACCAAACTCATTACCCAATGGATCCGAGGGGGGGAGAAGCCATAGGATGCCAGCATTTTTTGAATATAAGTCTAGCTTAATTTGTCGAAAGCTTTAGATAGGTCTATTTTAAGAAGCATACCTGCCTTTTTGGAGTGTTTGAGGGAGTGTATAACCTCATGGGTGAGAATTATACCATCCAGGATTTTCCTTCCTTCCACGTATCTTGATTGCTCTGGCGAGATGAGGATGGGAAGAAGCAGTTTCATCCGAGAAGTTATGACTTTGGAGATGACTTTGTAAATGACATTGCATAAGGAAATTGGGAAAAAAAATTCCAGTGTAGAAGAATGCTCTTATTTAGGAATTAGGGTGATGAAAGTTGAATTTAAAGATGGAAGCAGCCAATGTAGGATTCTAGATTTCCAACCACTTGTCGAACTTTCTCTTTGATGAGGTCCTAGAAATTGTGAAAGAACGTGGTGAAAACATCTGGACCAGGAGCCTCACCTTACTCGAGCTATTTCATAGCCATATCTACTTCATGAGGGGTAACTGGCCTTAGCAGTAGTTGGTTATGTTCCCCTGTAACAATTCTCGGAATATTTTGAGTGAGCTTTTCTATAGCTAGCTGCTTGTTGATTTGGGGCTCGTGGTGAACCACCTTGAAATCATTGATGATCTCCTCTTCAATGTCTTCATGATCTTCCATCCTTACCCCCTGTATCTTATGTTCTACCTTCATTGATGATTTTTTGCTGTAGAGCCATCATTTCTTGGTTTAGAGCATTCTGATCCTAAAAAATATTTCCAAATGTGGAGTGGTTCCATATTTTGATATGAATTTTGAGAAATTTGAGTTTCTGCTGGAATTGAAACATTTTAGATCCCTCTGGGGGAGAGAAATCATTCCAAGTCTTACAGACCAAGTCGTTGAAAGTTGAATGGGTGAGCCAAAATGCTTCAAAACGAAAAGGTCGACGTGTAGAGTTGCCTGGTCTTTTCCATTTCATAGATATTAGCCACTGACCCAATCCAGAGAGGGGATGAATGGAGGCGGAGATATCCCCTCCTAGATGAATGGAATTATCAGAGATTAGGAAGCGGTCTAATTTGGAGGCAATTTGCTGCCTACCTACTCTGGAATTGCTCCAAGTATAAATTCCATTTCTGAACTGCATATCTATTAATCAGTTGTTTTGTATGAATTCCTTGAAGTAGCCACCTTCGTTATCCAATTTGGCTCTTCCCCTTGTTTTTCCTTGAGTCTGGTTATCATATTCAAGTCACGTCCAGAGATCCATAGTGGTTGGAGTCTATTGGAGTTGAGCTCAACTATAATATCAAGCAGAGTAGTCTTACTACCAACATCCTAAGGGAAATAGACATTGGTAAGATGTCTATGAATATTGGTTCCTATTATGTGGAATGTAGCTTGAATGATATGATGGGATGCATGAAATTCTGAGAGTGTGATAGCTTGTGTATTCCATGCAATGGCTAACCCTCCAGATGCACCAGAGGCATCCACTCCAATGGAATGGCATCATGGCCACGCTTTCGCTAGTATGTTTCCAAGGGTGGTGCTGTTACATTTTGTTTCTTGCATGAAGAAATTTTGTGGTTTCTCCTGCTTTATCATGTTTTTTATCATTCCAAATTTTTCTGGACTGTTTAGCCCTCTTAAATTCCATGAGGTGAGCTTCATGATTCACTATTTGGTAGGGGTTTGTAGTACTTTGTCAGCTTGGAATATCTTCCTAACTTGACCAGAATCTTTCTGATTGTGATGGTTCTTTGCAGATCTGTCTTTCTTCCACGCTTCTTGGAGTCCTTGGGAGATAGTGCTCCATCCCATTGAATTCTCGGTTGTATTCCTAGTTGGCGCTGCTGAAATGCTTTAGAGATTATGACCTCCAGGTTGTCTACCTGGATTTCTTGAATTTTATCGAATTCTTTCTTTCTACAAGCTTGTTCAAGAATAAAAATGTCAAGTCCTCTTAATTATATACTCTCAGGCTCCTGCTCCATATTTTGCGCTTGGATGCTGCCATCCATGGTGTCATTTGAGTAATGAGGATGGTGAAGAATGTAATCAATATCCATTCCATTTGGTTTCCAATCAGGATCTGTATGAGTCGTAGCCATGTTAGTCTAGGTATCAGTTGGAGGCAGGGGATTCAAGACTGAGCCGAAGGGTGGGGTAGCTTGGGAAGGTTTTGGGGGGCGACATCTTACTGGTTTGTAGTTGGGATAGTATCGTTTTCCTTGGCTAGTGCATCAAAGCTGTTGTCGGTGGAAGAGATGGAGGAGGTTTCATGGAGGGATTTTTTCCCAGAGGCAGGTTTTTTATGAGTCCTTTTTCTAGTCGTGACTTTGGTGAATCCTTCAGGATCAGGCTTATCTGATACATCAGTGTTCTGAGGCTTAGCATTTAAAGGAAAACCACGGAATAGATGACCATGGACATGACATTTTCAGCATCTAAAAGGTACATGTTCATAATCTAAAGGCTGGATCCATTCAAAATAATCATGATAAAGACTTACTGAGTCCGGGAGAGCTTTGTCTAGGCGCATGTAGATGCATATGCGAGCATATGAAGTATCTCTTTGGAGCTTTGTTTCTTCAGCTATCTTGATAAACTCTCCCAAGCCATTTCCTATGTCCTTCAATGAAAATTCATCCTAGTATTCCAGCGGAAGAGAATACACCTAGATCCACATAGGAGCCCAGTTGAAATCCTCCCTGTTTGGGTTAAATCTTTCCACCCAGTCCCGTAAATACAGTCCAGCTGAGTTGAAAAATTAAAGGCCACCATCTAGGACTTTGTTACGATCTTCAATACAGTAGAAAACCGTCGTAAAGAATCCTTTTGGGCCAAGCTGCAGGGTCACGTGTCCTTTGGGTTTCCATTTTGCTGTTATGCACCCCTGAAGAGCTTTTTCAGTTGGCCAGAAGCCGATAAATTTACCGATGATGGCATGGTCCTTCATATACTAGATTTGACCATTTATCTTATGACTTGGCAGTTCTATTTTGGGTTGTTTGGCTGCTATGGGCTTATAGGTTGTAGATGTCGCTGTGGGAATATCCCTGTGTAGTGCAACATCTCTCTGTACATCGCTCGTCTTTTCTTCCGAATATTCTGAAGCTTTTGGTGGTTCTTGTGTTGGGATACCTTTCCTTTCATCATTGCCCATTTGAACTTGGGAGGAGTTATTTGTCGTATCTGAAGCTCTCTTCATGCTAGAGCTAGATTGGGGGAGACATTGAAACCCCCCCCCCCCCGACAGGATCGCCATTACAGGGATCCATTTGGTAGTGAAAGGCGGTCGAACAGGTGTACGAGAAAGGTTTGCAGAGGGCTGAAAGTGTCAGAATGCTCCGTTGCAAAGGTTGATAGAAACCCTAGTTCGTGTTGGGGATTCCCCATAACCTAAAAAATAATTATTACAATTTAGAATTGATGAATGCCATACCACCAAATTCGATGTCAACATTACATAAGGAGACAAAAACAAACATAGTATTTTTTCTTCATATAAATAAAGACAATTACACCGTGAAAGACTGATAGGTCTAGGGTTAATAACCTTTGGGTAAGGTATGCGAAGAAAGATCCAAACGAGACACCTAATAAGAGGGGAGCCTCGCTCAACCCACCACCCTTACACAGAAAAGGGTAGACAATGGTATGGTGGAGAGACGAAATTCTCTCTTGTCATGACAATAACCTATAAAGGTGAGAATGTGTATTGAACAACTTTCCATAGAAATAAAGTCTTAAAAAAAATAAAAATAAAAACCCTCAGCCATAAATGTTTATGCGAGACATACTGTGGAAGAAACGATAAGGAGTGAGAGCCCAAGCCATCTCAGTTTCTAGATGCAGACCATTCAGAACAATTAGGAAAAAAATAGCAAATGATGGGGTATGCGGTGTTAACAACACAGTGCTATAGGTAAACAAACTAGTGAGTTCCATACCATATCTGGGTGCGAGGATCGGAACCAAGACCAAAGTTAAACCATGAGAACCCCATCGATTCAAGAAAAACAGCTCTACAACCCCAAGAGGAGGTCTCCATAACACCGAGATAACAATAATGTGAAAGAACGTGGAAGAATTGAGATGCAAATCCATAAGAAATTCAAACCCAAAAACGATAATGGAGAAGCAACCTAAAACTATGGTAAGAACGGTAAAGAGATAATGTTGTGGAAGGGTTTGAAGACCTATACCTTGGTAACAATAGTAAAGAAGATAAAATTTTCGAGTTGATTCAAGAATCCTGTGAGGGTCGTCGTGGAATGACAAAGGTAGTTGTAGAGCTAGAGACGCATTCAGCGGAGGAAAAAATACAGATCAACCCACAAAATCGTATAGTTGTAGCGTATCACACCCATGAGGATGCCATTGACAGACACGTGTACCAAAAATCAAAGATCTATGCATTCAATTTCTATAACATCCGTTAATCAATTCGTAGTATCATGATCCAAGTTTAAATAAATAATATGTAGCCGAATATATGGAGTTATACAATAATATATGCTAGAAACAAAATGATAATCATTGTCGTGTAAAGGACTATATAGAACTCAGTATAGAATAACCATGTTAACAAGATATATATATATATATATATATATATATATATGTATATATATATATATATGTATATATATATATATATTCAGGAAGGAAAAAAAATAGTACCAAAGACTAATGGAGTGTTGGGTATCGAAAATACAATATTGTCAATCTGGAATAAATGATTATGCACCTACTACAGTGTTGGGGATTCCCCATAACCTAAAAAATAATTATTACAATTTAGAATTGATGAACGCCATACCACCAAATTTGGTGTCAACATTACAGAAGGAGACAAAAACAAACATAGTATTTTTTTTCTGCATATAAATAAAGACAATCACACCGTAGAAGACTGATAGGTCTAGGGTTAAGAACCTTTGGGTAAGGTATGCCAAGAAAGATCAGAATGGGACACCCGATAAGGGGTGAGCCTTTCTCAAACCACTAGCCTTACATAGAAAAGGGAAAACGATGGTATGGTGGTGAGACAAAATTCTCTCTTGTCATGAAAATAACCTATAAAGGTGAGAATGTGTATTGAAAACCTTTCCATAGAAAGAAAGACTTAAAACAAAATAAAAATAAAAACCCTCAGCCATAAATGTTTATGTGAGACATACTGTGGAAGAAATGATAAGGGGTGAAAGCCCAAGCCATCTTGGTTTCTAGCTGTAGATCGTCTATCCACTTATAAAAAACAATTCACAACAATGGGGGAACAATAATAAATGATGGGGTATGCAGTGTTAACAACACAATGCTATAGGTAAATAAACTAGTGAGTTCCATACCATATCTGGGTGTGAGGATTGGAGCCAAGACTAGAGGTAAACCATGAGAACCTCATCGATTCAAGCAAAACAGCTCTGTAACCCCAAGAGGTCTCCATAACACCGATATAACAATACTGTGAAAGAATGTGGAAGAATCAAGATGTAAATCCATAAGAATTTCAAACCTAAATACGATAACGGAGAATAAACCTAAAACTATGGTAAAAACGGTAAAGCGGTAATGTTGTGGGAGGGTTTGAAGACCTATACCTTGGTAACAATAGTAAAGAAGATAAAATTTTCGAGTCGATGCAAGAATCCTATGAGCGCTGTCATGCAATGATGAAGGTAGTTGCAGAGCCAGAGACACATTCGGCGGAAGAAGAAATATAGGACCAACCGTAGGGTGGGTTGTGTGGTTACCCTAACCCTCCCCCCACCACATCTCCACCATCAATCACCGGATAGTGTATGGATGTTCGGTATGTGCCCATGTAGATTCAGACATCTATACCATATCATACCCATGAGGATTTCATTGACGGACAGGTGTACCAAATATAAAAGGTCTATTCATTCAATTTCAATAACATCCGTTAATCAATTCGTAGTACCTTGGTCCAAGTTTAAATAAATGATATGTAGGCAAATATATGGAGTTAGACAGTAAACAATTATATCCAAAATTATGTCGGGTAAAAGCCTACATTTGTTGGGTATTCAGAAATGAATTTAATTTTTTTCCAAAACTTGGATTAGGTTAAAGCATTAAACTTATTCGTTAAACCATAATGCTGTAAGTACACCTAACATTTAAGCACATTAGTTAGGATAACCTTGGTACAATCAATTAAGGGTTTACCATTTACATTTTATTGATCCATTTTATTTGATAACCCATCGTACATGCTCATGGTTTTACATAGAGAATTTATAGGAATGATGTCCCAAGAGCATTGAACGTTCACTCTTACAATATCAGTTTAAACTTGATTTAGTCATAGACTAGTTAGGATAACCTTGCCAATCATATTGGATAACCAATGGTACTTGCTCATGGTATTCCATATCACTAAGTATATCGTATCTATTTATATTGTTCATCATGCCCCATAAAAAAATTTATTTTTGACATATTTTAGTAATTTTCATTCACAATTTCAACTTTGTTATAGAAAAAGATATCTTCAAGAATCTTCAGCCACTAGCACTAGATATTTACCCTTTGTTAATCTTGAATTAGTCATAAATTACTGAAAATGACCTTAATACAATTAAGAATAGATTTAGTATTCATAATTATAGACCAATAATATCAAATATAAAATCAATCCATGATATTTCCTATAATAAAAACGTAAAATCAATGCATGGTATTTCCTATAGTAAAAGGCTATATCTCCACATATGAAAAAACTAACTAAAACCCTCTATATTTTTTATTATTTCATTCATTTCGTTTCATTTTCTTTATATTTTTGCACATATCTCATTTCATTTTCATTATATTTTTACAGATATTTCAACTATAATTTGACTGTAAAACACATATTTCCCACCTCTACCTGCTTAGCAAGAAGAACACCACATATGTCGACCCTATATCTATATCCAGCATCTATACCCACCGTAGAAAAGTCTTGCCATTTTTATAAACTCCTCTCTATATATAAATATTGTAACAAACTTACCATTGACATGATCAGAAGCATCTCAGAGGAATTTGGTCTTTTCAATTCATCATGTCTATCTATCGAACTGCTCGGATAATGGATGAATCAGAATCAGCCAGGCCGATGGGCGAGGAAGTATGCAGTAATAATAACAATGATAATGTGAAAATCCAGAGCTGCGATGGCGAAATACTTGAGGTGGAAACAGAGGTGGCATCGACTTCAAGCATCATTCTATTAATCATGCGTGACTTGGGTAGCAGCAACACTAACATTCCTCTGCCTCTCATTTCTGCGAGCACTCTGCGTCTCGTTATTCAATATTGCAGATACCATGTTTCATGCTCCCCCTGCATCGCCTGATGCTGTCAAAACGTGGGATAAGGAGTTCGTGAGACCTCTTGTAGATGATCGCGCCATACTCTTCGAAGTCACTAAGGCTGCCAACTACCTGGTTATCAGAAATCTTTTGGAGTTGATGTGTAAAACTATTGCGGATATCATGCAAGGGAAAATAGCCGAAGAGTTGCGCGAGCTTTTCAACATTCAGAAAGAAAATTAATTGTGAAATCACTTAGCAATGCTAGAGTACCTCGATTTTCGCAATTCTCTTCGTGTGAACATGAATTTGGTAGTGTGTCAAAATTAATCGTTAAATCATTCTCAAAGGGTTAAATCATTCTCAGAGGGTGCCATGGTGTCTTCTTTGATTCGTTTTAACAACCAATCTGTTAGTGTGTCATTATGATTACGTTTTCCGCAAACATTTTGTTAGCATGTCATGAGGCGTTGTTAGGTTCTCAGAAAACATTTTGTTAGTGTCCACAATAACTTTTCTCTCCCTTGCTAGGTTTTTGCTGGGGTTTTGGAGGGATATATATATATATATATATATATATATATAAAAGGAATAATTTACTCACACTTGTAATTAAAATTAGCGAAGATTTTGTATTATGTTGATATAAGGTAAGAATATTTATGACTAATTTTTATGTATCTATTTATGCATCTTTCTCAAACACTTGTAAGTTTGCACCATATGTTGCAAAGGGCATATTCCTGAAGCAGCATGATATACAAAAATTAAAAAAGCATTGAAGATAAAAGTAGTAAAAAAAGCAGTTTCATGTGAGCTATTAAATCCTTGAATGAAAAGAGAAAACGTTGATATATTAGAATAAACACAATTCACAAACCATATTTTTAATACCAAATTAAATATTCTTATTATTATAAGACATAAATATATAATTACAATATTATCCTTGTGCAAAATGTTTAACTCTAAAGCCATTGGCTCATCTAGAGACTTTATTCATATGGCATTGACTAGTTTAAAGTCTTTATTCATGATCTATAAACCTGTTCAACATTTGTAATAAACCTAGAACCAGATCAACATGTGTAATAAACCCAAGGGCTACTAAGATGCAAATAGACATTATTCTGAGAATGATGGTTTAAGCGGGTTTTTTTGGCATTTCCAGGCAGATTGAATTTGTGAAATGACATTCTTAGCTTGTGCTGATTAGGCTCAAGGAGTAGGTGGCCCTAAAGAGTTTTCACTAGTCCATGGTCAATATTGGATGACTTGGCTCTTAGTCATTGGGTCATTATTGTTATAAAAAAATAAAACTAAATACATCCATAGGAACAATAAATTATAAATGAAATCCACTCCATCCATAGTGGACTTGTGGGGTTTTTCCTAGTTATTAAATCATTATTGTTATAAAAATATAAAAGTAAATAGATCCATCAGAACCGTAAATTATATATTGTATATATATATATACATACATATATATATACAACTTTTCTATATGAGAATTATTTTATTATTATTATTATTATGAAAAAAGACAATTAGAACTAAAGAGAATATTAAAACACAATGTTCGTAACTCGCATCACATTTATGTGTTAGAACAATCTCTTCATCCACGGAGTTCTATTTGGAGAAAGAGGAAGTGATAAAAAAATGCTAGTGAATGGGAAAATTTGTTACTACATCACACATTACATTCGGAATGAACTAGCGAGCTTGGGTGCCACACTCACCAATGTCGATGACCACGTCACGAATGTAGTGTTTCTGGAAGGTCCTAAAGAAATTTGGGAACAAGTGGCCACCAGTAGGAACATGACGTTCCAAGAAATTTTAGATGATATAATACTAGATAACCGGATTGGGAGGCATTTAGAGGGTAGTTCCAGTCATTGGCTTCTTCCTGTGTACTTGATAGTTTCTAAGGAAAAAACATTGAAATTTTTAAACTTGGGTGGGTTGTTCTTACAAACCAGGAAGGTATATTGGCCAATCCCTGTGTTATTAAGATTCATTTCCACACTGTTGGAATTCAGTACACCATTGAGGAAATGGATTTATGAAAATATCAATCTCTTGTTATATTCTACAATGCATCTAATATGTGACCCACTACCCGCTCGACGAAGAGTAAGATATAGGTATGTTGGTGGAAAAATTGAGGCCATCCAACGACATAAGCTTGAAGGTTATGAGCGAAAATATATCTGCTAACATAGCGGGAGGTGGGAAATTCCATACGGTAAGTGCATTAACTTTGGTGCCTTTGTTTTTATTGGAAGAAGCAGCAATAGAAGCTACTTTCCATTATGACAACATTGAAATGCAATGGAGGTTTGATGCATCCAAGAAAATATTCGTCAATTCTCACATTGGTTTCTTCCATTTTAAAGAATGGGTGTGGTTCATAGAAATATTATGGTCCAAAGCAGCAGGTGCAAGCTCGCGGGCTATTACTGTAACATACCCCGATAACCTCACAGGAAAAATGCATGGAGTTAGGACTTTTTTTCAACATTTATGAATGTGTAACCTTATAAATTACTTTATATATTTCAGCATTAACCATTTAAATACCCATCATCATCACTTAGAGAAATATTAAGCAAAAATCTTAGTGAGTTACACAACCATTAATTGTCCTTGTTGTAGCATATTAATTTAAATTTCCTGCTATAACTATGCATCGATCCCATGATCATTTTAATTAAATTAGTAGATCACCTAATTGATAATATCAACATCACATCATGAAAGAAATTAACATCATCAAAATGACACAATGAACAATCACATAAATAGACACCGATATACCCTGGAAACCTCGTAGGGTGAAAACCAACAAACGTTTAATTTTATTATTAAATGCTTGAGACGGTTGTCACCCCTCACTTAATGGTTATAAGGGATTCCATCCCTTGACCATTTTCATAAAAATTACATAGAAAAATAATCTTAAATGAAACATAAATAGCTATATGCTATTACAATCATCATGATACTATTTACCCACGAATCATCAATCTCTGTCTTTGTAGTCAGACTGTTTCCTTCAGTGTATCATCGTGCAATTGGAACTACTAAACCTACATGGACTAACAACTCTTTATCTTCCACAATGTTAAACTTGAAAATTCATTTTCTCAAGTCATCCTTCTTTCCCGCCATTGCTGTCGTCGGCACACTTGATATCATGATTAGATAAAATATTAATAAACTAATAATCAATCTCTATTTGTGACACTTCAACAAATATTTGTATGCATGTATAAAACATAACCACATTGACACTGGTTTCCTTATTTAACATCATTTCACATGCATTAGCAACAAATAAATCACTATCAAGCATCCTCTTTCTAACAAATACTAACAAAATCTTGCATGCACTTTCATAATATTTCCAAAAGAAAGCTAACATACTATATAATAATATTGTACATGCAAATGCATAACAAGATTCCAAGATAACTATTCGAACAAGCAATTTCTCTTTTTGCCTACTCTTATGTTTTCTTTTCAAAATGGATTAATGCAGTAGATGTTATACTTATGCATGTGAATACATGTTATTTTCCAAAAACATCTTTTCCACCCAAGATCTATTCATAATGGTTATTATGTATAACAATGCCAATTATATTTCAAACAAAGTTAACATACAAGTTATAGTTTTGTGCATGCAATAAAATATCTTGTTCTTCCTGCATGTAAAACATATATTTCTTTCCAAAATAAACTAAAAAATATTTCATGGAAAAATAAACATATTTCTTTTGGAAGGGTCAAACAAATACCACTTATTCTTTCATGCATGCAAAGTGACATTTTCCTCTCATCCAAAAGATATAACCAATAACTATGCATAATATTCTCCCAAGATAAAGTTAATACCATAGCTAATCCATTTAGGTTTGTAAAATACATATTATTTTTCCCAAAAGAGGGCTAACACAATAAATATTATGTGATTTCATCTTCGTTTTCCCTAGAAATCTAATACTCAAAACTATATTTTTCCCATGCATACAAGCATATATGTTTCTCTAAATAATCTTACATAATAACGCATGTGATTACCCTTTTTCCTCTCCAAGAATATAATCCAATAATGCATACAAGGATTTAATTTTCTCTTCTATTCATCTTGAAGAGTTTTAACACAATAATTATTTCCTTGCATACAATTGTGTAATGTTACAAATGGGAAAAAATAGGCTCAGTAGGGAATATATTAATATATTCCACTATGGAATCACAAAAATATGGAATTACACTAATAGATCTAAAGCAGAGATAGACTGCTAGGGCATTTACTGGATGCATCACCTTCACAAGGAAGGGTGAAATCCAGAGGCTTCCTGGCCCGTTCCAGAATTTGTCTATAGAAGAATGGTGAAACACATAAAGTGTGGGAATGACACACTCCTATTATATTTTTATACTATTAGGAACCTTATATCTACAGATCTAAATAATGGATCCAAAAGAGAAGCAAAAACCAACCAAAGAAGAAGCGGGAAATTCCACTCTCAGGAAAATGTACAATAAGCTCAAGGAGGACGATGTATAAGAAATGTAGTGTGAAAATAATGCAGAAAAAGGTTGGTTTCCCTTATTTTAGGCCATGTGGGACCTCCAAGCAGAGTTTCAGCAAAAATAAATGAGTTTAGATGGTTTAAATAGATCTCCCAGAATCACCACTAGCTCAAAATCAGCTAAAGGAGAGAGTTGGTAAATAGAGAAACCCTCCTTCAGGAATTGCACAGTTTCTACTGGAAGACACTAGAAATAATCCATTAGACTCATGTTACAGTATGGCATCAAGAAATCAGATCTATAATCAAGTTCCTTTGTAGAAGCATTGGATTTACTTGAAGCAAGAGCAAGAATCCTTCATAAATAATAGCGGAAACAAATGGAAAAGCTGCAGAAAGACTTGACAACATTTTACATGAGGAGCTTCAACTGCTATGGATTAATGTTCAGATCTATAACTGATATATGGCTGAAACATCAGATCCATACCAGATCTAGAACTACTCAGCCTTCTTAACAAGATCCCCTTGGGGTTTTATCAAAATAATGCATAAATAAGTGTAGATCTAGCTTTTAATACACTGAAATTTTTATTGCAAATAAATTCAATCATTATAGAATCATGGCCCATATGAAAAAAAAAATATTTTCAAAGAATATGGTTACTTATCTCTCGATGCATGCTTGGAATACTCTCTTCCTCTTCCTTGGCTCCATTCTCCATGTATTCTCCCCTTCCCCTCTTCTATTTCCCTCATAGTCTTATAATAAATAGAATTAATAGAATGGAATAGATTTTATAAATCATAAAAGCATTCCAGCTTTTCTAAATCATAAAAGAATTCCATCTTTTCTAAATCATAAAAGCATTCCAACTTTTCAAACTCACAAAAGCAATCCATAAATCTCTCATGCTTTTATTTTTAAAGATATATTTGTTTTTTTCCTTGTGAGCAAAATATCACTTATCCATACTTTTTCCAAATCTATTACTCATTATTTCTAAAACCAAACTATTACTCATTATTTCTAAAACTCATAAAATATACCAACTTGGAAATATAATTTATTTCCATAGAAGAATTTAAATTATTCTAAATAAAATAATTAAGAAATAATTCTCCCAATATTCTTATAATTAAGAATTACAAGAATATTCTTCATGTAATATCAATATAATAATTAATAATATTTAATTATTTAATAACCCTCATTTTTTTAGAGCTTTTACGATGCCTTACACGAGGGATATTACAAACTCCCCCCCCCCTAAAGAGAACATCGTCCTCGATGTTCTTCTCTTGTTGGAACATTAACCTTTAAATTTCATTACCAATTATTTAGGAAATGTAAAATAATACTTAAATCATAATACTTTCACAAAAACTCAAGGATCCCTTAGCCCTTTAATCATCAAAATGATTAGAAAAACTCTATCAAGTGCATGTTATATTTTATTTACTAGTTACACTAGTCTTTCTCTCCCACTAACATTTTTACAAATTACTGTCTTTCTCTTCCACAATAATTTCAATCAAATTCAAACTCATGGTATTTATCTCTAACCATTTCATTTGCAAATTACTGTCTTTCTCTCCCATAGTAATTTCATTCAAATTCAAACTCATGGCATTAACCTCCATCGAATTTACTCTAGCGTGTTAGGAACTTAAATTTCAATAACTCATTATTTTATCTAACAAGATTTATTTCAATCACCTATATATTTCAATTTATTTCCTCTATGAATGGATATAGATAAATCATTTATGACATGATCATTTTCTCATAAAAACACAACCTATTTCATCAAAATTGTTGATAAGATAATTTAATATATCATCCATGCAAAACTATAAGATATGCAACAACTTTGAGTCATGCAATTTACAATCTATTCTAACATACAACATATTTAGACAATTTAAAAATCAATAACAAAACATTGACATAATTTCATCTAACCGTACTTAATCTCTGGGAGTTATTGAGGAACCAAGCATATTCCACCCAACCGTGAACTATCTCCAATAGTTACCCACCGAGCTAAAATCTACTTGCCACTAGAATCAACAACCTCATTGATTCCTTGGTAATTTCTTCCCAACAGATTTTTAGCAACATCCCGCTTTAAGGTCTACCAACCTTTTTGCATAGGCCTTTTTGGTTTATATTGTTCAAAAAATATACTCTTATTTTTCTTTAAAGCATGCCTTTCTCTCCCGTTATGCTTTATTTTAGCCCACTTAGTATTTATCTTCAACTAAGTCATTAACATAATCTTTCTCTCCCATTATCTTAATATTTCCTATTTATTATTTTCTCCTAGGGATATTTAGGAGACTTCTAGGGAAGGTCCATGTTGAACTTAACCACCAATAGCTTTTCATAAGTTGGCAAGAAGTCTTCTAAAACTCTAGAGTTATTTCCTGAATACCCCAACCAAAGTATTCATTAAATCAACAATAAAATAAAATATTAGCTCATTACATCAATCCCATCATAGCTTCCATAGCCATTGAATCCAACAAAAATTCAATGTCTAAAAATAGTCAATGTCTACAAATCCATTGTAATTTACATAATTTTCCATTTGCATATTATTCTTAAGGCAAAGGAACATTTATGTACACCATGCATCTATACTTGACCCACAACATGGGTCCCACAATTTGTCAAATTACATTGACAACAATTCATCACATGTAATATACATGGTATGCATTCAAAATTGCCATATAATAACAATAAAGCAACTTAGAAAAAACACATTAACATATCTCTCATACCATAGAATTATACTTTATTTAAGGTCTCACCTTAGCAACCATCAATATTGTACAGAACTAACAGTCCATTTAAACACTAGGACACAAAATGTGATTTTTTTCTTTCCTTACCATTAGCTTGCGGCCATGTAAGAAAAAACCATTAGGGAATTTTCGGAAAATAATTTTGCAATCATGAAATCTACAACCACTGTAGACTTTTATCAAATAGTGTGCAAGCATGCAATCTACAACCAATTCGACATTCTGACAAAAAATTTGCAAGCATGCAATCTACATCCATCTTGGAATTATAACAAGAATTTTCAAGCATGAAATATATGGTCAATGAGATATTCTACCAAATATTTGGCAAGAATACAATCTATCGCTTACTGAGACTATTTAGTGATGAAAATTTCTAAAATACACACAATTACATAAACATAATCATATTATGCACAAATGGTGTATGTGCACACACACTCACACACACGGATTACAATCAGATTACTCTATTAAATAGAGTTTCTGAGATCCAACTTATTCCTAATTTAGAGAGAGAGGTTGAGAGAATTTCTCAACCCTCACAAACCAACTTCTTAAATATGGAATGTAAGCATTAACTCCAACATCCCCCCTTAATGATTACATTACATGAAAATAACAAAATAATCAAGCTTATCAGTAGATGCTCCATCAAGTTGCTTCATAACCCTCGAAAAGGTGTAGTTGGCAAGTTGGATTCCCGAGTTCCCTTCCTCAACTCCCGAATCAAGGACCTCCCGAAGTCAATTACTGGACAGCATCCCAATCTGTCGCATAACCTCATTAGGAAACCACTTCCATGTCTACCACTAATGAGGGATCCTTCCCTAGATCCGCAACTGCCATACTATCTGGACAACCATCCATATTGAGCCTTACTGCCACTTGATCTTTAAGTACTGGCATCAGACAAATAGTTGAACTGCTGGTTATTCTTAAAAGAGTTTAACAGGTTCACTCTCTTCATTGAATTCATCATCGGAATTCAATTGGTATTCATCTGTGGTTATATTTGTTGATTCTTTCCCTTTTAACACATCACTAGCACGACTTCTGCAATTCCACGCTGTATGCCCAATTTTCCTGCAATAGTAGCATTCAATGTCACCTTTGTTTGCATTTTTCTTTCTCATCCTTGACTTTGTCCACAAGGCATTTTCTACATGAGAGTTCTCTTCTGCATCCTCCGGTTTCAGTCGCTTTTCCTCCCCGAGAAGTGCTGCAATTGTCTCTTGCAATGTTTGTGTAGACATTTGACTCAAAGTGAAAACAACATTACTATAACTTGAAGGAAGACTATTTAATAATATAGCTTTAGCATCTTCATCCTCCACCTTAGTCCCAGCTTCACTTAATTGTCTTAAAAGAGACATTAAATTATTTACATGACTGGACATAGATGTCTCCTCATTCATTTTCAGACTAAATAATTGCAGTTTTATAGAAAATTTTGCATTTGTAGATTTTGCACCAAACAACTGAGCCAAATGTTCCCATATCTCCTTTGATGTTTTAGTAAGATCTACATGATGTAATTGCGAATCAGAAAGAGCAAGTCCAATAATAGACTTAGCTTTGTCATCTCTATTTTTCCATTCAAGTAACTCTTTGGCATCTGTAGGTGCTGCTTCTGAACCATTCACTATTCCCCACAAGTTTTTATTCATTAATTACAGTTGTATTTTTACTTTCCACGAGGGAAAATTCAAACCACTGAATTTGTCTAACACCATAAACTCCATGATAAAAAAAAAGAAAAAATAAAATACCTTTTCTAAAATAGCGAGAAAATGGTGTTGAGGAAAAATTACATTACAGGCTTGGGAAAATCCGTGCGTTCCTCACCTCAATCTCCCTACAGAGATTGCACTGGTTAATTTCCTACGTCGTGTAATACCGCCCAGGTTGATCACCTTTTACAATAAAAGAATAATTATATTTTCTAAATGATAAACATCTCTCTCGTGTCGTATTGTATCCGTGATCTGGGATGTCTCGATTGGACAATCTGGCCGGGAATCCTAATCCCCAAATATTTTGCATCAATGCATCCAAAGATACCCTTCGACGAGGCAAGACTCCGACCGTCCCATATGGCGTGAGTGAATGAAAAATATATATAGAGTGACCAACCGCAAATCTGAGAAGAAAACATGATTTTCCACCTAAATCTCGCCAATCAGCAACAGCCTGAACGCAAAGACTGCTTTCTCCGTTTTCGAAAAAATGAAAATCTCGTGGCTCTTTAACGCCGGGCCTTTGCCGAGCGAAAACTACGTGACGCGGACGTATAAAGACCGAGGATACAACAACGGTCATTAACGACGGCTCTCTAAAATGAGATATCGCCGTCAACATAAGTGTTATAACCGCAACATTATGGCCATGCAACTAATATATAACGTTACATCAACAAAAAGTGCCGAGTCGATCTAGCTCCGATACCATGATGAAAATTTCTAAAATACACACAATTACAGAAACATAATTATATTATGCACAAATGGTGTATGTGCACACACACTCACACACACAGATTACAATCAGATTACTCTATTAAATAGATTTTCTGAGATCCAACTTATTCCTAATTTAGAGAGAGAGGTTGAGAGAATTTCTCAACCATCACAAACAAACTTCTTAAATATGGAATGTAAGCATTAACTCCAACATTTAAGGTGACATGAAATAAATTTCCATAAATATGTTCAAAAATTTCAGAAAGATAGTAAAAATAGAATTTATAGAATAGCATGAATCATATTTATATCATCAATGGTAAAATTTCTACCCATAACACAACCAAAAATCCTTACAGGAGTGTCTAATCAGAAAAATCGACCAAATTATGGATCCAAGTCTAAAAATGACCTTTTCTTGGAATCAACATGAGGGTTACATGACCTCAAGGTATGAATACCCATTGATGTTAAGATGAATCATATGCAATTATTTAAAACAACAAAACTATGGATCTCAATTACCACTTTTTGTCGAACACATGGAATGCAAACTTTCCTCTACAATTTTAAATGAAGAAATAGAACCCATAATTATGCTACTATGATTTTTTCGTTGACTTTAACTTCACTGTGTGAGTTCTACTTCACTTATTTCTTAATTTTAACAACTAAAGAGTTTCATTCAATTTTTGTTTTTGTTTTGTTTTTACAATATTCCATTGTCCTCTTCAGGGTCAACCCCAACTTCTATATTATTTAGCTATCACACCAACCATACATGTATTCATTATTTACAGGCAGTGCATGACAACTTTACCCATGTTTTTCCACCTTTTTTTTTCTTATGCACCATAATCAGTTTTCTCATATTATGCATGCAAAGGTTGGTAATTAATCTACAATATACAAAGTGAGTGCTCAAGATGGTTCATAGGTACAATAGAAGTTTTATTGTCTTTTATCCACATCCATATTCAAATTTCATGAGCACAAGCTTTAAAGAAACATTATAACTATCTACTCTTTCATGCAGTCATTAATCATGCAACATGCATCTCATGTTAATTGTAGTATACTACAATTTTAATTAAAATCATACCTGAGATGATGCCCAATAGAATCATACCTCTACTTATTCCTTTTTCATAACGATTCCCAAAAGGCGCTAGTGTTCCAACCTTTTGCTCTAATACCATTTGTAACATACCCCGATAACCTTGCAAGAAAAATGCATGGAGTTAGGACTTTTTTTCAACATTTAAAAATGTGTAACCTTATAAATCACTTTATATATTTCTGCATTAGCCATTTAAATACCCATCATCATCACTTAGAGAAATATTTAGAAAAAATCATAGTGAGTTACACAACCATTAATTGTCCTTATTGTAGCATATTAATTTAAATTTCATGCTAGAACTATGCATCGATCCCATGATCATTTTAATTCAATTAGTAGATCACCTAATTGATAATATCAACATCACATCATGAAAGAAATTAACATCATGAAAACGGCACAATGAACAATCATATAAATAGACACCGATATACCCTGGAAACCCCGTAGGGTGAAAACCAGCAAACATTTAATTTTATTATTAAACGCTCGTGAGGGTTGTCACCCCTCTCTCAATGGTTATAAGGGAGTCCATCTCTTGACCATTGTAATAAAAATGACATAGAAAAATAATCTTAAATAAAACATAACTAGCTATATGCTATTACAATCATCATGATACCATTTACCCATGAATCATCAATCTCTGTCTTTGTAGTCAGACTGTTTCCTTCAGTGGATCATCGTGCAATTGGAACTACTAAACCTGCATCGACTAACAACTCTTTATCTTCCAGAATGTTAAACTTGAAAATTCCTTTTCTCAAGTCATCCTTCTTTCTCGCCATTGTTGTCTTCAGCACACTTGATATCATGATTAGATAAAATATTAATAAACCAATAATCAATATCTATTTGTGACACTTCAACAAATATTTGTATGCATGTATAAAACATAACCACATTGACATTAGTTTCCTTATTTAACATCATTTCACATGCATTAGTAGAAAATAAATCACTATCAAGCATCCTCTTTCTAACAAATACTAACAAAATCTTGCATGCACTTTCATATTATCTCCAAAAGAAAGCTAACATACTATATAATATTATTGTGCATGAAAATGCATAACAAGATTCCAAGATAACTATCCCAACAAGCAATTCCTCTTTTTGCCTACTCATGTTTTCTTTTCAAAATGGATCAATGCAATAGATGTTATACTTATGCATTTGAATACATGTTCTTTTCCAAAAACATATTTTCCACCCAAGATCTATTCATAATGGTTATTATGTATAACAATGCCAACTCTATTTCAAACAAAGTTAACATACAAGTTATAGTTTTGTGCATGCAATAACATATCTTGTTCTTCCTGCATGTAAAACATATATTTCTTTCCAAATGAAACTAAATAAATATTTCATGGAAAAATAAACATATTTCTTTTCCAAGGGTCAAACGCATACCACTTATTCTTTCATGCATGCAAAGTGACATTTTCCTCTGATCCAAAAGATATAACCAATAACTATGCATAATATTCTCCCAAGATAAAGCTAATACCATATCTAATCCCTTTAGGTTTGCAAAATACATATTATTTTTCCCAAAAGAGGGCTAACACAATAAATATTATGTGATTTCATCTTCATTTTCTCTAGAAATCTAATACTCAAAACTATATTTTTCCCATGCATACAAGCGTATATGTTTCTCTAAATAATATTACATAATAAAGCATGTGATTACCCTTTTTCCTCTCCAAGAATATAATCCAATAATGCATACAAGGATATAATTTTCTCTTCTATTCATTTTGAAGAGTTTTAACACAATAATTATTTCCTTGCATACAATTATGTATTGTTCCAAATGGGAAAAAATAGGCTCAGTAGGGAATATCTTAATATATTTAACTATGGAATCACAAAAATATGGAATCACACAAATAGAGCTAAACCAGAGATAGACTAGTAGGGCATTTACTGGATGCATCACCTTCACAAGGATGGGTGAAATCCAGAGGCTTCCTGGCCCATTCTAGACTCTGTCTATAGAAGAATGGTGAAACATATAAAGTGTGGGAATGACACACTCCTCTTACAATTTTACACTCTTAGGAAACTTAGATCTACAGATCTAAGAAATTGATCCAAAAGAGAAGCAAAAACCCACCAAGGAAGAAGCGAGAAATTCTACTCTCAGGAAAATCTGCAATAGGCTCAAGGAGGACGTTCTATAAGAAAGCCAGTGTGAAAATAATGCATACCAGGGCTGGTTTCCCTTATTTTAGGTTGTTTGGGACCTCCAAGAAGAGTTTTAGAAAAAATAAATGAGCTTAGAGTGTTTAAATAGATCTCCCACAATCAAGACTAGCTCAAAATCAGCTAAAGGAGAAAGCTGGTAAATAGAGAAACCCTCCTTCAGGAATTGCGTAGTTTCTGCTGGAAGACACTAGAAATAAACCATTAGACTCATATTAAAGTATGGCATCAAGAAATCAGATCTATAATCAAGTTCCTTTGTAGAAGCATTGGATTTACTTGAAGTAAGAGCAAGAATCCTTCGTAAATTATAGCATAAACAAATGGAAAAGCCGTAGAAAGACTTGAAACATTTTATATGAGAGCAGTTGCTGTAGGTTAATATTCAGATCTACAACTGATATATGGCTAAAACATAAGATCCATACCAGATCTGGAACTACTCATCCTTAACAAGATCCCGTTGGAAGCCTCGAAAATCACTACAACAACATGGGGGATGACCACCCAGTCCGAACCTTAAAGCAGCTCCTTTTCCATTTGGAATGGTGGTTCTGACTGGTTCAACTAGGTCCAGTTACTTTCTCTCAATCTCCAATGGCTTTAAAATATGACTTTAATTCACCAATGGAAAAGAGACATCAGATCAACCTTCTTGCTGATCAGGCAAGAAAGTGATCCTTAAGCTGATTTAGGGCTCAGCCAATCCACTACTAAAGTTTTCCTCTTTGGGAAGAGGACTTAAAAGAATGTAGAAATTAATCTAAATGCAAACTTATTCTAAGATGCAAACAAAATAAACTATCTTAATCCTATCTCAATTAGGCAGATATAGATCTAACCCAACCAAGAGCAGGTATTTAAAATATTGGGATTGAAATATGTCTTGTTTATAATGAATATCAAGTTAATGAAATAGTTCAATTAACTGACATTATGGATAGCAAAACAC
Organism: Pinus albicaulis; assembly: GCA_034641835.2. Classification (NCBI taxonomy): domain Eukaryota; kingdom Viridiplantae; phylum Streptophyta; class Pinopsida; order Pinales; family Pinaceae; genus Pinus; species Pinus albicaulis. The sequence goes on along the minus strand of JAXQQM020069456.1, from coordinate 71,491 downwards.
ATCCTATTGAGACTTTTTAACTGAAATAATCAATCAACAACACTCAGGAAGTAGTTCACAAAATGGTATTGATCATTTAATCAGTAACTTGAATTATTAAACAATAATATGTAGAAGAAGTTCACAACATATCACTATTTATTCATCCAATATTAAAAGACAGATTTATGAGTAAATAGTTACTCAGAAATCAGAATTCAGCCCATAAGAGCAGAGATAAATAATAACATAAAATAGAAGCAAATTACCCATACCGACAAAAGTGCACAAATATGTAAGTAAATTGACACCATTCCTGTTATCATAAAATAAAACCAGCATTTAAAATAATAGTATTCAAAATACCAATTTATTGAATCCATTTCTCCAGCTCCAGTCTCTAATAGTCCTTTACAATGCCTAAGCTTCTGCTTTCAAAAGCAAAGCTACAATAGTGCAAACTCCGTTCATTATACATAACTCAGGATGTAAAAGAAAAACCTCAATAATCTCCAGATCTGAGATTCCACTCCTCCCACCTACAACTCTAAATCCCTATTACAAAAATGCTTTTGGAATTCCAGAATTGCAGAGGAGAGCAGCCCCTTTTCCATTCTGCAATCTGCTATTTATAATATTTGCAAAGGAATTCTTGAGATGAAAGTTTGTTGAAGAAAATCTGTCCAATCACTTTTATTTGCTCAAACATTCCAATCTTTTAATTGCTGGAGCATTCTCATTGATTAAGATCTTTTCTTCATATCTCTTCTACTGTTTTCCTGCAAAAAGAAATCAAAATGAATTAAAATGTAACAATAAAATCAAAATACCATTTCTGGCATTAAAACAAATCCAATCAAATTTAATTTAAATAAATCATTGAAAATAAAATATAAGCTCTCTATTGATGCCTGGGATGGTTTAATTGGCCAAGGATATTATTGACGAATGAATCTGCAATTAGAAGAGGCTTGGACAAATGAAAATGCAGAAAATAAATCAGAAAATTGATTTTGTTTTAGAAATTCGGAGCTTGATCTTCTGCATGATTTTTGACCCAATTAATGACCAAATCTATTAGTGGAACCTCCTCAGAAATGTTCTCCTTGATTTTATCTTTCCAATGAGCCATCCTGGGCCTCATTTGGCCAAGTATAACTCAATCTATGAGCTTCCAAAGTTGATGAGTCAAATCTGGCATAAATCTGAAAATTCTATTTTTTTCCACAGCAAAAAATAGAACTTTCTATTATATATAGAGAGTCTCTGAACATATGCCAAGCATTTCGGATCCAACATAGCCATTCCCTTTGCTAAAGGAAATGGAACATAGCTGCATAAGCACTTGTACAAGATGTTAGCAGCCCTATAAACCAACATATAGCCATAGTGACCAAAAACGTGCATCTCTTTTTCGCTCATCATCAAGCAGGAGATGAGAGCAGAAAAGGAGGCAGCACATAAAAAACATAGCTCCACTGTCACCAATAAGAGCTGGCAGTAGAAACTATCCCAGCCCCAAAAAGTACACAAACACTATAATCAAAAAGGGAGCCCAGAACCTCCTTACATAAGGAAAACAGTTCTGGACTCTATAGAGTAGCAGTTTTCAGAATTTATAAAGTCAGCTATACAATGCAGAAAAAAAACATTGAATAATTACACAAAAGGAGGCTGTTCATGGGCATGAACAGTCCCATCCACCACTTCAGCTACTGCCCAGGACCCCAGAGTGAGTTGAGCAACTTCTTTAGATAAGAGATCTGCTTGCTGGTTCCTTTCCCTGTAAATGTGAACAACATAAATCTCAGAGAAAAAAGTTTTTAGACGTCGAATCTCCTTAAGAAAAGGTAGTAAAATAAAATTCCTGCACTGCTGAGTCCCATTGAACCAGTTTACTACATTTCGAGAATCACCAAAAATGTGAATCTGTCTCATTTGTTTAGAAATAAGCCAACAGAGAAGCAAATGAAGAGCTTTAAGTTCAGCAAAGTTATTAGACCCTTGCCCAAGGCCGACAGAGACTCGAAGAGAGTTTTCAGCAGAAAGATGAATGACCAAGCCAGCACCACAAATATCATTTCCACCAGAAGCACCATCAAAGTAAGCCCATGGAAATGACTCATTTATATTCTCAGGCTGTATATTGCGAAAAGATCTTTCAACAGCAGGAGAAGGAATACTATCGAAGATTGCAGCGCCCTCTGCTGCCAGCCTAGCTATGGGAAAAGAGGACTCATTGAAAATTATCTTATTGCGAGCAATCCAGGTTCCCCAAGCTATTAGAAGAGGGAAGGCCTTGATTTTATTATCTGGAGCCTTCTGCCACCATGAATTCCAGGCCTGAGGAAGATCTTCTCCATGCCATCTCAGAGGAATATTAGTCAAGCGCAAAGATTCTGCCCAAAGACTTGAGTTAAAGGGGCAAGAGAGGAAAATATGTTGAAGAGTTTCTTCATCAGACTTGCAGAGAGAACACCAGCTCGGCCCCTGTTTACCTCTCTTTTGTAGAAAATCTCAGGTTGGAACCTTGTTATGAAGAATACACCAGAAAAAAATTCTAGTCTTAGCTGGACTTTTAAGTTTCCAGAGAGATTTAGACCACCAGTTAGGATTCCCCTAGCCTTCTTGCGTCATAAGCCATTTATATCTGAATTTAGGGGAGTAGATGCCTGTCTGTGCATGCACCCATCGCAATTTATCAGCAGAATCCGAAATTCTGATGGAAGAATGCGAAAGATCAGCTACATACTTATTCCATTCGTCCATCCACCTATTTTAAAGATGCAAGTCCGTGCCAGACAGCCAGCCTTGCTTGACGAGGGAGGTAGTCCTGGGGTCCGCCACCTGATTCAAGAAAAAGATGCCTTCTGAGTTGAGGTGAATAACTAACTCCCGGGACAGTGAGAAATTAGGCGAACAGCCTACCCAAGGATCACGTCCCACCCGAACTTGATTACCATCGCCGACCTGCCATGCCAAGCCTCTCTCAATTAGTTGTACAGAACCCACAATAGATTTCCAAACAATTGAGGAATTTTTGGAGGATTTGACTAGGGACCGAAACCAGTACAGAACAGATCCTTGACTGATATATTTGCGTTTTATGACCGAAACCCAGAGGGAGTCAGTAGAAATCAGACGCCACGCTAATTTGGCCGCCAAGGATTTTGCAAAGGAAAACAAATTTTTTATTCCCCATCCTCCCCACTCCGTCGGTTTTGCAATTGAGTCCCAAGCCACCCAAGGGCTGACCGTGTCCTGTTTTGACCCAGACCAGAGAAACGTTCTGCATAATTTATCAATGGAGGCCAAAATTCCTTTTGGGACCCAAGCCAGGCTGGCCCAATAAACTGGGATAGCCATCAGAATGGATTTAATTAAAACAAGGCGACCTGCCCTCGATAGCCACCTGAAACTCCAATGAAGAAGCCTTTTTTCAACCTTGGAAAGAAGCCATTTCCAGTCCTGAATTCTGTAAGAGTCTGTTTTTAGCAAGAACCCCAGGTATTTAAAAATTTCCTGCAAAGAACGGACTTCAAAGTTCAGCAGTCTATGAATTCTGTTTACCTCATCACCCTAAAAGACCTGAAGGGGTGATAGTTGATTTGAGAGTATTTATTTGAAGCCCAGTTGCTTTAAGAAAGAGCTCCAACAGAGGCTTTAAGGCACGACATTCATCAATAGATCCATTAAGAAATAACAGAATATCGTCGACAAAAAGTAAATGGGTGATCCATAAGTTAGTAGCCACTTCGATCCCTTTTAAACTGCCCAGTCTTTTATCCTTATGAATCAGGAGGCTTAATCCTTCAACTGCCAGCAAGAACAGCAGTGGCGAAAGTGGACATCCCTGCCTTAGGCCTCGTTCAGGAGTGAAAAAAGAAGTGGCAGCTCCATTAATCAGGAGAGCAATATCTGTAGAAGAAACACAACTCATGATCCATCTTACAAAATCAAATCTGAAACCAAGATGAGTAAGAAGAAGCCTCAAGTACAACCAACTGAATCTATCATAAGCTTTCGATAAATCCAATTTGACAATAAGCCCTTTCCTACCACTCTTCTTTAGGCTATGCAAGGCTTCTTGGGCAACACCTACAGCTTCATGGATTTGACGACCATTAAGAAAACCAAACTGTTCCTGAGAAAGATGGGAGGAGAGAAAAGGTTTAAGCCTGGAAGCAATAACTTTCGCTATGACTTTGTAGACACAGGTGCAGAGAGAGATTGGACGAAAATCAGCAAAAGAAGAAGGGTGGTCAGACTTGGGGATCAAAGCAAGAAAGGTGGAGTTGAAAGGGCCAAAGACTTGACCCGTAGCTCTAGATTCTTCAACCACAGCAACAAGATCTTCTCCAAGCGAATCAAAAAAATGCAGAAAGAATTCAACAGTCCAGCCGTCCGGCCCTGGACTTTTGTCCTTTTGCATACCTTTAAGGATATCCTCAACCTCCTGTTTGGAGACAGGTGCCATTATTGCTTCATTTTCTTCCTCCTCCACAAACCTGGGAAACAGCTGCGCCACTCTGATTACTTCTGCAATGGATACTTCAGCTGGAGCTTTAAAGAGATCTTTGAAGAAGGTGATACCCAAAGAAGACAAGTCCTCAAAGGAGGTAGCCACTTCGCCATTCCCTTTAGGCAGTTCCCAGATAGTGTTTTCCATCTTCCTACCTTTAGCATAGTTTTGGAAGAACTTAGTGTTTTCATCCCCCGCTTGAAGCCAAAGCGCCCTGCTTTTCAGCCTCCAGTTTTCCTCTCTTAGCTGAAGGATTTTTCTTCTTGAGGCCTCTAGTTCCTTGAGTTTGTTCCTCGCAGCTAACGAGTCATATCCTCCTCCTTCAGGATATTCTAAGAGAGCAATTTCAGAGTTGACCTTTTTAAGTTCCTCCTCCTCCTTCTTCTTCAAGTTAGCCGCCCAAATCTTGGAAGTTGATTTCATTTTCTTCAAGTTATTCCAAAAGAAAGCACTCCTTGAAGAATCAGGCCTGACTGGGTCAGCTTCCCAAGTGGAGGAAAAAATCTCCTGGTACGAGTCTTCTTTAAGCCAGGCTGGGTTAAAACGAAAAGGCGACCCAGGTTTCCTTCCAGCTCCTTTCATTTCAAGGAGAATGGGGAAGTGGTCTGAAACACCCCCTTCGTCAATCCAGTGTCGGTAGTCCGATAGAAGTTCCAGTAGAGGCTCACTAAGAAGAAACCGATCCAGCTTCTTCCCCACCCAATCCTGACCAACCCTTCGATTCCTCCAAGTGGGTTTCAACTTCAAGAGAGGCATGTCCACCAGGTGAGCAAGCGCAAGATGATTGAAGAAAAAATCAGATAGGGGGTCTGCTCTGGCCGAGGCACCCCAAGATTCCGCTTCCCCTAGCGAGAAATTGAGGTCGCCTCCAATAATTAGGCAAGGGTGGCCTATCCAGGAGGAGCGAAAAACAGAAGACCAGAACCTCTCCCTTTCCACACAAGGTCCATAAATATTTAGGGAGAACAAGGAGAGATTGAGCTCACTGGAAAAGAGTTCCAAAGCTAGCATATTCTGAGACCCCCAAGAAGAAACATATTTCAATTTAGTGGAATTGAAGCCTGAGACCACACCTCCAGATCTTCCAACAGCATCAAGAGCAAAAAAATACCAATTCAGGGCAAAGATCTTAGAGCCTCCAAAGTTGATGAGTCAAAACTGACATAATTATGGAAATTCTGTTGCTGGGCTAAAAATCATAATTTTTAATTAGAAATTTAATCCTAAATTAGATTCTAATTATCTAATAATTAATTCTAAATTAATTATTAACTAACTAATATATACAATTAATTCTAATTAATTATCATCTAATTAGAAATTAATTAAGTTACAAAATTAAATTAATATACAAATGATTTGAAAAAGTTAATTTAAATATAATTAATATTATAATTCAAATTATATTAAAATTATAATAAATATTATAATTATAATATAATTATTATAATATAAAAATATAAAAATTAATTTACAAACCATTGGAATCAATCCAAACCCAAAATCCATTAAACAAACCATTGAAATCAATCCACACCCATTAATTTATAAAACAAACCATTGAAATCAACCATAAAAGAAACCATTGAAATCAATCTAAACTTATTACTTCATCCATATGAGTTTGTGGAGGGGTATGGTGAGTGGAGTGTGAGGTGAGGGTGACGTGAGGGTGAGTGAGATGGAGGTACGGGAGGTATAAGGGGTGAAACAAAAAAAAAACTTTATATTAAAAACTTTTAACACATCGCATATCGCATTATCGCATATCGCATTTTGTCAAATGTGCATGTTATAAAAATTGCAATGGATCCGATATTGTGATATTGCGATATGCGATGTAAATTTTATTTTTTTATTTTTATATATATTTTTTAATATTAAGTTTTAATTTTAATTAAATTAATTATATTTTATTATAATAATTAATTTAATTAATCTCAAAATTTAATGTTAAATATCAGTTTTTTATTTCGGTTTTATTTTAATGATGTTTAGTTTAGTTATGAATTTTTCTTAACTACAGCCACTCCGAAAATAAATAAAAAGAATAAAAATAACATTTTTAACCCAGATTTAGATAAATGATGGGACTTTAAAGGAGTACCATTTTCAAACTAGTTGACCAAATAAGGCGAAACAAGCGTCAATGGGAAGCTTATAAAAAATTGATTCTAACAAAGCAATCAAAACAAGAATCCAAATAAAATAAAAAATTAACAATCACATAGGATAATCAAATAAAATAAAAATCCGAAAAGGCGTTTAGTCAAAAATTTATAGAAAGGGTCCCCATTATTTGAAGTGAACAAGTCAAAAATGGGGGGGTTGTGTTTTACCACAACAATGGCGACACACGGGAGAAGAACCAGTTATCTCTGTTTGATATGAATAAGATTTTCCTAAAATCAAAGTAAAACTAATTAAAGAAGAGAGAATTATGCTTGAAATGCTTGACTATGTTCATTAGTTTGAATAAAAGCAAGAATCATCTAACCGTAATTTTTCTTAAAATTCCTCATAAATTAAAATATTTCAAAACTCTATATCAGTCCTTAATTAGTTGTAGAGATAAAGCAGGGGTCACTTTACAGCTTAGCTTTTAAAATATACTCATTTGTCACAGGTAGAGCCACTGTTGCCAGCAAACATCTATAGTCTCGACAGGGTTACCTTTTAATCACCAATGATTCAGAATCTCATCTCTTTAAGAATTATTGACCTAGAGATAAATCCATTTATATATGTTTCTTTTTTATTTTTACTTTTATTATAAATCTTAAAAGCCATTGTCCTGGTTTGGTAGCCAGATAGTTGACAATGCCATTCACTGGTTATAATTGGACTGAACAAGTTGGCTCATGATGAGACCCCTTGTCTTATAATTGTTTGCAATCATAAGCCATTACCCTGGTTTATTTAGCAGTGTTGGTAATGTCAGCCTATTTTTCCCCTATGATCATGGTAAGCAGGCTCATGATGAGACCTCTTATCTTTTAAGTTTAAATATATCTCTGGATTATACTCTAGAAAAATAAGACTCTTTGGGACAGGGAGAATCATTGACTCCTTAAGAGTTAAGAATGAAAATTTCAGAGTTAAAAGGTGCTTTGCTGTAAAGTGTCTTTACTTGGTTAAAAATAACTTTTCTTGACTGATAATAAAATTTTGAAAGATCTTAATAAAATATTGAAATCTCAAAATGATTACAATTTTGATGAAAAACAAATTTCTCCAAATTTTATGATACTTTGTCAACTTCTCTAAATTGGTAATCTCTTCCTTAAGTATGTCTACCTTTATAATAAGAAAATCAAACTTTACTAAGAGATTTAAGAAAAAGTTAATAAATGACTATTAACAATTTTTTCTCAGTGTATGCCAACCATAGTTAGGTAACAAGAAGGCCTTCCATATAAATCATGGCAAATTCACCAAAATCAAAACTGAAAACCAAAGGAAAAAGAATTCTTATGCTAAAATGAGAAAGAAATCAGCAAAAATAAAAATGAAGAAATTTTAAAAAATGGAAAGGAAAATCCAAGTTTCGCAAGATAAACTCAAACAAGAATGTTTATACCAATGTCTCAACAATATGAAGAAAGAAAATAATCGTGTAATCAATCCTTCTTATGTCGAGATTTAGAAAATCATACCTTGCAGGGTTGTAAGTGTTTTAGGCTTTTTAGATAGCAGTGACGATAAAATTCAACCACAATGAATACTTTCTGTCTGATATCAATCTTTTTGTTTCCAAGCATCATCTTAATCATTTTCTAATAAAAAGGAATGCTTAAAGAAACAGATTAAAGGTTCAGAAACTTCCTAGCGTAGCTGTTTCAATGAGGATTATCGCTGCTTCTTGAAATTAAGCCAGGAGAAGAGTATGGACTTCGAAAATATGATCTGGCGGAGGATTGGAAGCTTTTATGAAGAGCTGCAAAATAGATTTATATATCAGAAAAACAAAACTGAAACTAAAGTAACGAAATGGAAATAAATGAAAGTGGGTACATGAATCTTACCATTGGATGATTGCTTTTGATCTTACCTGAAAGGTATCAGTTTCTCCAAACTAGATAACTTCTTATTTTAATTAACATTAAAAACATGAAGAAGTCAAACTAACCAAAATCCTATAACCCAAAATCATTATTTATTTTATTTACACTAAAGCAAGCAGTAAAATGTAAAAATGGAATGCTTAGTGCTCAAGGGAATTGAAATTAAAAAAAATGCATCAGAAATTAGAATGCGAATTTGCAATAACGAATGTTTCTCAAAATATTATAAGTTTCATATAAACTCCATGATTTTATAAATTGTCCAGAATCAAGACCAAATCCAAAATAATAAAATTTAAATATGAAAATAGAGATGTCTTGAATTCCATATTTAATTATGGAATTATATATTTAAAACTGAAATATATGAGAAATCGAAATGATTTAAATATACTGCAAATTGGTCATTATTTGCTTTCTTACTATAGTGGTTGCCCACGCTTGCTTTTAAAATAACACATCGTCTTATCAAATGATTCGCATTGCATGTAGAGACATGCGTTGGAGTTTATCGCATCGGCGATTGAAATAGCAAATTGTTGATATGAGATCATGCGAAAAAAAAAAAATGTGTGAAGAGATGTACCGATCACACTATTGAAGAAATTTTATATTGTGAATCGGGGACAATCATGCTGCAATTTGCAGATCGTACACCGCATCTCGCGATTTGTACTTTGCACATTGCACATTGCACATCGCAAATTTGGAATAGTGGTATGGCCATGAATAAAAATGCGATGAAGTGATTGCGATAGCGGCGTACTGAAATATCAAAGAATAATCATGTTGGAAATTCCAATATCGGCGATGCGATGGATGACATAGCTAATCGGCAATTGGCAAACTTTTTGGTATCCAGTGTAACACAATTTGATTCTTGCGATGCCGATATGCGATGAAGAGTGGACCCGATAATTTTATGATAAAAATTTAGTAACATATCGGATCCGAGACATCGACCCTTTAAAATTATGCTCCTACTTTCATTGCGATTGGTTGGACGTGATATTTTATAAACTTGATTTGAATTTCATATCGGGTCCGTAATTATGTGGTCATCGCAATATCGGTAAAGTCGTTTATCGGAGATCGGTGATTCATGATAATGGAAGTATATTCAACTACAAACCTCTGATATGAAAAATGTGATATGACATATGAGCGAGGTGATACATCGAAGATCTTTTATGAACAATTTGTTATAAAAAATACTAAAAGCTACTTCGAATGAAATATTTCGCTACAAATGATTGTGAAGTGGATGATGTGATATCGGAATGAAATTATTGACAAAGACAAGTGGGATGGTAGTTTTGCAAACATTTTCACTGAAGTATCAACAATATGAAAATCAAGTTGAATCGTATGATATTTATTGAAATTTCAATTGGGTTTTTTGATGGTTGAAAGAAAAGTTAAAAATGTTCAAATTCTAATGAATCTCAAATAAAATTTCCCTGAACCTGTTGCCAATTTGAACTGGGTTTGCTGCTTACTTCAAATTTTGAAAATAAATGAAAACCTGCAAATAAAACAAAACAAAAATAAAAAATGAACTAAGAAAAAGAGAAACTAATAATAGATGAGAATGAACTTGTGAATGTGTACCTGGAAGGAAATTCTCTGTAGTTTTTTTTTTTACCTCATGAATCTTCAAATTTTTCCTTCGATTTATCAAAATTTTTCCTTTGTTCAAAATCATCTCATCATTTATTCTAAATCGGAGTGAGAAATCAGCCTAAATAAAATCTGCTTGTTCATGTTTAGGAAATATAAAATTTACCAGAAATAAATATGAAAATAGTCTTCCCTTTTGAATTGAAACAACAATTTATTACCTCTGCTCATTCCGAATTAACTTGAGAAAAATCTGTATTGTTATAGTGATTGTTCAATAATGCCTTTAGTAAATAAATATGATGCGTATTACAACATCAGATAATAAACTAAAGGTCCGAATGGGATAAAGCCACTAATTGTGGAAAAATGTCAAAACAGATTTGAATGTGTGCACACAGCAAAATGGACATTCTAAAGGTCAGCTTAGCAAATTTCGAGGAAGATAATATGAACTTCATATGATTACCATGAAAGGTTAGACTGAATAATAATGATTGAGTCAGAATTAAGCTTATCATAGATAGTCATACATTTCATGGGATAATGAGATCATGAAGCTTTTATATCCTCAAAACCTTTATCATATAAATTTCAAAAGAAAATCTTAGAAGGAAATCCCGAAATTAAGAAAAGTGGCTTTGAGGCGATTGATGCCAAGTACAACCTTAATTGAATTTAATCAAGACATTATTCAAAATAGACAGAGTAGAGGTATTGCTGTAAGAAATTTAAAAAGGAAAGCAAGAATTAAAATTTTCTGATTGGGAGAAAATGTTTTCACTGAACATGTATGAAAATGGCTGATTGCTTTGTTTTATTTTTAATCTATAGAACTGTTGAAAATAAATTAACTACATTAACTCTACTCCTATTCTAACCATATACTTGAAAAATGACTAGGTATAGTCATATTTCCAGTGTAACCATTTTCTCATTTTAATCCCTGCATGTATGTACAATTCAAATGTTAGTAATAAAAATAGAAATCTTATTGAACTAAGAAAATCAAATCTGTAAGTAAATTGCACAGTTATTGTTAGCAACTTAATGAAAATCTCTTTCTCTTGAAATTTCCTTTCCAATTGAATACCAATTGGATCATAGAAATCTGGATGGATTTCTATTAAGGATTGGGAAATATTCAAAGAAAGAGATAACAGGTCAGATTGTAGATATGAGCTTTTAGATTCAAAAGCCTGGAAGAAACTATTAGTGTTATGTGTAAATGTTAAGCTATTGACAATCTTCCATGAAGGAAAAATTTTCAAATATTTTTCAAATGAATTAATGAAAAATGGATGGAAATATTTCAAATGAAATGGAAAATTATTAATTAAATTGGATTGCTGGCAGACTTCTAAAAATACATTCTCTTGTTGATATTGCCTTTGAGAAGATAGAAGCTTTTGATAAAACATTAGCATTGATTGAAATTGAAATTGAAATAGCTTTTGATGCTTTTTATTATAATATAAAACTTCAATTTTCCAACAGGGCAATGTATCAATTGAATGTTTGATAATAAAGTGCTCAATATGCCAGTGTAATGTATCAAAAATCTGAAAAATAAAATCTGAAAATAAATCTGATTTAATACAAAATAAGTGAGGAAACAAAAATAAAATGAAATCACTATTTGTACAACTAATGTTACAACACAATTGGGATTGTTTTGAAATAATTTCTTTTTCACAAGGATTGGCCAGAATTATGGAATTTGAGTAATTTTGAATTCCAACTTGTGAATTAGAAAGAGATTTATGATTATGAATAGGAATGAAAGCTTGATCATGATATGAATCATAAATTGGAATATTTTCTCGAATAGTGAAATCATGAAGATGATTATCTGCTTTAGAGTGAGGATTAGTTGGAATAATTTCTAAATTGAAATGTTCCTCATTCTCAAATGTTATTTGAATTTTATCATGAGGATTCTCTTGAGAAAAATAGAAATCAACATCCTCAATGTCAGAGTAATTATCATAAATGACTTCACAAGATTCTCTAGAATTCCCTTCAATCTTATCCAATATATCCAAACACGGAGGAACAAGAATTTCATGTTCATTAATGGAAAAAGAATGATCATTAATTGCTTCTCTATCTTGATAAAAACTTAATGGTAATTCATTTAGATCAGCCTCTGTATTTTCTGAAATATCATTAACACCAAGAGGGGGAAAATTACCATCATTAAAAATATCACGATAAAATAAAATGTGTGTAATAACACCTCCTAATTCAAGAGATTTTTTTTTTTTTTTTTCCTCCCCCTATCTAATATCTCAGTTAAGATTTTTCTCCCACGATAATGTCCTAACAACATTCAATATTTCACCATGTGTACCTTAAAACCCATTATATAAAGTTTCATAACATGAGGTGTTCTGGATCTAATATAAATCCAGAACAGCTGTTCCATAACAGCTGTTCCATATATATATTTATATATCCCTTATATAATAATAAACACCTATTCCATATATATATTTATATATCACATATATATAGGTATAGAGCCTTTGATAACTCACTTTCTTGCGCATATATGGGTATATAACTCATCTATATAGATATACCACTACAGTCACCATCGTTACAATTCATTTTAATGCGCACAGACCTATACAAATGACCCATAAAGGAATATATGACCATATACATATAGATAGACATTTTACTGACATTATTTATTTGCGCTTGCAGATATATATATATACATATCACACATGTGTGAAAGGGCAACCTACTCTTATAATTTCATTAAATTGGCATATATATATATATGTTGAAAACCAAATCGAACTTCGCCTTACGCCTATACTATACCTATTACGCAGATAACTTACCCATACGTTTAAATACGTTGGTGTATGTCAGGTACAGCGTATACCTGTTATCAATTCCGTAGATGTATGATTCGACGCCCGTTTCATATTAGCATGGCGGACTGGGGATCATTAAAACAATGATTCACTATTAAATATGGAGCGCCGAACCCCACCAATTTCTGTATAACCCAAACCCTGATCATGGATTTTGTTGGCGTCGTTTTATTAATCAACTTTGATAATAAATTATTCGTGAGAAGTTATATCATCATGATTTATACTCTTACGCCATGACAGTTTGTAATGCGTGTTGACCGCCACGCCTATGGACGTCTCTGCATTATACAATTCAGAGCGCCAGGTCGAATGCGTCGAATCATAATCGTTTCGGTTTGTGCCGGCGCGCATATGATTTGTTTGTTTGGTTATACACATAGTACGCACCCTGCGTACTGGATCTGAATGGAGACAGTCGTGTAGCTTAGGGTTCTGACTGATCTGCCTTTATTAACGATTTCATTCAAATGCTTTGATGATTTTTGTACTCAGGGAAGGCGTGTTGCATAGGAGTTTGAGGTACCAGACGCCGGCGCTTGCAGATTCATGCCTGCAAGAAATTTGCGTGTACCGCGGCTAGTTGTCGATCCAGACTGGCCCAGTACTGCGTGAGTCAATGTCTACTTCTTAGTACCTCGTCGCAACTCCATTTCATCCATGTGTACCCTGATGTCGGCTTAGCTGGTTTTTCCGAATCAACTTGGAGATTTTTCTGATTTGTTTGGGGCAGTGGGATTAGGGTTTCACCTACCCTTCCCATCCGGCTCTGCAGCAAACCTCAACGTACTCTCCTTCCCTTCGTGTTATATAGCTGGCTCAACTCACAGGTCGAGTCGTATTCCAGTTGTTGTGTTTGTATTTTTTTTTACACCCTTCGTCCAGAAGGCGCGAGTCTCTTCCGATGGATTTGAGGCGGAAACACTATGGCGATTTAAGAGTATTGGCTCTGGCTCTGGAGGGAAGTTTGAGCATAGGGTTTATATTCTGCACCCTAGTTCGATCTCGACAGGTTCTATTTTTTTAATTTTTTTTTATAGTTTTGTTTTTTTTTATATTCAGCTTGAGACTAATGTGACCGGTTTTCTTTTGCAGGTCTCTTGACCGCTAAGCTTATTTCGCCCTCACCTGGACCACAGCCATAGGCTTTCCTCTAGCTACAGGCCGTCCCCTTTGACTCTATTTTCGTCTACGTTCTGACGCAACTCTCAGATTTAATAGCGTCCATGGTCGATAGCATTCCTATGGCTGTCGTACCAATATGTGGTGTTTTATTTAATGGCGTACTGCGCTCTGTTTCTTTTTTTTTTTTTTTCAAAACGACTTACATATGTCAAGTTCGAGTTACTGTTATACCAGTACAGACGTTCATGCCTCTGGTTTATTTTCGTGAGTTCAGCACTCTAGCATTATTGATAATCAATACTGACTGTAGGGACCTAAGGTTGACTAGTTGTATGTTTCCATTTGCCTATCTAACTCGTACTGAGATCAGTGGCGTAATAGCCCTTCGGTTCCAAAGCTTATCGTTTGTGTTTATTGCAGATGGCGTCGACCGCTAACGAACCCCGCCAAGGAGAAAACGAGCTTTAACTTTTGTAACTCCCTTCTCAACGTGATTTCGCCCTCTGTACATTTTTTTGTTTTATTTCGTATACTATTGTTGCTCGGCCTCAAAATATCCAGATCTGCACTGGCTTTGAGAATGAAATATACTACCTTCAGGAAGAGCAATTTTCTTTCCTCTAGAGCCATATGCCCATTTGATACCCTGCATACCGGTTGGGTGCTCGGCCCGGCTATCGTCGCGTTCATTCGTAGTTGTATAGTTGGGTCGGGTGCCTGCCAGTGTTTAAAAACGACTATCCATGCGACAGATCGAAATCGTATAATAGAAAATCATGGATATAATAGGAATCACATGCATGTATAAAACAGTCTGGTTAAATTGCATATCGTGTTAAAACAAACCCTAAAACGCCGAGGGCGTTAATAGCTGTTCCATTCGAGGTTATTTGCTGTTCCATTTCATAGTAAGTCGAATAGTCATTAGGGTTTAATATGGTTGGACCGTGCGCCAAGTCGCATCGACATATAATACATGTATATATATCTCTCACCAAAATATTCTTTTATACTCGTTGATTTACAATGAGTAAATAGGTTTAACTCATGACTCTTGTTCAGTTTAATGCATGCATATATATGATACTGTTGTTAATTTGGTTTGCGGCATTTATATTCTATTTTCCATTGGATGTATACATATATTGTATTCGATGGTACTTGAATAGAAGACATAAATAGTAAATTAAGTCTTTCGTCGCTATGATACTTGGTTAAAGGATTAAAGGTAGTTTTTGAAATGCAATATATCCACTTATAAATGTTATAATAATCCTATAGAGTAGAAATTCTCTTTCTTTAGTAGAAATTTCGAATTTCATATTCTAATGTCTTTACTTTCTTCTGTTTGGATTTATACCATGTAAACTTCAGTTCTGCTACAATATTTTTTCATAATATACATATGAGCATATAATATTACATTTGTATCGACAGGGAACAAGATAGTATTTAATTATTTGTAGAGACTAAGTAACTTCAGATTTAAACCGACATTGGTTTAGAGTTTCTGGGGTTTCTATTCTATGGATTTCTAGTCTACAACTAAACAGAATCTGGAAGGTGAAGGCCTTAGGATGGATTCTGTTAAATGTAGTACTTACATAAATCATACAAATTCTCTTAAGTTTTATATGTAGCTAATTCATACCATAATATATCAAAATGAACAATAATTTCATAAACATACCACTGTGGCAAATGACCAACCTCCCAACCTTAGAATCCTCTTTGTCTCCCAGGATTCACCCCCGAGCTGAGATCACCTCCTAAGACAGATCAACCCCTGATCTGCTTAGGAGCAGCTTATTTAAGCTCATATTTCCCCAAAGCATGTTTCTAATTCTGCGTCCAGAATAGCAGGATGCTTTCTTTCCTGTTTAGCCTAGGCTTCCCATTTTGGGACTCTTTAAAGTTGCTTTAAGCTTTTCCTCAGCTTTTCCAGCTTTTTCTCACCTCTTCCCAACTACTCCTCTTCATTGGGGAAATTTAGATTCCTCCTCAAATCTAAATTAATTTCTTTGAAGGATTTTTGAAAGATTTTTGGGGATTTGTTGCCTTATCCATCCTCATGGATTTGGCAAGTGATCTCTAATTCTCATCTTGGTCAAAATGCACAATCATTTTATTTATTTCCTCAAATAAAATATGCAAATACATTCACATCATACTTATCCCTTGGGGTCCACCCCCTTAGTATTAAAGTTCAAATTTCTAACTTTAAAAATTCAACACACAAATTTGGGGTGTTACATATTCCCCCTCTAAAAATAAACACCGTCCTCGGTGTTGTTATTCAACTACTAGAGTTCATTTGAACAAAAATGGATATTTTTCCATCATTTCAGCTTCCTTTTCCCAGGTAGCTTCTTCAGCAGTAAAGTGCTTCCACTGCACTTTTACTCTGGCCACCGTTCTGTTTCTCAATTCAATTTCTTCTCGCTCCAATATTTGAAGCGGTTCTGGCAGAAACTCCCCTTCTGGTTCCACCTGTACAACATTCCAATCAACTATGTGAGAAGCATCATGCAGATATCTTTTTAGTAATGAAATATGAAACACATCATGCACTCTAACATGGGGTGGTAAGGCCAGTTTGTAAGCCACTGGTCCCACCCTTTCTAAAATTTCAAAAGGCCCACAATATCTAGGAGCAAGTTTTTCACAACTTCCAGCATAAAGTGTGCTCTTTTTAGGTTTGATGTGCAAATACACATGATCCCCCACTTTGAATTCTCGTTACACTCTTTTCTTATCAGCATAGCTCTTCTGGCGATCTTGTGTTGCCTTGATATTTCTTTGTATCTGTTTAACAATTCTCTCCATATCTTCTAAGGCATCAGGTCCCAACACTAATTTATCTTCTGGTTGGCTCCAGCTGAAAGGAGTACGACACTTCCTTCCATATAGTGCCTCAAACAGACTCATTTTAATAGAAGATTGGTAACGGTTATTATAGGCAAATTCAGCTAGATGCAGATACTCCTCCCACTTTGATGATCTGTCCATCACATACATTCTCAACATATCCTCTAAAATTTGATTCGTCCTTTCTGTTTGCCCATCAGTTTGAGGGTGATAGGCAGTACTAAAATTCAGCTTAGTACCCATCCCTCCAAACAATCCCTTCCAAAATGCTGCTGTAAAATTAGCATCTCGATCTGAAACAATTACTTTGGGAACTCCATGAAGCCTTACTATCTCCTTCAGGAAAACATTTGCTACTTGAGCTGTTCCGAAAGTAGATTTCACTGGTATAAAGTGGGCAGCTTTGGTTAACGTGTCTACTACCACCATTACAGAATCATGCTGGTATTTGTTTTTAGGTAGTCCTGTTATAAAATCCATGGAGACTATTTCCCATTTCCACTCTGCAATGGGCAAAGGGTTTAAAAGACCTGATGGATGTTGATGCTCCACCTTAACCAGTTGACATTCCATACATCTACTTAGATACTCTGCCACATCTCTCTTCATTCCTGGCCTGAACAACTTCTTTTTCAAGGCAGTTAACATCTTCTGATATCCTGGATGTCCTGCATAAGGCTGTTTGTGATATTCATCTAAAATTTCTCTTTTTAATGACTCTACATTAGGAATATATAGCCTGTTCTTGTAATATAGTAGCCCTTTTTGATTTTTAGTGAAACCAGTTTTATCCCTTTTCTGTAGCTTCACCAATAGGTCTTCATAGTTTGAGTCTTGGCTTGCTACTTTTCTTACCAACTCTTCTATCTCAATTTGGCCACTACTCCCAATACTGTTTAAATTTTGACAAGCATTTCTACTTAAGGCATCAGCAACTTTATTTTCTTTTCCCTTGATATGCTTTATATCCATATCAAATTCACTTAGAAAGGACAGCCACCTGGCTTGTCTTGCATTCAGGTCAGTTTGGGAGAAAAAATATTTGAGGCTGATATGATCAGTCATCAATGTGAACTTCTTCCCCAAGAGATAATGCCTCCACATTTTTAAAGCATGGATAACAGCTGCAAATTCCAAATCATATGCACTATAATTATGTTCATGTACTTTCAGTTTCCTAGATTCATAGGCAATGACTGAATTTTCCTGTAACAGGACTCCTCCCAGCCCTTCTCTGCAAGCATCTGTACATACAACAAACTCTTTATCAGGATCAGCAATTTTTAATATAGGGGCTGAAATAAGTTTTTGTTTCAATTGTTCGAAACTGTTTTGACATTTCTCAGTCCACACGAACTTGACACCCTTTCTTTGCAATGAAGTAATGGGATGTGCGATGGTAGAAAATCTTTCCACAAATCTACGATAGTAGCCTGCCATCCCCATGAATGACCTTACTGCTGAAACATCAGTTGGAACTGGCCATTCCTTAATTGCTTTTATCTTTTCAGGATCAACCGCAAGCCCTTTTTTAGAAATAATATGACCCAAATATTGAATCTTATCCTTGTAAAATTCACATTTACTAAACTTGGCATATAGCTGATTTTCTTTCAGAGTTTGCAACACTATTCTCAGATGTTCCTTGTGTTCCTCTTTGTTTTTGGAATAAACTAAAATATCATCTATGAACACCAAGACAAATTTATCCAAATACTTATTTAACACACTGTTCATTAGGCACATAAAGGTGGCAGGGGCATTCGTCAGAGCAAAAGGTAGGACTACAAATTCGTAGTGTCCATACCTGGTTCGAAAAGTTGTTTTGCTAATATCTTCTTCCTTGATTTTGAGCTGGTGATACCTAGTCCTTAAGTCAATCTTTGAAAAGACTAAGGCCCCTCTCACTTGATCAAAAAGATCATCAATTATAGGGAGTGGATATCTATTCTTAATGGTCAACTTGTTCAGTTGACGATAGTCAATGAACATCCTAAAAGTTCCATCCTTCTTTTTAACAAATAGAACAGGTGCTCCCCACGGAGACACACTTGGTCTAATATAACCTTTATCCAATAGTTCTTGCAGCAGCATCTTTAGCTCCATAGGTTCTGGCGAACTCATCCGATAGGGGGCTCGGGAAATTGGTGTAGCTCCTGGCACCAGATCTATGGAAAAGTCAATTTCTCTTTTTGGGGGGAGATGAGGAATCTCCTCTGGAAAAACTTCTTTAAATTCCCTTACCACCGGTAACTCATTCAGTAGATTTTCTTCCGTCCTCTGTTCTACTTCTTCCACATGTACTGCATAAACTTGGTATCCTTTTCTAGCTATTCTTTTTAGTTGTAAGGCTGATATTTGTCTTACTGAAATGGATTTTGGTTTCCCTTTTAGTGTAAAAGGTTTTCCTTCTTCATCCACACAATGCAGGGTTTTATCCCAGCAGTTCATCAAGGCTTTCTTCTTTTCCAGCCAATCCATTCCAATCAGCAGATCATAGGATCCTAATGGCAATATGTTCAAATTTACTTCTGTTGGAAAGCCATTTAATTGTATTGTTGTTTTGGGCAATTTATGTGTGACTTTTCTCTTAGTTCCAGTGGCCAGCTGTACCAACCATGACTACTGAAATTTTTCAAGTTTAATTTTACATTTTTCTACAATTCCAGGACTAATGTAAGTCAAAGAAGCACCTGGATCAATCAAAACAGTAATAGGTAGGTCAGAAATCTTACCCTCCATTTCCACCATGGTTGCTTGATGTTCTTCTTGCTGATTTTCCAAGGCTGCACTGATAGTTGGTATATTTCTGGCTATGTCATTTACTATTGTTGCCTCTCGCTCTCTGCTGATCATGTGTATATTTCGATGGGGGCAGTCCCTCATCATATGGGGTTCTCCACAGCCCCAACATTTCAAAGATTCCTTCATTCTGACTGTCCCTTCCTTTTTATTGTTCCCTTCTACTGGTTTTGAAGCCACTTGGGACTGAGCAGTTTGACTTTCTTTTGGTTTATTGAATTTTTTCCGCTGATGATCTCTACCAAAATTTCTTAGATATGTTGTTTTTGGTCTTTTCCCTTGTTCAGTTTTACCTTTAAACTGCTGATAGCATAATCTTGCTTTTCTAACAGCCTCATCCATTGTCTTTGGATTTTCAAACTCAATTTTCTCCTTGTACACAGTAGGCAAACAATTTAAAAACCTTTGCACTTTTGCCTTTTCTTCCCTAATGTAAGGGACATACCTCAGTAAATTAGTAAACTTAGTGACAAACTCATCAATAGTGAGCTGTCCTAGTCTAATTTCATGGAATTCTTTTGCTTTATCATCATAATAACGTTCATTCAAATAACGATTCTTGAACTTAGTCTGAAAATCTTCCCAAGTAACTGTCTTTTCGTCAATGGCATGCACCATTTTTGTCTCTTCCCACCATAGTGTAGCCTTTCCTTGTAGCTGATACACAGCTAATCTGGCCTTTAGATTGCTTTCATATTCATAAACTTGGAAATACTTAATCATGTTCAGCAACCAAGCTTCAGCATCTTCTTCCTTCTCCCCATCATAAGAGGGAGGTTTGATCTTTCTAAATTCTCCCTGCAATTCTCTTTTCTGCTTATGTTGATGTCTAGCTGCATCCTCATCCTCAAACTCATCCATCTTTCTTTTTCCAGAACCTTCGCCTTCCTGGCTGTTCCGGGAAGTTAGCTCTCTGATGAGCTTTTCCTACTCCTTACTGGCTGATGACAACATGTCATTCTGGCTTCTTAATTCAGCCAATTCTCGTTGCATCCTGTGCAACATAGGCATTACCGAGGCATTGGGATCTGGAGTAGCAAACTCATCACACAGATCCACATAAATTCCTCCCTCTTCAGCCATTTTAGCACCACTGTACACACTCATACATTTGATTAGTAAGACAACAAAACCAATCTCCACAATTTTCAATAATATTCAGAATTCAGTGAGCACAATAACAACAGCCCAATTTTTGCACTTGGGCTCCGATACCATTTGTAACACCTCCTAATTCAAGAGATTTTTTTTTTTTCCCCCCCCCCCTATCTAATATCTCAGTTAAGATTTTTCTCCCATGATAATGTCCTAACAACATTCAATATTTCCCCATGTGTACCTTAAAACCCATTATATAAAGTTTCATAACATGAGGTGTTCTGGATCTAATATAAATCCAGAACAGCTGTTCCATATATATATTTATATATCACTTGTTCCATATATAAATTCATAACAGCTGTTCCATATATATATTTATATATCCCTTATATAATAATAAACACCTATTCCATATATATATTTATATATCACATATATATAGGTATAGAGTCTTTGATAACTCACTCGCTTGCGCATATATGGGTATATAACTCATCTATATAGATATACCACTACATTCACCATCGTTACAATTCATTTTAATGCGCACACACCTATACAAATGACCCATAAAGGAATATATGACCATATACATATAGATAGCCATTTTACTAACATTATTTATTTGCGCTTGCAGATATATATATATACATAGCACACATGTGCGAAAGGGAAACCTACTCTTATAATTTCATTAAATCGGCATATATATATATGTTGACAACCAAATCTAACTTCGCCTTACGCCTATACTATACCTATTACGTAGATACCTTACCCATACGTTTAAATACGTTGGTGTATGTCAGGTACAACGTATACCTGTTATCAATTCCGTAGATGTATGATTCGACGCCCGTTTCATATTAGCATGGCGGACTATGGATCATTAAAAAAATGATTCACTATTAAATATGGAGCGCCGAACCCCACCAATTTCTGTATAACCCAAACCCTGATCATGGATTTTGTTGGCGTCGTTTTATTAATCAACTCTGATAATAAATTATTCGTGAGAAGTTATATCATCATGATTTATACTCTTATGCCATGATAGTTTGTAATGCGTGTTGACCGCCACGCCTATGGACTTCTCTGCATTATACAATTCAGAGCACCAGGTCAAATGCGTCGAATCATAATCGTTTCGGTTTGTGCCGGCGCGCATATGATTTGTTTGTTTGGTTATACGCATAGTACGCACCCTGCGTACTAGATCTGAATGGAGACAGTCGTGTAGCTTAGGGTTCTGACTATTCTGCCTTTATTTGCGATTTCATTCAAATTTTTTGATGGTTTTTGTACTCAGGGAAAGCGTCTTGCACAGGAGTTTCAGGTACCAGACGCCGGCGCTTGCAGATTCATGCCCGCAAGAAATTTGCGTGTACCGCGGCTAGTTGTCGATCCAGACTGGCCCAGTACTGCATGAGTCAATGTCTGCTTCTCAGTACCTCGTCAGCAACTCCATTTCATCCACGTGTACCCTGATGTCGGCTCAGTTGGTTTTTCCGAATCAACTTGGAGATTTTTCTGATTTGTTTGGGGCAGTGGGATTAGGGTTTCAACTACGCTTCCCATCTGGCTCTGCAGCAAACCTCAACGTACTCTCCTTCCCTTCGTGTTATATAGCTGGCTCAACTCACAGGTCGAGTTGTATTCCAGTTGTTGTGTTTGTATTTTTTTTTACACCCTTCGTCCAGAAGGCGCGAGTCTCTTCTGATGGATTTGAGGCGGAAACACCATGGCGATTTCAGAGTATTGACTCCAGCTCCGAAGGGAAGTTTGAGCATAGGGTTTATATTATGCACCCTAGTTCGATCTCGTCAGGTTCTATGTTTTTAATTTTTTTATAGTTTTTTTTTTTTTTTTTTTTTTATTCGGCTTGAGACTAATGCGACCGGTTTTCTTTTGCAGGTCTCTTGACCGCTAAGCTTATTATGCCCTAACCTGGACCGCAGCCATAGGCTTTCCTCCAGCTACAGGCCGTCCCCTTTGACTCTATTTTCGTCTGCATTCTGACGCAACTCTCAGATTTAATAGCGTCCATGGTCGATAGCATTCCTATGGCTATCGTGCCAATATGTGTTGTTTTATTTAATGGCGTACTGCGCTCTGTTTCTTTTCTTTTTTTCAAAACGACTTACATATGTCAAGTTCGAGTTACTGTTATACCAGTACAGAGGTTCATGCCTCTGGTTTATTTTCGTGCGTTCAGCACTCTAGCATTATTGATAATAAATACTGACTGTCGGGACCTATGGTTGACTAGTTGTATGTTTCCATTTGCCTATCTAACTCGTACTGAGATCAGCGGCGTAATATCCCTTCGGTTCCAAATCTTTTCGTTCGTGTTTATTGCAGATGGCATCGACTGCTAACGAACCCCGCCAAGGAGAAAACGAGCTTTAACTTTGGTAACTCCCTTCTCAATGTGATTTCGCCCTCTGTACATTTTTTTGTTTTATTTCGTATACTATTGTTGCTCGGCCTCAAAATATCCAGATCTGCACTGGCGTTGAGAATGAAATATACTACCTTCAGGCAGAGCAATTTTCTTTCCTCTAGAGCCATATGCCCATTCGATACCCTGCGTACCGGTTGGGTGCTCGGCCCGGCTATCGTCGCGTTCATTCGTAGTTGTATAGTTGGGTCGGGTGCCTGCCAGTGTTTAAAAACGACTATCCATGCGACAGATCGAAATCGTATAATAGACAATCATGGATATAATAGGAATCACATGCATGTATAAAACGGTCTGGTTAAATTGCATATCGTGTTAAAACAAAACCTAAACCGCCGAGGATGTTAATAGCTGTTCCATTCGAGGTTATTTGCTGTTCCATTTCATAGTAAGTAGAATAGTCATTAGGGTTTAATATGGTTGGACCGTGTGCCAAGTCGCATCGACATATAATAAATGTATATATATATCTCACCAAAATATTCTTTTATACTCGTTGATTTACAATGAGTCATGGGTTTAACTCACGGCTCTTACGTTTCAATTTTAATGCATGCATATATGTATTGTTGTTAATTTGGTTTGCGGCATTTATATTCTATTTTCCATTGGATGTATACATATATGTATTCGATGGTACTTGAATAGAAGACATAAATTGTAAATTAAGTCTTTCACTATTATTCTTGGTTCAATGATTTAAGGTAGCTTAGAAATGCAATATATATATATACTTATAATTGTTATAAAATCTTATAGACTAGAAATTCTCTTTCTCCAACATAAATTTCGAATTTCATATTTTGATGTCTTTTATTTTTATTTTATTTTTTTATATATTTTATGAACAAGATAGTATTTAATTATCTGTAGAGACTAAGTAACTTCAGATTTAAACCGACATTGGTTTAGAGTTTCTGGGGTTTCTACTCTATGGATTTCTGGTCTACAACTAAACAGAATCTGGAAGGTGAAGGCCTTAGGATGGATTCTGTTAAATGTAGTACTTACATAAATCATACAAATTTTCTTAAGTTTTATATGTAGCTAATTCATACCATAATATATCAAAATGAACAATAATTTCAGAAACATACCATTGTGGCAAATGACCAACCTCCCAACCTTAGAATACTCTTTGTCTCCCAGGATTCACCCCCGAGCTGAGATCACCTCGTAAGACAGATCAACCCCTGATCTGCTTAGGAGCAGCTTATTTAAGCTCATATTTCCCCAAAGCATGTTTCTAATTCTGCGTCCAGAATAGCAGGATGCTTTCTTTCCTGTTTAGCCTAGGCTTCCCATTTTGGGACTCTTTAAAGCTGTTTTAAGCTTTTCCTCGGCTTTTCCAGCTTTTCTCACCTCTTCCCAACTACTTTCCTCTTCATTGGGGAAATTTAGATTCCTCCTTAAATCTAAATTAATTTCTTTCAAGGATTTTTGAAAGATTTTGGGGATTTGTTGCCTTATCCATCCTCATGGATTTGGCAAGTGATCTCTAATTCTCATCTTGGTAAAAATGCACAATCATTTTATTTATTTCCTCAAATAAAATATGCAAATACATTCACACCATACTTATCCCTTGGGGTCCACCCCCTTAGGATTAAAGTTCAAATGTCTAACTTTAAAAATTCAACACACAAATTGGGGGTGTTACAGCATTTCGCACCATGAAAGTTTTATCACTTGCCTTTCTAGTAGCCACAAGTTATGTTATTTGATTTGCGATGCGATATCGCTACTGCATATTTCATGTGCAAAGATTTAGTTTTACCACCAGAGGCTAAGCTATTTTGGTTGCGATGAAATAAGTGCCACATCACTGTGACATATCGCATGTTGCAAAGTTTAATGGGTAGTTCCATAAGGTAAAAGTTATAATCTTCGATCTGCGTAGACGCAATGTGGACCAGGACCATATTGCATAGAATTTGAAGTTCGCCATTTTGTGTGTTTGAACGCATTTTATGTGTTTTCTTGTGTAAAGCAGAATATGGCCTGTGTGCTGATTGAATGCAGAAATGGGTCTTTTGATGGCCAAGGATGAATGTTGTTGAATGTCTATTCATAGCATTAAATAGATCAGGTTTTTAGGCTCCAGCCATTTATCTATAAGCAGTATAAATTTCATTATGTATGAGAGAGAGAGAAATAGAAACTCAGAGAAGAGTTGAATAAATTTTGAAAATAGATTCCCTCTCCTGTCTAACGCTGCCTGTGTATTAAATGATTAATTTTTGTAAATTGTTTAAAGTCTTTTTGATTGGGGAAATGCATTTCCTCTCTCTGATTGTATTCATAAATTCCAACATGGTATCAAAGCAATTTTAGGCTCCGAATCAAAGAAGCATGAGCTCGGTTTATTTGTTGTATAAGCTGTAAGGTTAGTTTGAGAATCAGATTTCTCCAACAGTGAGAAAGCTTCTATTTTACACAGTCAAGGTTGATTTTTTGTTTACACAGTTAGAATGGAACCAGCATGCACAAGCCTGAAAAATCCCCAACTACCACAGTTTAATGGGAAGAATTATAATTATTGGGCTATTACAATGAGAGCCATGTTTGCTTCATAAGATATATGGGAGCTGGTGGAACAAGGTTTCCAAGAACTAGTAGATGTTGGATCATTGGCTGCTTTGACAATAGTAGAAAGAGACGTGTTGGGAGATAATAAGAAGAAGAACTCCAAAGCCCTCTTCTATCTCTTTCAAGCAGTGCATGAGAGTATATTCCCAAGGATTGCAGCAGCAACAAAGTCTAAGGAGGCGTGGGATATTATCAAGACAACCTATCAAGGCATGGAGAAGGTGAAGACAACAAAGAAAAAAATGTTGAGGAGAGACTTTGAAACTCTCTGCATGAAAAAGTTTGATAACATAGACTTATTCTTCACACATGTGATTGGGTTGGTCACCCAGATAAGGTCTCATGGAGAGACACTTGAGGAAATAATAATAGTGGAGAAAACCTTGAGAAGTCTACTCTTAAGATTTGATGCCATAGTAGTGGCAATAGAAGAGACAAAGGATCTCCCAATATTTTCAGTGGATGAGATTCATGTATCCCTGATGTCTCATGAACATAGACTGAATAGATCACTGAACTCCTCATTGGAGCATGATTTCAAGACACAAATGTATTTTGGCAAAGGTAGAGGTCGAGGAAGATCAAACTACAAAGGAAGAGGAAGAAGCCCATAGAGAGGTTGAAGAAGCAAACCTAGAAGCACAAGTGGAAGGGGCAACAATCAGAATCAAAGTGAAGGCTCAAGCCAACACCAAGCACAAGGAAAAAGTTACGATTAATCCCAAGTCCAATGTCATTATTGTAAAAAGTATGGGCATTATGCCAATGAATGTAGAAAGAAGAAAAATGACATGAATAATTGGCAAAATTCAAATTTTGCAAAAGAAGATAAGAACCAGAGTAATGTTCTTTTAACCTGCAATGTAGCACAAGAGAAACATGAATATGTATGGTTCTTAGACTCGGGTTATAGCAACCACATGACTGGAAACATAGCAATGTTTTCCAATCTAGATGAGAACGTTAAATCTGAAGTGATAACAAGGACTAATAGTAGAGTCTCCATCAAGGGAAAAGGAAGAGTGTCAATATTGATAAGGAAGGGAGAAAATAAATTTTTTCCAGATGTATATAATGTACTTGGCTTGAAATGTAACCTTATGAGCATTGGACAACTCGTGAACAAGGGCTACAATGTATTTTTTAAGAATGATGTGTGTACAATCATGGAGATACCTCCGAGTAAGAGGGTCATTGCAGAAGTGCATATGACAAAGAATAAGATGTTTCCTCTCAAGCTCATAACAAATTTGAAGGAAGGAGGTGTGGTATCAATAGTCGCACAAGAGAGATTTCAAGAGGAAGTGAAAGACGAAAACTGGTTATGTAATTTGAGTTTTGGACATCTCAATTTCGAAGGTTTGAACCTCTTGCATAGAAAAGGGATGGTAAAAGGATTAACACTCATTAAGAAACCTAACAACCTATGTGAAGGCTACATCTTGGGAAAACAACATAGAGAAGCATTCCCAGCAGGGAATATTATAAGGGCAACAACACCCTTAGGGATTGTCCACTCAGATTCATGTGGACCAATGCAAATGCCATATTTATTTGGAAGCCAATATGTTTTGAAATTCATAGATGATTACACCAGAAAGACATGGGTGTATTTCTTGAGACAAAAGAGTGAAGTGTTTGAACAGTTCTACCCCTTTAAAGCTCTTGTTGAGAAGCAGAGTGGGCACTACATCAAAGTGCTGAGAACTGACAGAGGTGGAGAATATATCTTCAAATATTTCCTACGTTTCTATAGGGTGAATGGCATAAAAAAGTATTTTACCACAAGGTACACACCACAACAAAACGGTGTTGGAGGAAGAAAGAATAGGACCATCATGGACATGATCAGAAGTATGTTGAAGGGAAAAAAATTTCCAAATGAGTATTGGGATGAAGCTGTAAATTGTGTAGCATATATTTTGAAAGATACCCAACCAAAGATGTTATGAATATATTTCTGGAAGAAGCATGGAGTGGAACAAAGCAGTTTGTCACTCACATGAAAATATTTGGATGTGTGTCTTATGGAAATGTCCCAGATGAACTAAGAAAGAAGTTAGAGAGTAAGGGGTCGAAGTGTATCTTTGTTGGATAAATGATGAGTCCAAGATCTACAAACTCCATAATCCATCCACCAAGAAAGTTATAATCAGTAGAGATGTGTATTTTATTGAAGAAGAAGCTTGGGATGGAAGTTTAGAGAAAACAGTAAATGTGAAGACATGTGTGTCTCACGATGAGCAAGAGGAATGCACAACAACAAATAATTCCTCCACTATGGATCCTGCTCCACCTACAAAATGACAACAGAGCACACCACAAGCAGGAAATAGAACAACCTTGAGAAATCAAGGAAGTGCTTCTCCAAGCACAACACAGGGATCAAAAACTCCTTCGAGTTCAAGTGGAACTTCAAAAACACCAAGAAGACCAAGATTTAGAAATTTGAGTGAAATTTATGAGCAAGAAGCTGATATTGAAAATGGTCTGAACTCTTTATTTGATTTTTTTTGTGTTGATGACCCAATTCATTTTGAAGATGAAGTAAAAGAAGAAAAATGGATTGAAGCGGTGAATGAAGAGATTGGTGCAATTAAAAAGAATGACACATGGGAGTTAGTGGACCTCCCACAAGGTAAAGAAGTCATTGCAGTAAAATGGTTCTATAAGACCAAGAGCAATGTTGAAGGAAAAATTGAAAGGCACAAATCAATACTTTTTGTGAAATGATACAACCAACAACAAGGAAGAGATTATGAAGAAACCTTTGCACCAGTTGCAAGGATGGAAACAGTGCGGGAAATGTTCTCCATTGCATCACAACAAAAGTGGAAAGTCTACCAAATTGATGTGAAGTCAGCACTTCTGAATGGAGTGTTGAAAGAGGAGGTATATGATGAACAACCTTGAGACTATGATATTGAAGGCCAAGAGCACAAAATGTGCAAGTTGAATATAGCTCTTTATGGGCTGAAGCATGCACAAAGAGCATGGTGCAACAAAATTGATGCTTACCTAACAAAAAATGGGTTAGAAAAATATGATGATGAAGCCACACTCTACATCAAAGAAAATTATGGTAAGATTCTTATTGTTGTTTTATATGTAGATGATTTAATCTTTACTGGCAATGAATTTTCTCTCATTGTTGATTTTAAAGCAGTCATGAAAGGTGAATTTGAAATGACTGATTTGGGTTTATTGAGATACTTCTTGGGCATATAAGTAAAGAAAAATGAAAATGGAATTTTTATTTCCACATAAAAATATGTTGCAGAAGTTTTGAAGTGGTTTAACATGCAGAACAACAATGCAGTAGTAACTCCAACTATCATGGGGTTAAATTTAAGCAAGGAAGATTGTAGCAAGAATGTTGATCCGACATTGTATAAGGGAATAGTTGGAAGACTCATGTATTTGACTGCAACTAGGCTTGATATTATGTATGATGTAAGTTTAATTTCCAAATTCATAAAGACACCAAAGGAGACACATTGGCAAGTAGCCAAAATAATTATGAGGTATGTGAATGGAACGAAGGGGTATGGTGTTCTATACACCTCAACTGATAATTTTAAATTGTTTGGTTACACTGAAAGTGATTGGGCTTGAAGTGTAGATGATATGAAGAGCACGTCTAGGTATATGTTTCATTTGGGATCGAGAGCCAATTCATGAGCTTCCAAGAAGCAATCAATAGTTTCTTTATCAACAGAAGAAGAAGAATATGTGGTAGCAACAACAGCAACATGCCAAGCAGTATGGATGAGAAGGATGCTAAGAAATTTGTGTCATGAGCAATACAAGGGAACCACAATTTATTGTGATAATAACTCAGCAATAGAATTATCAAATAATTTTGTTTTCCATAATAGAACAAAGCATATTGATGTAAAATATCATTTTATAAGAGAATTCATTAACAATGGTGATATTTTTTTGCAGCACTACAGGACAGAGGAACAATTTTCTGATATCCTGACAAAGCCATTAGCACAGAAGAATTTTGAGCATCTCAAAAATGTGTGGGAATGACCAATTTCGGAAGTTGTGATTAAAGGGGAGTGTTGGAATTTTACTCCCAACCACCACCATGAATAAATAGTGGCGCAACCCACAACTTCATCAATTTTTCAGCAGAGAAGGACAACAACATATCCAAAGGAATGGAGGTGTTTTCACGCAATCCACGCAAAGCAACAAAACAGAGTATCGAGCCTTTAACTCTGCGTTTTATTTCCAACCACCGATTTTGACTTACCTTTTATTTTTTGCCACAATGCATTCACAAATTTTCACACTTACCTATAAGCCCTTTAGCATTGTTAAGTTAAGTTTATGCCGATGCGATATCAGCGGGACCCACCAAACTTTACCACATTTTCAAACCACCACAATCCTTTGTATTTTTCATTTCACACTTACTGCACTTACCAACCTTTACCACCACCCACACATCACAACTTTTATCATTTAAACTCTTAATCCTGCATGTTATGTTATTTCTCCACCAATGCGATTTCGGTGGGACCCACATTTTAAGCCACCCGCAGAGTGCACTTTGGAAGTTTTAAACTTTAACTTTATGACGCTCGCAAGTTTTTTTTTTTTTTTTGTGAGGCGATCGAAAGAGGGGGCACATATCAAAGCTCAAGAGGGAAACACATTTCGCATAGCACAATTTTTACCACTTACCTTTCCAACAGTTTCAAGTTATGTTATTTGATTTGCGATGCAATATTGCTATCGCATATCATATGTGCAAATATTTAAGTTTACCACTGGACCACCACAGGCTAAGTTGGTTTGGTTGTGATGTGATAAGTTCCATGTCACTATCACATATCACATGTCGCAAATTTTAATGGATAGCGCCATAGGTTAAAAGTTATAATCGTCGATCTGCGCAGACGTGATTTGGACCAGGACCATATTGCATAGAATTTCAATTTTGCCCTTTTGTGTTTTTGAATGTGTTTTACATGTTGTCCTGTGTAAAGAAAAATATGACATGTGTGTCGATTGAATGTAGAAATAGGTCTTTTGAAAGCCAAGGATGAATGTTGTTGAACGACCATTCACAACATTGAAGTAGCATTGAGTAGATTAGATTTTCAGGCTTCAACCATTTAGTTATAAGCAATGTAATTTTCATTATGTATGGGAGAGAGAGAAATAGAAACTCAGAGAAGAATTCAATAAATTTTGAAAAGAAAGTCCTTCTCTTGTGTAACGTTTCTTATGTATTCACTCATTAATTTTCACTAATTGTTTGATATCTCTGTGATTGGGGAAAGATATTTCCTCTATTTGATTGTATTAAAAAATTCCAACATAATCTGACCATACTGCTTATCATAATGTTCAAGGTAATGCGCCTGAGTTGTGGAGGGTTCATACTCACCATAGCTTTCAATCATACCATTAGTGACACCAATGCTCTTGCTGAAATGGTGAAGGGAGCGACCACAAGGCCTTCAATTATTCCAGAGTGGGAAAGAGAAAGCCTCCGCCCCTAGACGAAACCCACTGTTAAGTTCACACTCTATGAATACGATCAAATAGAGGACAAATATGGACAGATTATGCCCACTAATTATTTTATCCACAATTCATTCTTCTTCAGATACAAGTATATCGAGTCGCTCAAGATACAAGCCATAGGAAAAGGAAAGTGCTCAAGCTTTGAAGCTCTATCGACATTTTTTTGGTGTCTGAGAACGAAGTCCCTTCAAATGCCTGCATTGGAAGAAGTTTGGTTCATATTCACCATGAATTCCCACACAAAAAATGAGCCACCGCTTCCTGAAGGGTTCTACATGAGGAATGGAATAAGCTTTGCATGCGCTAAGACGACCGTAGGAGAGCTATCAACAAACCGCCTTCTTTCACTGTGAGACCGATAAACGAAGAAAAATTGGTTTTGAACAATGAATACGTGTGATCAGGGTTAGATTTGATGGAATTAAGGGGACGCCCTCACTTTACTGTGGTGGGCTCCTTTTTTGTTTCGGACGTTACCAAGATGGGCTTTAGAGATGTGGATTTTGGTTGGGGGAGAGTAGCCTATGAAGGACCTGAAAAAAGTGGAGTGGTTATCGTGCTAGGCATCATCAAATTCTTCTTCACTACTCGTAATACAAGTGGCACTAAGGTAATAGTGTTTCCCATTTGCTTGACCTCTGCTTCCATGCAACGATTTGAAGTAGGAATCGGTGATGCGATGGAGCACATTACCGGCCCTTTTCCACGTTCCCATCTCTAAAATTGACTGGGTAAACTCATTTTTGTCACAATTAAATATTTCCATTATCAATTTGGGTTGGATAGCTTGATTAATGTTGTATTTATTTGGTTATGTTGTATTGATTGTGTAAGGTTTTAGTTGTTCTAGGTTTTCTCCTATTAAGTGTCGCTTGCATGGTTAGAGTGTTGAAGTGTTATAGTTTGGTCATGTTAGGCTTGGCTTGAATGGTTTGTGTGATGTTAGTTGTGATGTGAGTTGTTTGTACAAGTTTATTATATTTAAGAATGTTATCATATTTTTAAATAATTGTTTCAAAGTTCTAAAAGGTTTAAATGGAGTTTCAATATTATTTTCAACCAATTTTTGAGATATGATTGTTGGTAACTTTGATATGTGGTAGAAAAATGAGAGTTTGAGGCAAATATGACAAATTACAGGTATAATTTGGATGGCAAGATGAATTGAAATGTTTTTGATATATTTTAAGCACAAGCACACGATCTAAGTGTGAAAATGTACTAAACTAGCTATTGCAAATGAATGGAAGAGAGAATATATTTTTTGAAGAATTGATTAGGTAGAAAAAGAGAGTTGGAGAAACTCCTAAAATTTTGATGTGGTATTATTCCTAAACATAAATACAATAAATAACCTCTCCAACAAAGAAAATAAATTTGAAGTATTTTGTGCTTCCCTAGTGCATGCACTTACTTAAGTAGCCATAGCTAGTAAGTAAAAAATGGAATGGGTTTCCCTAAATTATAAAAAGTCTAATGATATGGTTGAAAAAAGGAAGCTGATTTAAAATTATATTAGAACCAATGTAATAAAATTTACATGAAATAATTACCCATGCAAACTCTAAAACTAAGCTAGGTAAAAGAGTAGACCGTATAGTTAGAATTTTCTCTAGAAGTAAGACAAAAAAATTTTATTGTACCTTAGAGATAAGGAAATGTGCAATAATGGAGTGGAAATACTCATGTCATATCCTATTCATTTCCTAACCACTGCCACATGTCATTGTAGGTGTAAAGCCTTGATAAAAATATACTTGCTAAAAACCCCAAATATACAAAATGAGTGATATTCTGAAATGGTAGGGAAGATCTAATAGTGAATGAAATTTGGTCATATGCGCCCCTAATTATGTATGCATGATGCTTCATGTCCCAAATGAAGTCCTAGTGATGTCTTGATGAACTCCAAGTGGAATGTACCCCAACACTTTATTGATTAGTGAAATGGAGTAATCATTATTTTTTGGAAGCCTTTGTGAAATGATTTTTTTTCTTTGGGTAGGAATTAAAGATAATATATTTAAATGGCTTCAGCGAAAAGAGTTTTAAGAACCAAAAATCTATGTGGTGTGTGATAATGGGAACAAACATGGAGGTACTTGTCAATGTAGGTCTTTTCCTTTTATAGTTGGAAATCGATATAAACATTTTGGTTTATGATGCCAAATGTTTAAAGTCATAGCTTCAAAGTGTTCCATGAATGTAGGTGGAGTTTCCACACAAAATATTCTACTTTTTCAAACATGATACATAGTACTACCCTAAAAACGCCCATCCAACTTAGTAAATTATATAGAGTAAATGTATATTTTTTTAAAATATGAAATACAATAAAATGATTAACATTTATTTGAATTAGGATATGGTGCACAAAATTAATGATGCATTTTTTATAAATGTTAAATAATATTAATATACCAATTATGTATTAACTATTAAAAAATATGTTTTATTTATTAATATTTTTTATTTCTTACGATAATTAAAAAAGAAATATATTTATTCTAATATTTATAAATATATAAAAATAAACATTTAAAAGATTTTTTTACTTGAAATATTCATTTTATTAAAAGAATATATTGAAATTTTAATAAATATTATAATATTTTCCTTTAATCTTTGTAACTATAATGATAAAATAAAACCAAATTACAAATGAACATTGAAAAACTTATCCAACTTCAAATAGAAATAATTTTATTGAAAAACTTACCTAGCTTCAAATAGAAATACTTTTAACAATGTTTTGAAATTTTAATAAATACAATACTATACTAATTTCGTTTAAAACTCTAATTATAAAGATAAAATGGAACCAAATTCCAATTGACCTAGTTATGAAATTATTTTTATAATGTGTGTAACATTTAGTAATTCATAACACATTATTAATAATTCATATAAAATAAAGTATGCTTGCAATTGTTATTTTAAAATTTTATAATTGTAGTAATATTTAATAGTACCATAAATAGTAGGAAATATAAGTATATATGTAATTAATACTAAAAAAAGGAACCGTACTTTGATCATACTGGACCATGTTTGGATAAGCCCAACCATGATCAAAGATGGGCACCCAGTTCTATCATGTTCAAACAAGCTTAAGTATTGTCAACCATGTTCCCAAGCTCAACCATAATCAATCATGGACAACCTAATCAATCATGGCCAACATGGTCATATAACGGACAACCATGGTAAAGATAGACAGCCATGAATGATGTGGACCACTATGTTCATGATTAACTATAAATTGACCTTAGTTAACCATAGTCAAGAATATTTTGACTATAATAAACCATGTTCAATAATGGTCAAATACAATCACCAACTTTAGCCATGGTCAACCTTGCTTAACCGAAACCATTAAAAATTATGGTCAAGAATGATGTTTCCTTATTTGATTTAGCTCAAACACAATCAAATATGCTCATATGTGGTTGAATATATCCAATTGTAAACAAAAAATTCAGCCATCTTCAACATGGTCAAGATGGCCAACCATGCTCAACGAAGGTCAAACATGGTGAATTTATCATTATCAACTATGATCTACATGGTTCACCATTATTCACTATTGTAAATCCCCCCTACCACATTTACCTAAATTCACAAGCTTGCAAGGATAAATATGAGACTAGTGTCACTATGACATGGCCCGACATCCAAGTTCTAGTTAAGGAAGTGGGGCCTACAAACTGAACACTTGTTGACGTCCCACAGGGACTACCGATCATTCAGGAGTTGGAGAACCAGCCCAGGTGATAAATCCCTAAGATGGAACCCTTTCTTACAAGCTTAACCCCCAACTACACACATAACAAGGAAAGATTTTAGTTATGAGGCCCCAACCACATGCACAAGCCTTCTTCCATTAGGTTATGACCTAAATCCTCTTGTTCTGAGCATGTGGTTCCAAAATTTGTGCCACCTTTTCAGGCTAGCCTCCAAACCACTGCTAATATTTCCTATAACATTCCAGAATGTAATAAAATGTATTGAAAAAGTTATACAATAAAAATTTAAGCAAGAACTTGACCCAAAGATGCCTAATCCATAATAATCATTTCGTGAAACAAATGGAAAACATGTAAGCTACAGGTCATGCATGAATATTTGATCATAAATTGATAGTATTCATCTGCGAATCACCAAGAAAGATCTAAACCCTCTCTCACTAGCTGAAATAGAACTTGTCACTCCATGCATTCAACAACCATTCAATAACTTATCCAAATATAATAGGATCCATAGATATAATACAGCATATAGCTAACATATAACCAGCAAATAAAAAATATAGAAACCATGGAAAATAAGCCATACTTTCAACATGATAACCAATACAAGTTCTCATAAATCACAATAGGAAGGTAGTTCCTATTAACATATGAAAATTCCAACCAAGTCAAGGACTTCAGCATACGTGTTGAGCCACTTATTTGTCGTAGTTATTAATATTTGTTGACATATATTTCATCCATTTCCACCATTATTTTATCACGCCACTTATCATAATTTATTATTTAATTCCATTACATAATTATTTATGCTCTTGTGGATAAGTAATACTTGTTTTTATTTATTTTTAATAAATTGATGATTATTATGCACTATTTTTCCAATGATGGTTTATTAATGGTATAACATTACTCACTATTTTAGCCTCCAAGACCTCTTCCAGATTGCAAATTTTATCTTCAAATCATAGTCAAATATTCCAACTCAAAAATTTGTTGGGATAAAAAATCATTGTTTTGCATTGGAATTTTCGGGTAAACGAACAAGAAACTTGAAAATACAAGACATGGGTTTTGTGACAAACGGGCCAAATTAGTTTTCCAATCAATAGTTTTCCAAACTTCGATCTGGATTGAGAGACACGCAAGTTTCTATGGAGGATATTTTCTCTTATTTATTGTTGTGGTTGTTTTCCTAATTCTTCCAATTGCAATATAGGATTTGACTTGTTCCAGCTGAAACATGATGGAAAGATATTTTAGATCTGATCTTGTTGATCAATTTCTTGTGGAAAATATATAGTTGTAATGGAAAATAATTTTTTAATCAATTTAGTTCTGATTTCCCTTTTCTTTGTGTGTATTTAAACGAAAATAGAGATCAAAGAGGGGAGAATAAAAAAATGTTAAACTTCAGGAAAAGTGAAGAACTTCATTTTGATGTAATTATTTCTCTCATATATTTTAATTAAGGAAGTTATCCATTGAGTTCTACATCTATTATTTGTAATTTGATCTGAATTATTTTTCAACGTAGAACTGAGTCTTGGGTAGTTGGGCCCACTACCTTAGACGAGGTGTTGCCTTGAACATATAAAGTTTTTTAGTTGTTTGTTTGTTTATTTTAATTTCAATTTTTTTTCCTTAAAGTAAATTTCCTTTTTTTTAAGTCATTTGTTGGCCGCTGCATTTTCTATATTTTTTGTTTCCTGCAATTTCTAGATTTCATTTAATTTCTTCTCTATATTAGCATTTGAATTTCATTGGGTGCAATAGGTTAAATTTTGAATTCTGCAAGGTGTGGTTTAAATTAGATTGATTCAAACCGTGTGATTAGCATAATTCATTTCTTGTCATTTACTTTATTATTTTTAAATTTAGCATTGTTATTCAAGTTTTAGATTTTATTCTTGTCGAAACAACTCAATAGTGTAGAACGAAATCATGTAGAACAAGCGTTAGCTGTCATTAGTTGCCTGCATATATTTTTCATACTTCCTTGAAACAAAAATACATTCCTCAGATTGATCATTAATGATTATTTTATTAGTTTTTTTTATCAAGAAATTTATTTTCCCAACAGTACCACTTGCCAATAGATTGGGTTGAACCAAATCTCTCTTTCAGCCAATCACCCTCGTGCCATATTCCAATAATTAATTTGGTATCTCATGGAATAAACAAAAACAAAACCAACCAAGGGCTTCGAGAGGCCAAACCACCTCAACCCTCAACCATAGTGATTCCATCTATATGGTTCAGACTCACTAAAATCAACTAGATTAGTCTCTACCCAAGTTGTACATGACTCCAAGAACTAGTAACTCAACCCACAACCTTCCTAGGTTGTTGAGCATTTTTTCCAACCATGGTTCGAGGAACTAATAACTCAACTGACCAATGGCTCCAAAGAGTTTTTCCCAACCAATATATCCAGGAACTAATAACTCAACTAGAGCTTTTTTGGGGCTTCCAAAGCATTTGTTCCAACCCACAGCAATAGGGAATCTTAGCATCAATTGGGAAAAATAAATAAAAAATGAAAATTGGGAGACCC
Organism: Pinus albicaulis; assembly: GCA_034641835.2. Classification (NCBI taxonomy): domain Eukaryota; kingdom Viridiplantae; phylum Streptophyta; class Pinopsida; order Pinales; family Pinaceae; genus Pinus; species Pinus albicaulis. Next base: position 33,616 of record JAXQQM020069456.1, on the reverse strand, counting down.
ACAACACCATGGTTATCCAGAAAATGGCAAGCTAAGATTGAAACCATTTCAATCTAGGAAAATATCCAAGCCAATGACAACACATACCGAAAGAGTGGCATGCATATACCATGCATCTAGAAATAATCAAGGAAAAAACTCATGTAGCATGTTACATGCAAAGAAATCCAATTGTAGGTGTTGATCCAACTGTCTCCTTATGCTTCATTGCTTTCCTTCTCCTTCTTTCTCCAACACAATTGAATGCTAGAGTGCTACAAGAATGCAACAAGATTTCTCTAAGTGTGCAAGAGTGTGAGAGAATGAGAGAGTGAGAGTGTGCTCAACTCCAAATTGTCCAAAAGGCTAATAATGGTTTCTCTTAAGAATCTTTTATCACTGATGCTTATATTTTCCTCATTTTCCTTCATTTTTCGTCTAATTTCCCTGACATGCAAATTTGTGTCTCTTCACCTTCCTTTTACCCTATTTTTCTTTAATTTCATAAATAAAATTCCAATTACTTTCTCTTTGTCTTTTCCAATTTTCATAGTCGTTATAAAGCACAAGTGATTCCCACTATAATGTTTTTCCTAACATTCATCTTAGAATAGGCATCCCATGTCCTTGGTATTATTTTATTTACATGGAAAATCAACTAGTGGATGTTACAAACCCATCCCCCTGAAGGGAACACTGTCCTTGGCGTTCTATGACACCTATGACTAGCGAACCACTAAAAATAAAACATAATTCCTATGGAGCATTATAACATAGATCGATCTATTATTTATAATTAACTCCTGCTAAAAAACAAAACAAACATATTTCTTATTTGAGTTTAATAACAAAACTCATTGCAGTATTTACAACAAAATCCATGTAAATATACATATACCAAAAACTCATTTTCTTGAATCGTCAAATAATGAAGGATATAAATCCCACATCTGATTAGCCATCTCGCATGTAGCTTGATTGGGCCCAAAGTGCTTCCATTGCACTTTAACTTGCTCGATTGCTCTATAGGAGGCATGAGTTGTTTCCATTGGAATATGCATTGTGGTTCTGACTAGATTTATCCCTCTGGTTCCACCTGCAATATAGACCAATAAATCACATGATCAACATCCTAAACATATCTCTTAAGCAATGAAACATGGAAAACATCATGGAATTTCACTGTTGGTCGAAATGAAAGTCTGTAGGATACTAGTCCAATCTTGTCAAGGATCTCAAAAGGCCCACAATTACCAAGGTATTAGCTTATCACACGATTTAATCCTCAAGGAGCTCCTCTTCAGTTTTATGTGCAGGTACACATGCTCCCCAACCTGAAATGCCTTGAATAAGTTATGTTTATCTACATAAGTCTTATGCATGTCCTGTGTTTCCTTTAAATTCATTTTGTTAGCCTACATCTCCTCTTCCATATCAGCCAACATATGAGGTTGAAACAATACCATATTCACTACATCACTCCAGTTGATAGGAGTATTACAACTATTCCCATAAAGATCCTAAAATGGACTCATCTTCAAGTATTCATGATACCCATTATTATATGCGAACTCCACCAGTGGAAGATACTCCTCCCACTTCCTTTATTGATGCATGACATACATCCTCAACATATCCTCAAGAATATTGTTGACCCTTTCTATATGTTTATATGTCTACAAATGATAAGTCGCACTTAAGACTAAATTTTCTCCTAAGCCTGCAAAAAAATCCTTCCAAAATTTATAAGTGAACTTGGCATCTCTATCTAATATGATATTCCTAGGAACACCATGCAAACACACTATCTCCCAAATAAATATATGATCTACCCCACTAGCTGAATTCATAAACTTAACTGCAATGAAGTGACCTACCTTACTCAGCCTGTTAACCACAACCATAATGGAATCATGCTTCATGCATGTCCTCGACAAACTTGTAATGAATTTCATGTAAATGACCTCCAATTTCCACTCTGGAATCAGAATAGCCTAAAATAAACCACTTGGATGCTTACAGTCTACTTTTAGTTGCTAATAATATAAAAATCTAGCAACAGACTGAACCACCTATTTATTCAAATTCTTCCAAGTATAAAGCTTCTTAATTAGTTTCAATGGCTTCTGACATCTAGGGTGACTTGAATATGACTTGAGATGAAATTCCCTCAAGATAAGCTTCTTTAACTCAGTTCCATGAGAGACATAAATAATATTCCTAAATATAACCAATCCATTTGTTGCAAGGTGATACTCCTCATACCTATCACCTTCACCATTTTGTTGTAACATGTGCCTCAGTTGTTGGTACCTGTCATCTTCTTTTCCTTCCTGCAAGATCCACTCCTACAAATATGTCCCATAAGAACTCATTGTTGGAATATGATTCAACTGCACTCTCCTACTCAAATAATTTTCAACCCTTTTCTCCTTCCCCTTGATGTATCTGATCTTGAAATCAAACTCACTAAAAGTAGCCAACCATCTAGATTTCCTAGCATTCATATTGTGTTGGTCAAACATGTACCTTATTCCATTGTGATCACTCATCAAAATAAACCTCCCTCCAAGGAGATAATGTCTCCACATATTCAATGCATGGATGATAACTTCCTATTCAAGATCATGACTCACATATTTTCGGTAATTCGCATTCTAATTCCTTGGCTCATAGCATACCATGTGTCCTTCATGCATGAATACACCACCAAGTCCCATCTTGAAATCATATATACATACCATGAAATTTTTATCAAGATATGCGATTTTCAAGACAAAATCATTTGTAAGCAAACGCTTCAAGTTCTCAAAACTAGTTTCACTCTAATAACCCTGTTGACAATTCCATGTAATAACATTAAAAGTAATAACCGAAGTTGATGGGACAATTATTCCAAGTTGAATGTTGGGAAAAACATCCTTAATTTGTTTTATTAGAGCTAATAAAATTGGAAAGGTAGAGGGTTTGGAAAGGAAAATTGGCATTTTTGGCACATTTATTTATGAAAATAATGGAAATTAGGAGAAAAGGGAGATGAAAGGTCACAGTTTTCATGTGAGGAGTAAAATGAAAGAAAATAATGGAAAATGAAGAAAATAGAGGCCTCGTCGATAAAAAGGATTTTGAGGATCAGTTGGTACCTTTTTTCAGTGTATTTTTTTTAGCTCTCTCGTCATTATCTCTCTCTCTCTCTCTCTCTCTCTCTCTCTCTCTCTCTCTCTCTCTCTCTCTCTCTCTCTCATTCTTGGACACTTAGAATTTCTTGGAGAATTTTGGAATTCAACCAAGAAAGTAAAGAAATAAGGAAGCAAGCAAGGAGGAGCAGGAATCAAGCAGCTACATCATGGTTCTTGGCAGGTATCGATTTGCATGTGTTTTCCTTTCTAGATGTGGCATGCATGGTACTACATGTGGTTATTTTCTATCTTGGCATTGGTTTTTCCGACGCGTGATAGTGTCTTCTTCCCATCCTTTTCATTTCTGAATATTCATCGTGTTATGTAGTCCTCTTGATTTGGTTTATCTGGATTACCAATGGTTACAAACCTGAGTGGAGTGGATCTTTGAATTGATATAACACATAGCCTAGTAACCCCTGAACCTGGTTGTTTTTTGTAGTAAATTTGAGAACTGTGTTGCTTCAGTAGGCCTACGAATCCTCAACTGGTGAATAGCAGGATATAAGGTAAATCCTAGAGGTATTTTTCTCTCCATCAGACCCAGGAATCCAGGGTTTGGGATATATGATAAATTTTAGAGAGTCTGTCTCCATTTAGGGCCTAGTGACCCCTGATTTGGATTATGGGCTGCGGTAAAGCCTAAGAGACTAGGAGACATGAAATTTCCTCTCATTTTATGCATAGATAATCCAATGATATCCATGTTGGTGTTGGCCTAGTGATCAGGTGTTGATCATGGTAAATCTGGTTATGCCATGTTTATTGTGTTGGACTAGTGATCTGGGATGGATCATAGTAAATCTTGATTTCTATTGATGAGGGTAAGTTGGTTTAGCCTCAAGATGCCCTAGTTGGTTCTTTCAGTTTAAGTCCCAAAATCATTCTAATAATATGGCATTGGGGTGATTAACAACTTCATTTTGATGTAATTATTCCTCTCATATATTTTAAATAAGTAAGATATCCATTGAGTTGTACATATGTTATTTGTAATATGACCTGAATTATTTTTCAAGGAAGAACTTAGTCTTGGGTAGTTGGGCCCACTACCTTAGACGAGGTGTTTCCTTGAACATCTAAACTAGTTTATTTGTTTGCTTGTTTCTTTTAATTTAATTTTTTTTCCTTAAAGTAAATTTACTTTTTTAAGTGATTTGTTGGCCACTGCATTTTCTAGGTTTTTTGTTTCTTGCAATTTCTAGATTTCATTTAAATTTCTTCTCTATATTAGCATTTGAATTTCGTTGGGTGCAATAGGTTAAATTTTGAATTCAGCAAGGTGTGATTTAATTTAGTATTGATTCAAACCATGTTATTAGAATAATTCATTTCTTGTCATTTACTTGATGATTTTTAAATTTCACATTGTTATTCAAGTTTACATTTTATTTCTTGTCGAATGAACTTGCTAGTGTAGAAAAAAATCATGTAGAACGAGCATTAATTTTTGGTAGTTTCTTACATATATTTTGCAGTATACCTTGAAACAAAAATACATTCCTCATATTGATAATTAATTATTAGGTTATTAGTTTTTTTATTAAGCAATTAATTTTCCCAATAGTACCTCCTGATAATAGATTGGGCTAAACCAAATCTCTCTTTCAGATAATCACCCTCATGCCATATACTAATAAATTTGGTATCTCATGGAATTAACAAAAACAAAACCAACCAAGGCTTCCAGAGATCCAACCACCTCAACCCTCAGCCACATTGATTCCACATCTATGGTTTGGACTCACTAACACCAACTAGATTAGTCTCTACCCAAGCTGTAGAAGACTCCAAGAACTAGGAACTCAACCCACAACCTTCTAGGGTTGTTGAGCATTTGTTCCAATTGTGACTCGAGGAACTAATAACTCAACTTACCAATGGCTCCAAAGTGTTTTTCCCAATCAACAACTCCATGAACTAGTAACTCAACTGGAGATTTTTAGGGGCTTCCAGAGCATTTGTTCCAACCCACTATAATAGGAAACTTGACCACCAATCAGAAGAAAAAACGTGGGAGACCCACAATGGCATGGATATTAAAGAAATGGAAAGGTAAGATTGAAACCATTTTCAATCCAAGAAAATCTCCAAGCAAATGACAACACAACCCTAGAATCACATGCATATACCATGCAACCAAAAATAATCAAGGAAAACACACATGCAACATGTTACATGCAGATAAATCCAGCTGTAGATGTTGAGCCAATTGTCTCCCTATGCTTCATTGCTTTCTATTTCCTTCTTTCTCTAATACAGGTGAATACTAGAGTGCTCCAAGAATTCCACAAGATTTCTCTAAGTGTGAAAGAGTATGAGAGAATGAGAGAGTGAGAGTGTGCTCAACTCCAAACTGTCCAAAATGCTAACAATTGTTTCTCTGGAGCATTTTTAACACTGATGCCTATATCTTCTTCATTTTTCCTCTAATTTCCCTTACATGAAAATTTGTGTCTCTTCACCTTCCTTTTCTCCTATTTTGATTTATTTTCATAAATAAAATTCCAATTATTTTCTCCGTCTTTGCCAATTTTTGTAGCGATTATAAAACACAAGTGATTCCCACTATAATTTTTTGCCCAAAAGTCATCTTGGAATAGGTGTTCCATGCCCTTGGTCTTATTTTATTTACATGGAAAATCAACCAGTAGATGTTACAAACCCTCCTCCCTTAAGGGAACATCGTCTTTGGTGTTCTATGACACCTACGACTAGCGAACCACTGAAAACTAAACATAATGCCTATGGAGCTTTATAACATAGATTGATGCAATATTTATAGTGAGATCCTACTGAAAAGAAAAACAAACATATTGCTTATTAGAGCTTTATAACACAAATCATTGTGGTATTTACAACAACATCCATCTACATATAGATATACCAAAAATTATTTTCTTGAACCATCAAATAATGAAGGATATAAAGTCCACATCTGATCAACCATCTCACATGTAGCTTCATTAGGCCCAAAGTGCTTTGATTGCACTTTAACTTGTTCGATTTCTCTATTAGGAGACATAAGTTGTTTCCATTACAATATGCATTGTGGTTCTGGCTGGATTTCTCCTTCTTTTTCCACCTACAATATAGACCAATCAATCGCATGATCAACATCCTAGACATATATCTTAAGCAATGAAATGTGGAAAAAATCATGGAATTTCATTGTTGGCGGTAATGTAGGTCTGTAGGACACTATTCCAATCATTTCAAGGATCTCAAAAGGCCCACAATACCAAGGTACTAGCTTATCACAGGATTTAATCCTCATGGATTTCCTCTTAGGTTTGATGTGTAGGTACACATGCTCCCCAACCTGAAACGCCTTGAATAACCTATGTGTATATACACAATTCTTATGGTTGTCCTGTATTTCCTTTAAATTCATCTTGTTAACCTAAATTTCTTGTCCCATCTCATCTAGCATGTCAGGTCCAATCAATACCCTATTCACTAGATCACTCTAGTTGATAGGAGTATTACAAATCTTCCCATAAACAGTCTCAAATGGACTCGTTCTCAAGGATTTATAATACCTATTATTATATGCGAACTCCACTAGTGGAAGATACTCCTCCCACTTCCTTTTTTGATGCACGAAATACATCGTAAAAATATCCTCAAGAATCTTGTTGACCCTTTCAATATGTCCATCTGTCTAAAAATGATAAGTCACACTTAAGGCTAAATTTTTCCTCGAGCCTGTAAAAAACTCCTTCCAAATTTTTGAAGTGAATTTGGCATCTTTATATGATATGATCTTCTTGGGAAAACCATGAAATCTCACTATCTCCCTAATAAAGATATGAGCTAACTCAGTAATTCAATTCGTAGACTTAACTGTAATGAAGTAACCTACCTTACTCAACATGTTAACCACAACCATAATGGAATCATGCTTCATGGATATCCTTGACAAACATGTAATGAATTCGATAGAAAGAACCTCACATTTCCACTATGGAATCAGAATAGGTTGCAATACACCACCTAGATTCTTACACTCTTCTTTTAGTTGCTAATAATCCAAACATCTAGCAACAAACTCAACCACCTATTTCTTCAAGTTCGGACAAGATAGAACTTATTAATTATTTTTAATGTCTTTTGATATCTTGGGAGACTTTAATATGACTTGACATGAAATAGCCTCAAGATAAGCTTCTTGACCTCACCTTTATCAGACACATAAATGACGTTTCTGATTCTAACCAATCCATTTTTTATGAGATGATACTCCTCATCCCTATCACCTTCACCGTTTTTTTGTTACTTGTGCCTCAGTTTTTTGTACCTGTCATATTGATATTGATGTCCCACCTACAAGATCCACTCCTTCAAATATGTCCCATAATAACTCATTGTTGCAATATGATTCAATTGCACTCTCCTACTCGAAGCATTTGCAACCCTTTTGTCCTTACCCTTGATTTTTTTCAATCTCGAAATCAAACTCACTGAGACTAGACAACCATATATATTTCCTAGCATTCATATTTTTCTGGTCAAACATGTACCTTATTCCATTGTGATCACTCATCAAAATAAACCTCCTGCCAAGGAGATAATATCTCCACATGTTCAATGCATGGATATTCATGGTTTTCATCCTAGCCTTTCCATTTTCGGATATTCATGATGTTGTGTAGTTCTTATGATTTGGTTTAGTTGGACTAACGATGGTTTCGAAGTTGAGTGTACTGGATCTCCGAATTGACATAACACATGGACTGGTAACCCTTGAACCAGACCATGGGTTGTGGTAAATTTGAATAGTGTGTTTCCTCGGTACGCCTAGTAATCCATGATCGATGAATGGCGAGATATATCATAAATAATAGAGGTGTTTTTCTCTTCATCAGACCTAAAAAACTCATGTTTGGGATATACAAATATATTCTGCAGAGTACGTGTCAATTTAGGGCCTAGTGACCCCTAATTCAGACTGTGGATTGCGGTAAAGCGTGAGATAATAGGAGATAGGAAAATTCCTCATAATTTAAGTGTAGATAATCCAGTGGTATCCATGTCGGTGTTTGCCTAGTGATCAAGTTTTGATCACTGTATATCTGTTTATGAAATGTTTATTGTGTTTGACTAATGATCTGGGATGGATCAGGGTAAAGCTTCATTTCTATTGATGAGGGTAAGTTGGTTTAGCCTCAGGATGCCCTATTTGGTTCTTCTAGTTTGAATCCCACATTTACGCTTGTAACATGGCACAAGGGTGATTGGTTGAAGAGAGATTTGGCTCAACCAATCTATGGTCAGGTGGAATGTGGAAGTCCCATATCCAATTGGTTTTTACATTCAGTAATGAAGATCTCATTTCTCTATTATTTGGTATGAAAATTTATTGGTGATTATGTGGATTCTATTTTTGTTGTATGCAATTTATTTATTTTGTTGTTATATTGATTATAATCATGCATTTTATCAGTGATGATGTATGGATTTCCCCATGTTTTTACTTGAAAATGAATGCACAATGTATATATGGCCAAACAGATTGTATGAAATCTAATGATGTAATGGAGAAATGTTTCATATTGATTCTCATATAAGTATGAGACCCCTATGTTTACATTTTTTCTTTTCACCTTTATATTTAATGTTTGTGCCATGTTTGAAAAAATTTCGGTCATGGCTAGTAGGGGTCTGGTTGATTCCTTAATGATATGTTTTCTTCCACATCATTCTTATGTTCTTATTTATCATGTCTAACTTTTCATGAAGTTGCGGAAACTGACTTGGGCTCTAGGCCTAAAAAGTTGGCTCAAATACCAAAGTTGCAGGAACAGAACTAAGCAATTGGGGCCCTAACCATTGGCATGTAGTAGTATGCCTATAGCTATAGCCTCCCATCCACTAGAATGTAGTGTTATTCCTATGCCTATGGCTCAAAGAGGAAAAACATTATGTGTGACCCAGGGGAAAGAGGCCTTAAAGGTTGGGTTAGCTCCTGGGGGTGTCGTTGATGATGTACCAGGTATGTATGTTATATTTCCATCAGTTTCACTTCCTTAAGCTTATTTAGTAGGTTGAATCTCATTATAGTAGCCTCTCATTACATATTTACCTTGGCTAGGCGGTTGATTGGGTAGATGTGGGAAGGGGGTGTTATAGAATACGATCGAAGCATAGTTCAACCATTGGAATAGATGGACGGTGTGTTGGTCATGCTTTTCTATTGATTTCTTATGTGTTTCTTACACCTGTGGTGTATGTTATTTTTCATCTATTTTGTGTTGGCCATTGTGGCAGTGATGTCATGATAGGAGGACTGGTGATTCTATTGTCAACATGTTTTCATGAGTGTATGAATGATTATGTGTTGTTCATGCTTGTATATTGTGTATGCACACTTGCTTAAACATGGTTACATGTTGTGTATGCATTACTATTTTATGCTAGGTCATATATTAGGTAGGCTTGTGTGTTGTCCATGGATGCTTGCTTCTGTGATTTCATATGTTGAAAATGCATCGGTCATTCATGTTGGGTTACATGTTTCTTAGGCTTGTTTATAGTACGTGCTTGTGATTGTGTGTGGTAAAGTTATCATTGGTGTGTAATTGGTATGGTCATGTACTGATGATTGGACTCAAACTATATTATTATTATGCACTAATATACCATGTGTTACAAGTTTATATGTCATTATGATTTTGTATATACATGTATTACATTGATTGGTTGATCTTACAGGATGTATCCTCCCCAAATCACAGTAAGGTACATTTGTTTAATATTATTTGGTTTAGATGACATACTATGCTCGGCAGGAAGAAAGATCAACATGGATAAAAAGAAGACCCATTTATTTTGAAAGTCGTCCAATCAAAGCAAAGTATTTATAGAAAGATATTTATGAGAAGGAAATGTTAGCAATACTGCATGAATTAAATAAATGGTGACCTTACCTAATAGGAAGACACTTTAAGGTAAAAACTGATCATGATAGTCTTAAACACTTTTTCGAAGAAAGAATATCTTTAGAAGAGTAGCAAAAATGGGTCACAAAGATTTTGGGTTATGACTTTAAAATAATCTACAAGAAAGGGAAGCTAAATGTTGTTGCGGATGCACTCTCAAGAAATAATGAAGAGGTGGAAGCATTTCTTTCTGCCATTTCTACTATCCAACTAGATTGGATAACCAAAGCAAGGGATGAATGGAAGAAGGATGAAGAAGTGTGCACACTCATTCAAAAATTGCAGTGATATCCTAGTACATCTGATACATTTAGTTGGAAAAATGATTCCTTATGGTACAAAGATCATTTATATCTTTTTAAGAATTCCCAACTAAAACAAAATATTATTTTGGAATTGCACACTTCTCCTTTAGGAGGACACTCATGATTTTAAAAAACTTACCACAGGGTGAAGAAAGAATTTTTTTGGGATGGCCTTAAATCTGATATTGAAAATTTTGTGGCAGAATGTTTGGTTTGCCATGAGAATAAAGTGGAGACAATTAAGACCCCGGGTCTTCTACAAAATTTATCCATTCAAAGGAAACGTTGGGAGGAGATTTCAATGGATTTTATCATAGGTTTAGCTAAGTCCAAAGGAAAGAGTGTCATCATGGTGGTAGTTGACAGACTTACCGAGTATGGACAATTTTGTGCATTATCTCATCCATTTAAAGAAAGTACAGTTGCTAGTACATATATGAACACAATTCAAAAACTACATGGAAACCCAAGGGTTATTGTGAGCGACAGAGATCCAATTTTTACTGGAAATTTTTAGATGAAGTTATTCTATTGTTTGGGTACAATTATCTCATAGCTAATATTATTATCTTCAATCTGATGGTCAAACTAAGATAGTAAATAAATTTTTGGAAGGATATCTTCGTTGTTTTATATCTAATAAAAAAACACAATGGGTCAAGTGGTTACCTCTCGCTAAATGGTGGTATAACACTTGTTTCCATACTGCAGCAAAAATGATCCTATTTATGGCACTTTACAGATATCATCCACCATCCATCACATCAAATTTAAAAGAAAAGTCGAAGGTTAAATCAATGGAAGATCACATCGAGAATCAACAAGAAGTTTTCCAACTCTTAAAATATAACCTGAATTTGGCACAAAATAGAATGAAACAACAGGAAGATCAACATCGTAGTGAGAGATGTTTTGATGTAGGAGAATGTCTATTTTTACAGCTACAACCATACAAAAAATTGTCCCTCAAGCAAGATAAGAAGGATAATAAATTATCCCCAAAGTAATATGGTCTTTACAAGGTGTTGCAAAAGATTGGTACTATGGCATACAAATTGGAGGTTCCCGCTTCTTCACGAGTGCATCTAGTTTTCCATGTTTCATGCTTAAAGAAGGTTATAGGTGAAAATTTTCCAATTCAAACAATGTTGCCATAACTTGATGAGGAAGGAAAAATAATATTGGAACCTAAAGTAGTCACGGAAACAAGAACTTGACAGCTACACAATCGATCAATTTCAGAGTATCTCATCAAGTGGAAGACCTTACCCACTGAAGAATCTACATGGGAGGATGAGAATTTTATATAGAAGCACCCAGAGCTACTCAAGTGTTTAGAGCAACACTATTTTGAAGGAGAGGGGCATGTTAGTTCCTTATATTACTAGTATAGTCCCTTGTTGTTGTTAGTGTAACCCCCTTATTGTTATTATTGTACCCCTGTAACCCCCATATTGTTATTATGGTGCCCTTAAATTATTATTGTTAGGTCGGCTAGGATTAAATTGTGGCCCCATGGATTCCTATATATAGAAAAGTGGTTTTGTAATTTGTATCATCCAATAATTGTTCATTCATGTAATGTATTGGAGGTTGTCCCCTCGAAGTGGCTTATTTCTAAGGCGTTGATATCTCTTTTCTTCTATTTTTGGAGCTGGTTTCACAATAGGCATGTTGAGAAGCCTAAAGGAAGAAATAAGGATTTGTAATGCAAAAAATGAGAGGATCATACATGCAGAAGAGAAACAAGTAGAGGTGAATGAAATACTTCTTTAGAGATTGTCATATTTGGAGAAACAAGGGCCACTTAGGATCAGATATGGACAGGAGGAAAAAAACTAATGTGGCATATGGTAGTAGGTCTCATGGAAGACAAAGGTCGGATATAGCAGATACAGTGCGAGATGGCCGGTTGTTAGACACTCTACATAGGAGGGGTGATGAGTACATGTACCATTCTAGTTCTAGTTCAGGTATTCATCATGATCACCATCGGGTATCATCCTTATAAGAGGAGTGATAGGGGATACTTTCTTGATGAATTCAAGAAAGCAAAACCACCTAGTTTTGATGGAGACTTGAAGAAATGAAAATATGGAGAGGATTGGATAATTGGAGTGAAAAAATTCTTTGAATTGCATGAGTACACAACAAAAATGAAGGCCAATATTGTTATCTTCAGTTTGAATGGTAAAGAAAAAATTTGGTGGGAAAATGTGAAGCAGTTGAAAGACATCAGGATAGAGGAATTCAGTTGGCACGAGTTCAAAAGGATTTTCAGGAAGAACTATTTGTTAGAGAGGTAATACGATAGCAAGGAAAAAAAAAATTATGAGCTAAGGATGGGATCAATGATATATGAGGAGTATACGACAAATTTCTTGGAGCTATTGAGGTATGTACCATATCTGGAGGATGAGAAGGCTAAATTTCAGTGATTTTTTCTCTGGTTTTCCATTATAATTTAGAGATCATATTGAGTATGATGAACCTTTATCACTTGAGGAAGTCATTGGGAAGCTGAAGTGTTGATATGACCAATCAAAGCGCAAAATGAGTCTCAACAAGGATGGAAACAGAAGGAAAAAGATAAAGGTAAATGGCAGCCTAAGAGAGCAAGGCCTTAAAATGCTGATGAGAAGGAAAATGTGGCACCGAAAAAGAATTTTAATGTAGTTGGATAGGGAGACAGGCCACAAAAACATCATAGATTATATCAGTAGCATGGATGTAATGGTACGAAAAGGTTGAAGTGTTGGACATGTGGTGAAGATAATCTTAAGAGTGGTTGTCTAAATAATCAAGGTGGTAGGCCTAAGATATACAGTGCATAGGAGGCGTGGAATTTTGAGGATGTTGGGCAGAGCATTCCTCGTATTTATGCAGTCGTACACAACATGCAGGCAGATCACCAGGCTTCTATCACTGATATGGATGGTAATCTTTGTGATGAAGTTATTTACATTCTGATTAACCCTAGATATAGTTATAGTTATGTTATTTCTGACTTGGTGGATAATTGTGGCTTGAGTAAGGAAGTGCATGCAGAATATTGGTTACTGCAATTAGCCATAGGTACGAAGAAAAGAGTTCACCATTGGGTAAGAGCTTGTGTATTTGAGTTAAAATGTATGCCTACAAAAATGCACTTGAACATATTTCCATTGGGATCATAAAGTATGCTATTGGGCATTGATTGGTTATATCTTCACAGGACAAAGGTAGATTTCTATGAAAAATTTATTGAATTCTTGGATGACAATGGGGAACCAAGATTTCTACATGGAAGGAAGAAAGCCACATCAATTAGGATGGTGATAGCTATGCAGGCCAAGTGTAGTCACGGGAAAGGGTAGGTGATATTTGTAGTTCATATCTCTAGTTAAAAAGGTAATGATGTTGAGGATGTATATTTTCTTAGAAGGTATCTATTTTTTCATCAGTTTCAGGATGCATTTCCAACAGAGATTTCAGATTTTCCACTTCACAAGGAGGTATAATTTTCTATTGAGTTGATGCGAGGGGTAGCTCCAGCATAAAAATCACCTTACAGGATGAGCACACCTGATTTTCTAGATTTAAAGTTGTAGTTGAAAGAGATGCTTGGAAAAGGCTACATTAGTCCAATTTTATTTCCATGGGGTGCACCAGTATTTTTCTTAAAGAAGAAGGATGGAACTCTTAGGATATCCATTGAATACATATAGCTGAACAAAGTGAGCATGAAGAACAACTACCCATTACCAAGGATCCATGATTTCTTTGATCAGCTGAAGGGAGCAAAATTTTTATCTAAGTTTGACTTGATATTGGGATATCATTAGGTACGCATCGAAGAGCAAGACATCTATAAGATCGCATTCAGGACTAGGTACATGCATTATGATTTTGTTGTAGTTCCATTCAGTTTGAAAAATTCCCTATCTACATTTATGTGTTTGATGAACAATGTTTTGTGCCCATATTTGGATAAGTTTGTTATTGTGTCCATTTATGACATCTTGGTGTATTCTAAACATGAAGAAGAGCATGTCGTGCATTTGGCAGCAGTGTTGAGGTTTTTGAGAGAGAATCAATTGTATGCTAAGCTTAGTAAATTTATTTTCTTCCAGACTGAGGTACATTACTTGGGACATTTTGTCTCCAAGGAGGAAATTGCAGTAGATCTAGAAAATATAAGTGCCATCATGAAGTGGGTAGCTCCTAAGAATGTAGATGAGATGCGATCATTCTTGGGATTGACAGGTTTGTACAAGAGGTTCATCGGGAACTTCTCACAGATTGCTTATCTGATTACATCATTGCATAGGAAAGGTAAGAAATTTTTTGGACTTAGGAGTGTAAGGCTGGTTTTGAGTAGCTTAAGCAGTTATTTACACATGATCCAATGTTAAATATTGCAGATTCAGACAAATATTTTGTATTATGTAAAAATTCTTGAAAGAGAGGACTTGGTAGGGTCATTATGCATGATGGACATGCATTATGCTATGAGTCAAGAAATTTGAATGAGCATGAGAAGAACTATGATCAACATATTATGATCTTGAGCTAGTATAGATCATTCATGCACTAAAGATGTGGATGCATTATCTTATTGCTAGGAGGTTTGTACTGATGAGTGACCACATTGGGTTGAGGTACTTTTTTTATTAGTCGAATTTGAATGCCAAACAAGCTAGATGGTTGGGCATGGTCAACGAATTTGACTTTAATATTGGGTACATCAAGGGAAAGGATAAAAGGATCATAGATGCTCTTAGTAAACAAGTAAAAATAAATCACTTAGCAGCAATGATATCCTAAGGGATAAACTTACAGGATAGTATCTTGTAGGGAGGTCAATAAGATCACAAGTATATGGATCTTGTGCACATATTATAGCAGGGTACAAGCATAGGTATAGGTGTTAGTATAGGTACAATTACATATAAAAATATAGGTACAACTATAGGTGGTAGTACTGTTACAAGTACAGGTGGAAGTACATGTATAATTATAGATCGTAGTACATGTATAGGTACAGGTACAAGCGTATAAGATTTGAACTATTATCTCACAGTAGATCGATTGGTTATATTTAGAGATAGGATATATGTAGTAGAAAAAAGTGATCCCAAGAAGGTAATCTTAAGGGAGTTTCATGCGAAACCATATTTGGGTCACCCAAGCTACCAGAAGAGGTTGCATTAGATAACTTTTGAGGTCTAAAATGGGCCTCCTCAGAAAAATGTACAACCAAAATAAACTTTATAAGAACCAATTTCTACCAGAAGGCATTGCATTAGAGAAATTTTGAGGTATAAAGCGGGCCTCCTAAGAGAAATTTACAACCAAAATAAACTTTATAAAAACCAATAGGATTCAAGATGATGATGTCAACCATGGGGATGATTCACCATTTTTGGGGTAAAAAATTAAAAATATTAAAAATTAATAAAATAATAAAAATATTTTTTCAAGTTGTATTTTCAACTTATCTCCCTAAGGTTTTACACAAATTTTGAGCGAGAGTACTCATTGGATGCAAAAATTTAACTCCTCGTCCAAGGAATACCCACGTTGCATACTTTTGATGGATCCTACTACAAGAAAAATGAGAAATACATGAAAAAATGTTATTGCAATCACAATTTTCCTGTATTTCTCATTTTTCAAGTAGAAGGGTCCATCAAAATTATACAACATGGGTACTCCTTGGATGAGGAATCAAATTTTTCATACAATGAGTGTTCCCACTCCAAATTTGAGCAAATACATAGGGATATAAATTGAAAATATGAGCTGAAAAAATAGTTTTTTCTTTTTCTCCCTCTAAAATTTGATGATGTAATGTAATATTATTCTATTATTTTGAAACTTATTTTATAATTTCCTTATGAGGCCCATTTTATACCTCAAAATTCCCCTAATGAATGCAGTGAAGAGATTCTCTTATTGGTCGAATCTAAAGAAGGATGTGTCAGAGTTTGTAGCTAGATGTTTGGATTGTCAGGTGGTTAGGGTAGAGTGTCAACATATAGGTGGAATGCTACAACCAATTGTGATTACAGGGTGAAAATGGGAGGTCCTATTCATCGAATTCATCATAGGTTCTACTAAGACATCTAGACAACATGATTCCATCATGGTTGTTGTGGACAAGTTAATGAAGGTTGCACATTTCATACCGGCGAAGACTACATATTCAGCTAGCGATGTAGAATTTTTTTTATTAGAGACATAGTCATATTGGAAGGTATTCCAAAGAAAATTGTGTCAGATAGGGATGAAAAGTTTAATTCCAAGTTTTTGAAGGAGTTTTTTGCAAGTTTGGGCACCGAGTTGGACTTTAACACAACTTATCATCCACAGACAGATGGACAGATTGTGAGGGTAAATAGGATACTGGAGGATATGTTTAGGATGTATGTGATGCATCAACAATGCAAGTGTGAAGAATATATTCCACTGGTCTAATTCACCTACAATAACGAGTATCATAAGTCATTGAAGATGATTTCATTTGAGGATATGTATGGGAGGAGTTGCAACACTCCCATCGAATTTCACTGCCTTCGACATTGAAAGTCCATAATTTTTTTCATAGATCATTTCTTAAGAAGTATGTTAAATATGTTGATCATGTGATTGACTGGTCTATATTATAGGTGGAACTAGATGGAGAATTTCAGTTGGAACTAAGTGTATATTGCAGAAAAAGGTGCTCATGATCTAGAATCGAGAAATAGGTCAAGTTAAAGTGAAATGGAACCAATTTGGACCCCATAAATATACATGGGAGATGCCAGATCAGATGCAAGCCATGTATCCTTCCTTGATTGTTGGTTGAGGCAAAGCAATTTTGGTGGTATTTTCGTTCTTTTTTGCATATGTTTTGGTGATATTTTGATGTGTTGTTTGGGTTTATGTACATATGTGTATGGATGTAAATAAATCCATCAACTATGTTATAAATATCCAATAAGCGGTATGGGTTTCATGTCATTATAGTTGTCGTGTTCTTATGATGTCATGTAGGTTTTCATTTCAGTAGGGTGATCATTGTAAATACTTCATCTAACTATGTCATAAGTATCCATGGGAAATATGGTTGTTTTTCAATGATTTTGTCGAGGTATATGTGTGTTTGAACGCTGAGGACAGTGTCCTCCAAGGGGGATGTTCGTGTGACACCCCTGGTGAAAATTTCATGTAATAAAGTTAAAAATAATAACCACAATTTATGGGACACTTATTCCAAGTAGAATGTTGAGAAAAACATCTTAGTGGATGTTAATTTGGTTTATCAGCAGTAAGAAAATAAGAAGAGGAAAAGGATTTGGAAAGGAAAAATAGAATTTTTGGAACATTTATTTATGAAAATAATGGAAATTAGAAGAAAACGAAGATGAAGGGTTAGAGGTTGCATGTGAGGAGGAAAAATAAAGGAAAATAATAGAAAATGAGGAAAATAGAGGCCTCTTCTATAAAAAGGCTTTTGAGGATCAATTGGTACCTTTTGTCAGCGCATGTTTTTGAGGTCTCTCATTATTCTCTCTCTCTCTCTCTCTCTCTCTCTCTCTCTCTCTCTTTGACACTGAATTTCTTGGAGAATTTTGGAATTGGACCAAGAAAGGAAAGAAACAAGGAAGAAGGAGGACGCAAGCAAGGAGGACCAAGAATCAAGAAGATACAAAACTATTCTTAGAAGGTATCAATTTTCATGTGTGTTTTCCTTGCTATATCTAGCATGCATGGTATTGCAAGTGGTTCTTTTCTATATTGGCATGGGTTTTTTTCGAGGTGTGACAGTGTTTTCAGCCTAGGCTTGCCATTTTTGGATAATCATGGTATTGTGGACTTCTCTTGTTTTGGTTTAGCTGGATTACCAGATGGATTGAAAGCTGAGTGGGGTGGATCTCTGAATTTATATAACACATGGCCTAGTAACCCTTGAACCACTCTCTCGCTTGCGATAAAGCCGAATAATGTGTTTCCTTGTGTTGAGGAGGTAAATCCCCTCTGCGGACAGAGGCGATCCCTACTAGCCCAGCAGGGGTCTAGCAAGAAACAAACAATGTCATGACGCAGGTTCCTAATTACGAATGAAAAGGCTGGAGATAGAAGCCTACCTGGATTCCAACGCTAGGATCTGAAGAAGAAGCGTCCCCGTTCCTCAAGCTTGGCAGATCACAATCCCTCCACGATCTTCGCGGATGAACACCTGCACATGGAAGAAACGAATAGATACAAGCATAGAAACCAGCATACATAACTAAACATCGGTTAGAAAGGACATTACTCACATTATCATGATGGAAAACGGAGTGGAACCATAATCATAATCATCTATTAAATAACCAGCGAAGAAAGATTACAACCAAGTTCTGACGTCGCAGTATCCTTCGGACGGGTCTCCAGTAGTCCACGTCTCGCAAAGCTCGCCAAGGAAAGGGAAAACCTCTCCAGAGTCTCGTGACAATGGTCTCCTTACTTGAGTCAGCCTTAAGGGAAAGAGAAGGTGCTTTACAACACAAAGGCTCTTGGGAATATGGAGATTCAGAGCTTAGGCACTTCAAGACCAGCTTGCCATTGATTTGAGCAAGCTTTTATAGATGGGGAAGGAGGAGTTGGGATCCCTATTATTATGGGATTGGCCCTATCAACAAGGAAGGTTCCATGGGAGGTGGAAAAACCACTTCCCTCCATAGAACTCCCGCAGCCAACCTCCCAATTCAAGATAGGTGATGGTTTGTGAATTTGTTAGAACTCAACTTCCACCATCCTTATTTAAAAAACAACTCCCAAATTGCATGGCGCGACTACGGCTCTATGACAGAGCGCCAGGTGGTGCGACCCCTTTGCAGTAATTTCTCAATTGGCACGAGGACTGAACTGCTTGCCCGCGCCAATGCGAAAAGGGATGTTTTTCATGACTTTTGCAAGGAGATGTCTCAAGGGCAAATGAAGCTCATGTTCAGAGGGATGCATTGATGATGATTTCAAGGCATGACAATGTTCACAGGTCACAGAATGGGTCCTCCATTGTGCGGGATGGGGAATGGTAATTACGGTGACAAATTACTGTGTAACAGATGCCCCCTAAAGTATGAGGCCCGAGAGGGAGAGGGGTGAAATGCTTTACGAGAACATGTCCAACTGAAAGATACAACTGACATCTCAAGTACATGATGTATAAGTGGTATGGACGTAGCCATCCGAAACAGAGTATGCTATAATCCGGATCCAGGGTATGGGCGCAGCCATCCAACTAAGATCAAACAAATAGACTCAGGTATGGTCGCAGCCATCCAATCAATGAGTCATGTACATAACGATAATAATCCACAATCGCAGCCTGGATTACAACAGACACAATCCAGGGTCTTGCGCTCCATCTCGACCCAACAGAGTACAAGTTCAAGCATGTGAATGTGTGAGCTGAAGTCGAACATGCAAGAACGTCGTCGGATTACCAGCCAATGATGAAAGCTGTTAACCGACGTGAGAGAAACCACCAATAATGACAATGGTTCTCCAGGTACTACAGGTACAATCTACGGCATGCGAATAAATGAGTTGACGTCGAACACCCGCAGAATCACTCGATCGGAGGCCAATGATGTAAACCTCTCGTCGAATGCGACGAACCTGCCATTGAGGCATGCAGGCTCCAAGGTACCACAAGGAGTCTCTAGACCAGCTTCCTGGATAATGAGTTGATGTCGACAGGAAGTTACCATGATCGAAGGTGGGCCATAATGATTCCCACATCATTGACACAAGACAGAAGAACATGATGTTTTGTTGTGAATCAGGATCGTATGAGAAACAGAGGAAGGTTGATATTTGCAGAGGCCAACTTCTCTTGAAGCAGGCTCCAAGGTACCACAAGGAGTCTCTAGACCAACTTCCCGGATAATGAGTTGATGTCGACAGGAAGTGACCTTGATCGAAGGTGGGCCATAATGATTCCCACATCATCGACACGAGACAGAGGAACATGATGTTTTGTTGTGAATCAGAATCGTATGAGAAACAGAGGAAGGTTGATATTTGCAGAGGCCAACTTCTCTTGAACATATGAACGGCACGACAGTGGACTTGGCAGTATTTGACATCAACGGATCAGAGGTCATGGTGACGAGGCAATGAGCAGAGGAGAGGTCAAAAGAGATTATCCAAACCCACGGAGGCAAAGTGAAGAAACGAGATGAGATGTCCCCAACCCGACACGAATGCACACAAGTGCCATGTTCAAGAGCGACATACTGCCGACGACAACGACGATGGTTCCATTTTTCCCCCACCATTTCGGTGAGTACCTCTTTATTTTTACACAAGCTTGAAGAGGATACCATATGCTTGTCATATAAGTCCGCCCTTCGGGCGAATCCATCCTAGTGCATTTAACGAGTCCTAGGAAGGAGAAACTCGGAGAACGTCATTTCGACTAAATCCGATGTCATCAGGTTTTAACGAGTCTGACAAAGGAAGAACTCGGCGTCTTTTCATGTTTAGAGAGTTTGAAAAGACAGCGGAAAAGAAAACTCCACAGGTCCCTTTTCGTAAATAGTTCCCCAGATCCGAAAAGGTAGAAAACAATATCCGGAAAAACCTCCTAGTCGCAATAGGCTAGGGTATTCCTTTTTCGTAATCAATCCATCCCAGCCCGAAAAAGGGTTAAACTTATACTGGGTGGATGTCGATTCGTGTCCATTTTAACGAGATCGAAACGACAAGGGCCTCTGCGATCTTTTCATATTTAGAGAGTCAGAAAAGAGCTGAAAGATGACTCCAAAGTGACTTTTTCGTGTATTTACCGAGTCCAAAAAAGTATAAAATACAACTCGTTTCCATCTTTTAAGTCGCAAAAACCTGCTGCTGCACATACCAAGCAAGCGTAAAACCCATTTTCGACATAATATATGCAAATATTTGATAAAAATAACTTTTAAAACTCATTTAATGTCGAAAAAGTTATAAATATGTCTAATTGGTAAAAATAAAATTACTTTTACTATTTACCTTGGTAGAAAACAAAAGTGGTCCATTTGGAGCAGAAACTTTCGTCGACGATTGCGATCAATCCAGGCAACCGTTCAGCTTCTCGTCTGTCACAGGTAAAAGGCGCTCCCTTGCTCTACATTTTCATTCATTTTTTAATGATTTTCCCTTAAAAATCAGTCTTGCATGGGCATTTTTAAAATTTTAGGGTCGGGCCCATTGGCGCGGGTATCGGGCATGGACCCGCGCCAATGAGCTCTTTTTACTAAAGGGCTCGCGCCACATGGCGCGACTGTTAGAAAAACAGCCGCGCCAGCGGCCGAACCTAGATTTCCGCCTAAAATTCCGGTTTTTAAACCAAATTTCTTGAAATTTGAAGCTCACCAAAGATCTAATCAGGGGTTTTTGACCATGTGAATGCAGATAATCACTCAAAATGGCAATCGAATGGAAGGAACGAGAGCACGGAGACGAGGATGAATAGGCCATGCAAAGCCAAGCTTGCATGAACGCACTTAGAAACTGTGGATTGAAGAAGTTCTTCCTCACGCCATGTTTACGAGCTCAGCCCGAGCTCCTCCAATATCTAATCAGCATCTGGGATGAAAATGAACAAGTGTTCAGGCTACGAGACCAGGTGTTAGAATTGGAGGTCACCGATGTTTATTTTATTACCGGATTGTCCCGCAGAGGTCCAATCCCTGTATCGACCGGAAGCAGACCATCTGGGGAAAAGATGGAACAGGTAATGGCACGGGTGTGCCGCGGGGCACAAACAGGATCAGGAAGCAAGAAGGTGGATATCTCCACCATCCCAGACCTGGCACTGAGAGTAGTTCTCCATACCATTACGCGGGCTGCTGGATCGCAGGCTCCGCACGAGGCCACGAAGACCCAACTCCTGTTGGCCTCAGAATGCATGGGTCCCCTACTGTTCAACTGGGCAGAAGCAGTAACTATCAACATGAAAAGGCAGCTCACAAAGTGCAAACAGGGGAAACTAAAACAGTTCGGGTATGGTTCCATCTTGGTATCGTTCATTCTGGAACGCATACCAATCTTCCAGGGCCAAGGGGCCGCAGTGGCGAGTCCGATACCACGAGAGCCACGAATGGCTCGCTGGGCAGCACTGATGCCCAGATCTGGAGGTGGCCAACAGATGTCCTAGAGGCCAGAGTTCTTTAGGTGGCTACGGCGCCAACTGATCGTCGTGGAAGATTGGCCCTATTCGGGAACTGACTTTACCGGGGACCCAGATCTCCCACTACCAGAAGGAGATGACTGGGACGAGGAGCTGGGTAAGACCTCATATTTTGATTTTATGTTTATATGTTTTTTTTTTTTGTTAATACACATTCGTCTTAACACAATTATATATGCATGCAGATGTAGGACCTGAGAGACCAGCCGGGATGTCTCCAATCTCCCGGAGGACACAACTCGCCCCTGAGATTCAGGGGGAAGGCACCGGAGGAGAGGAACTGATCCAGAACCTCGAGGGGATTGCCCATGGGATCCCAGACTATGCCCGGCTATCAGACGTACCGATGGCATACTAGCGCCACACAGTGGGAGTTCCGAACCGGATCCACCGAATCCTGAGGCGCCTAGTGCGTGCAGTGACGTGCTATCATGAGCACCATGCGGATTAGTCCTTAGGATTTATGCCACACCTATTTTTGAGAGACATAGTGTCTCAGGATGTATTAAGACAATTATGTATATTTTTTGAGTTTTATGTGACACACTCTATGTAAACATTTCGATATCTATATATATACATATCTATTTCTGGATGAGTCTCTCTTTACATGTGATGATGATTATAAATTGCGCAAATGTCTGTCTAATACCAAATTTGCTACTGCATCTGTTAATGTATTCAAATGCCTGGGTATATGATGATATGTAATGTAGTCAAAATTCCTTTCCAGTAATCGAATATGCAAATACAGACATAAGATGGACGGGTTCCTTACCGAATAGTGTCCATTCAGCTGTAACACTACAAGTTGTGAATCTAGGTACATGAGAAATTCACGGATACCAAGGTTTACTGCCTCGGTTAATAATTCCAACACGGCACTATATTCCGCGATATTGTTCGTGGTACGTCCTAAGCACACACCTTGCCGGTTAATCAACTCACCAGCAGGATCGTAGATTACCCAGGCTACGGAAGACAAATTCCTGGTACTGCGGGAGGCACCATCCGCGAAACCAACAAATGGATGAATAGACATCTGCACAACCAGGAAGACCCGATCAGCAGAAAGATGTTTACAAAGCACACCACACTATGCACACAAATGACAATCACACACCTATGTACACACACCACACCAAGAAATCATTTCAGGCGTAGTATTTTTTAAGGTACAACCCATTTCTGGGCTGCGCCAACGGAACTCCTTCGTAATCTATAAGCTCGTAGGCCCCATTTTTCAAAACACGTTTTACTATATAGGGACCGTGCCACATAGGCTGGAGTTTACCGGCTCCAAGCTTATCATGTGCCTGATCGTACAAGAGAACGAGGTCTCCTTCAATGAAAGAACGAGGGGAAACAGTTTGATCAAAATGAGTTTTGACCCTCTTCTTTTGTGCTTCGATGATCAAAGCAGCCAGTCGACGGGTTTCATCCAATCGTTCGAGATACAGAAGATGTTCTTCCTCAGGGAGGTATCCAGTAATAGCTCCACAGCTAATTTAAGCGAAGGAATTTCGCATTCAACCGGCAGAGTAGCTTCCAGACCATACACCAATTGGAAAGGTGTGAACCCGGTTGCACTCTTAGCAGATGTTCGGTATGCCCAGAGAGCTGAGAACAGTTGGAGATGCCAACTGGATTTATGAATCCCAATTGTTCGCTGAAGCATGGTGACCAAGACCTTGTTCACCGCTTCAACCTGACCATTCGCTTGAGGGTAGTATGGTGTTGAGCTGTCGTGACGCAAGCCCAACGCTGAAGTCAGCTCCGTCATCATGTAATCACGGAAATGAGTACCATGATCAGTGACGATGGCTTGAGGAACCCCGAATCGTGCGATAACGTGGTTGAATATAAATGAAGCAGCCGTTTTCCCGTCAGCAGCTAGTGTAGGCATCGCCTCGGCCCACTTAGTGAAGTAGTCGACGGCGACAATGATATACGCATGCCCCCCGGCCGAGTGAGGGTTACACGTCGTAAAATCCACGCCCCATTTCGCAAAAGGGCCAACGGTAATAACGGGATGCAATGGCAACGGCGGCGCGCGCATCTTGCGCTGAAAAATCTGGCATGGATGACATTTACGGACTGCAGTGATACAATCCTTGAATATGGAAGGCCAGAAATAACCTGCTCGCAGAATCTTCTGGGCAGTAGCATACCCGGACATGTGTCCGCCACAGGCGCCACTGTGGCAGTCATTCAAGACTTTCTCAGCCTCTTCCAAGGTAAGGCATCGTCGGAGCACCGAATCTACTCCAATACGATATAAGGTATCTCCTATGATACGGTAGGGTTGGGACTGGTGCCGAATCCGACGGCGGGAAGTTTTATCCAACTCAGACCGAAATGTCGCGGTCTGAAGATACACTATAATGTCACCATACCAAGGATCGCAAGTATCGATAAGAAACAGCGTTTCGTCCGGTATATGATCTTCTGAGTGTGAAGGAACAGAGTCTGTAGGGAGAGAGCATATCAAATCCGCGAAGACCAGTGATTTAGTTGACTTGGTAGTGGTGAACTCCAAGTCAAACTCCTGCAGGATGACGATCCATTTGGAGTACTTGCCCCCTAGTAATTGTCTAGAAAGAATATACGTCATAGGGTTGCAGTCTGAAACCACTGTTATCGTACGCAAAAGGATGTAATGGCAAAAGTGTTGTACGGCATGTACTGCTGCTAAGGCCAACTTCTCGACATGTGCATAACGTGTTTCCGGGTCGAGAAGGTTCCGAGATAGGTAATAAACGACATGTTCGTCACCGTTCTCGTCATCCTGCACCAAGACCATGGCGATGGTGCTTAATGCGGCGGCTAGATACAAAGTAAAGTCACGGTGGTAGTCCGGAGGACGAAGCAACGGAGCATTGACTAGCAATGTCTTCAGCTTCTCAAAGGATTCCTGAGCAATTTCGTCCCAGTGAAAGGGAACATTCTGCTTTAACAAACGAGTGAATCCTTTGGCCACCTTGGCATAATTCGTGATAAAGCGCCTAAGAAAATTCGCTTTCCTCGCATTTTCAAACCGATAATGTGGAGGAGGGTGATGAGATGACATATTCTAACCTTTAGAGGGTCGAAGTAATTCCGTCTTTCGAGACTATGAATCCTAAAAGACGGCCAGAATCAACGCAGAAGACGCATTTATGAGGATTGAGCCTGATATTGTAGCGCCTGCAACAAAGAAAGATCTGGCGGAGATGCTCAGGATGGTCCTCTCGCTTACCCGAATGGGCTGGCAAGTCGTCCAGATAAGGCTGAACGATATGGCGAATGTCATGAAAAGCGTAGGACATCGCACGCTGAAACGTGGCTCCAGCGTTTTTTAAGCCGAACGGGAGTTTTTTGTACGCGAAAGTGCCCCACGGACAGATGAATGTGGTCTTATGTTGATCCTCAGGTGCAATATTGATTTGGTTATAGCCCGAGAAACCGTCCATTAAGGAATAGATCTCACTCCCGGCACATTCATCGATGATCTGGTCGATGAACGGAGTGGGATAATTATCCTTAGGACAGGCGCGATTGATATCGCGATAATCCACACAGACTCGAATTGTACCCTGCTTTTTATCAACAAGGACGATATTGGACACCCATTCTGTAAGGGGGATAGGATAAATAAAACCCGCGTTCAGAAGTTTTTCAACTTCTGCCTTGATGGCGGCGGCTTTCCGAGGATGCATGGGACGTAAGCGTTGGCGCACGGGTTTCGCACCTGGGTAGGTTGGAATCTCATGCACGACAATACTCGGATCAATTCCCGGCATTTCCTCGTAAGACCATGCGAAAACATCTCTGAATTCTTTGAAAAGCTCAGTATAGACCTGAATCTCCTTGGGAGAACAAGTCACACCCACATGAATGTTCTCAACAATCCCCGGTTTAACAGAGATGTCGATTGGAACAGTTTGAGTAATGTTACTCAGATTACCCTCCGAAAAGACCTCGTGCATTAAGATCGGTGTTTGAAGAGGAGGGGAAGGAACCCGAGTAGCATAACGCTCCAGAAAATCAGTCATTGCCCCCAGGCTGGGCATAAACGAGGAGCGATGATGTCCATCGCCCCAGGGCAGCTCCTCAAGAGACATAGTTTCAATGATAGCCTCATCTGAAGGAAAAGTCTCTCTAAGAGGATCAGGCGAATCAGCCTGACCAAGCCAGGGGGATTGTGAGTAGACGTCAAGAGCCATGCTCATCGGAGCATGCCGAGGAGGTGGAGGGTCCGATGCAGCAACAATCTCACAGTAGCTGATCTCTACTGGCGTTAAAGGCATGGATTCTCCAAACTCATATACCTGCTCAGGTGTAGGAATCAGCCAGGGGTCATCAGTCCTGGACAACACGTTGACTTGAGCGGTATTCGGTGGCGGCGCAGGGAAAATACCCATGAGGACTGGGTCTTTGAAAAGACCAGGTCCTATGCTGTCTGGGGGATTCGGAATTTGATCCACATACGGCACGTTGTTCTCGGAGCTGGAGGTAACACAACCCATCATCAGCAGTAATCTGCCTCTGCTGGGGGAACCTAATGAACTAAAGATACAGGTCGGTCAAGATGCAGAAGGTCCAAATGCCGTAGCTATATTAGAAGAGCTCGTCATCCACCACTTCCATGCTGACAATGCCTGAATGCAGACTGTACACTCTCAGAAACTGGTAATAGACTTCATCACCAAATGCCCTGAGGCACTGAAGCAAGGACTCACAGGCTGGAGGAGCCATGGCCTCCTCAGCAGCGCTTGAGGATATAACGCAAGTGAGATGCCACCACCACACGTCCAAAGGAATGCTGTGAGAGGACCAATCCTCACTTGAATGACCAAAGCATTTGATGTGAAGCTTGGAGTAGGTACCAGACTGTTGAAGGCCCTGGTGCTCACAGAACTCACACCACCCACATGGAGCCTCTCACATGAAGGACAACTTTGAAGAACCTCAAGTGCAGACATGGCACATGGTGCCTGTGCCAGATCCTCAACGATGCTATAATGTTGAGCGGCACGAGCATTTGGATTATAAGAGGATCTCCGAAGAACACCCTTGGGAGGTGGCTTCACAACGGGTTCGAGAGTCGGCTTCTCGATTTCCAACGGACCAGTAACAGGTGGGGGAGGTGGCCCTTCCGCAACTGCCTTCCCGGGTGCCTGCTGCTGACTGTTGTAATCCTTCGATCTCGTAGCGATAGTGATAGGTGCATTAGTCTTCATCATGAAAACCTGAGACCCAAACGGTGCAGATGATGAGCCCTGTTCGACCATCTGGGTCTGCTGAGATGGAAATGGCTCTTTTAAAACAACCGGAGTTCCTTTTGAGCCTTTAAGAAGTTGACTAATTTCGGATCGTCGTGGACAATCCTTAGTGTAATGGTCACCTTCACAGATGAGGCAAGGGAATTTCGGCTTACGTTGGGAGCCATCCTTAGTTCGAGATTTAGATTCTGGTTTCGGGGCATCATATTTTGATTTGCCTTTTCCCTTCTTCTTCCCCTTGGAGGATTTGTCCGTAGGATTGGCCTGGACGGCATTCACCTCCGCGGTTTTACTAGAATTGGATGAGGGGGAATGAGCAGAGGTATTGTTGGAAGAATTAGCCTTCTGCTTCCCATTCGAAGACTTCTTCGAATTTTGAGAAACGGAACCAATGACACCATCCACCGTGGGGGTAGGCGGGGCCTTTGTGGCTCCGGGCCGTGGAGCATCAGGCAGGATGTCATAAAGCGTGCCAGATTCCGAATAAACAAGATCCAGGTACTGGGCACGCGCGATAGCTTGTTCCTCCATCACACACGCTCCCATCGCGATATCCTGAGCGATTTTATTGACAAAGGAGGTGGTGAACCAGTGAGTCAAAATCTGATCAGGTATGTGAAACTTGATCAGTCGACGACGGCGCCGCCACTCATGGATGTGATCCGAGATGTGAGTGGTCGAGTCCTGCTTCAGGGAAGACAGGAGGTGCGTCCCAGTCTCATACCGGACTGGTAACTGGAAATGCGTGAGGAAAGCCATAGCTAACGAGTTGAAATCCTGAAAAATACCACGGGATAGCTATATGTACCACTTAGCAGCAGCTCCTGTTAACGTACACTGGAAAAGACGCAAACGAACCGAATCGTCAGTCCAAGAGTTAGACGAGCACCAGAGGTGATACATCATCACATGCGCCTGGGGGTCTTCTCCAGATTTGCCCTCAAACTTGGGACAGTCTCCTGGTATCTTGGTCGGAACCGGGGGCCAATATGGATTATGAGCAATCGGATCATTGGTCAACTTCGAAACGTCCGGTAGATCCAAGGTAGCCAGGAACGGCAATGGAGGGTTAACTACCATGCCAGTCCCAGGATAAGGTCCGGTACCTGCGTTCCACGATGGTTGTGAATATCCCTGCCCCCATGGGTTCTGTCGTTAATGATTCTGACCGTAGGGGGCATAGTTCGTATAACCAGACTGATTTGGCTGCTGGTAACCATAGTGCGGGGCTTGATAACCAGGGTTCGGGCCCTAATTAGGCGTCTGCCCTGTATAAGCAGCGTTTGGATTTGGCTGCTGAGCGTAGGTAGAACCGGGTGGAGGAGGATGATACTGAGAGCCTCCAGAGTGGTTATAGTTCGGTTGAGACTGACCATGAGGATAATAACCACTCCGAGGATGAGTAGGCTGCTGATAAGTGGAACTCTGCAGAGCCTGGTACGTAGGGCGCAGCTGTTGATTTGGCTGCGGCATTGAATGAACAGGCTGTTGAGCAGAGTGAACGGAATGAGAGGGCTGCCCTGAATGAACAGGTTGACCCGAGTGAGGGGGCTGGCCTGAATGACCAGGCTGGCATGGGTGACCAGGCGGTGTTGGTTGCGCAGGCTGACCTGGTTGTAAGTGAGCCCCAGGTTGTGCCGAATGGGTCGGCTGGCCTGGAGGCGGGACACCGGGCTGTACCGGATGAGCCGGTTGCCCTGGTGGAGGAACAGGACCAGGTGCTTGCTGGAAACCAGTTTGACCTGAAGCAGAACCATAGGGTGGTCCTGGCTGATATGCAACGTTAGAAACAGCAGGATACTGCGGTTGCATTGGTAAAGACGACTGAATTTGCCCCCCAGGACCATAGGCCTGTCCCGGTTGATACCCTAGCCGAGGTTGAGCAGGTTGACCAGCAGGGCTATAATATGGTCCTTGCGGATTGTATAATGGCCCTTGCTGGCGCGCAGGGTAGCCTTGATTAGGCTGTCCCTGTGGGTCATACAAATAGCCAGGTTGGCCCGCAGGTTGGCCCTGAAAGGGTTGTCCCTGTGGGTTGTAAGCCTGGTTGTATGGTAAACCTTGAGCATATAGATAAGCCTCAGGAGCAGGAAGGCGCGAAACCTCCCCATGCTCGTCAAACTGACCTGGGAACATATACACGGGAGTGCCATCCTGTGCATAGTGCGAAAAGAAGGATCGATAAGGATCTTGGGGAACTTGTCCAGCTCCGGCGTTCGGCTGCTGTAAAAACAACTGATACTCCTCCGGAGAGATATTCTCCGGTATAGCAGTAGCTAGGTAAATGTCTTCAGGAGTTGGCCCAGCCCTGGTAGCAGATGCTGAGACAACAGCAGAAGAGGCAGCCACACAAACAGTGGGCCGAACGGGAACAGAAGTGACGGGCGTCGAAGGGGACACCCCGGGTGTAGTGGCAGCTGGTCTCGACGCGGGAGATGATATCCCCATAGAGGCAGCAGCTGAAATGATCTGACCCAGAGATCTGTATCCCTGTGGTAAAGATGGACTGGCTGACGATGTGGTCGCCAGCTCGGAACCGTCTCCCTCAAACAATCTACGAGGGATGTGCTGATAGTCATCAGATCCCGGAATTTCCTCACCAGAATCACTCATGGTTGATCCTGCCGTTAAATCACGCAGAAGACGGCGAGGACTAGGAGGAAAGACAGCAACAACAAACGGTGAACCCGATGTAAGAGAAAGGAAATCATCTCCTAATCTCAATTCAGACACAGGGTCCGAAAAGGGCCAATTGAACTCAACTGGTCCTCCAAAGGGTTGCTCGGCGAGAACCGGTCCCCCGTCAGGAAACTTGGAAACAACAGGCTGCTGTGGTTCAACAGAAGGCTCAGAAGCTTCTGAAGAATCGTCCGTGTAAGGACTACCAGTAGACGAAACCGATGGTTCCGCCACCGTGGCAAAGGACTAGAAGAAAGAGAAAACACACACACGGGCTGAAAATGAGCTAAGACACACGATCAAACGGTCAACAAGCAATGTCTAAATAGGTGTGAAATCGTGGGCGATTAATTTTACCACATTGGAAAGTAAGAAATTCTACCGTTTCATGTTTCAAGAGTCGAGAAACGATAAAAAGATGACTCTATCTCTTTCAGAGTTGATACAAGCGTGAAAGGACAAGCGCTTGACGGTCTTTTCAAGTTTAGGGAGTCAGAAAAGACCAAATGACTGCTCAGGAAAAACTAGGCACAAAGGGTGTACCAAATATCCGTGAACCGCAATATACACCTTGGTTTGAAAAATGAAACAGAAATCGACCAAGGACTTTCCGTACGTGCAGGTAGTCTCCCCGAATGCTGTGTTCGGTGTATCACGGGTATAGGGCGGCAGACTCGGCTTCCCGTGGATAAAGGATTGAAAACCTATAGGGGTCTCCCTTTATATACGCGACGGTACGGGGAGCGCAAGTCCGTACTAGCGCTGTCTAAAGCCAACAGGCGAACGACAGATGCTAGGTTTAACGACGCCGGAACACGTCTCTAGCCTAGACCTTTTAAATATGTTTCGTTAAGTTCCAATGTTGCCTTAGGTTAATTGAATAAATTTTACAGTTGATCTTCAATTAAGTTTCAATTTCCAGGCCCTATCGTATGTAGTGTCTCCTAAATGCAAATCTATATGCCACAGTGCAACATTTCGTTCGATGAAAACTAATTAGAGAAGAGTTGAGAGCTTTTACACAAACGAAATGAACGGAAACCAAACAATGAGATCTCTAATGCAACTAATGCAATTGACAACTTTTCATTCAAAACACTAATCACTAGCGATATGGAAAAGATCACAATTTGCACTAATTAACAAAAGCAAAAGAGATTTTTTTTTTTTTGATTTTCAATGTTTAATGGCTAATATGCACTAATCAAACTCGAAAACAAATGGAGCAACTTGAGAAACGATATTCAAGAGAGCGAAACAAACACATTCCACTCAACAACACAAACAATCAGATCCCCAAATCGACCAAAGTCTCTCAAAGCAAGAAAAAGACTCAAAAGCTTCCAATGGACCGTGTGATCCAAGTCCAAAGCAAGACCAAACGAGTTTCGAATGAAGAAATGAACAATCACCCAAAAATCGCAATGAAACAATGAACAACTACTCAGAGAATGTGGAGAATCAATCAGATAGTTGACAGGACAATCCAAACACCAAAACTCCCAAGGAGGGCTCGATACACCAAGCCACTAGATGACCTAGGGCTTAAAACGTGAAATCGGTAGATAGAAGCAAACAACCAAAGGACAGAGGTGAATTCCCAGCCAAACAAAACTCCAACACACTCAGGCAGTCGGAAAATCAAGAAGAAAAACACTGATCAACTTCAGAGAGCTCAAAAATGAGAAAACCCAAAAAACTTACAGGGGTGGCGCGACTGTAAGAGTGAAACTGGCGCCAGAAGGCGATTGGCGCGGGTTGTACAAAGGCAACATGCGCCAAGTGGCGCGACTGTCAGGTTAAAAACCGCGCCAGTCGAGTTTCTCAGCAAAAAATTAAAAATAAGCTACTCCAGAAACAGACCAATGCAAGCTAAGCAATCCAAGAAGCAAAAACACACAAAAAATCCAACCCAGAAGGTTCATCAAGCAAGGAAAAGCAAGATACAAACGGCAAGGAAAGACAAAGACTCCAAGTCGTTCAGTCCGTAAACCAAACCGGAGATTGACTGAAGTAGCGTTGATCTACTCCGCTAATGCAAGGCAGAAGCGTTTCGAAGGCTATCTGGCTGTACTTCAGGCTCCGTCTAAAGTTTACAAATCAAACAACAAGCTGGATCCCCAGTGGAGTCGCCAATTTGTTGAGGAGGTAAATCCCCTCTGCGGACAGAGGCGATCCCTACTAGCCCAGTAGGGGTCTAGCAACAAACAAACAATGTCATGACGCAGGTTCCTAATTACGAATGAAAAGGCTGGAGATAAGAGCCTACCTGGATTCCAACGCTAGGATCTGAAGAAGAAGCGTCCCCGTTCCTCAAGCTTGGCAGATCACAATCCCTCCACGATCTTCGCGGATGAACACCTGCACATGGAAGAAACGAACAGATACAAGCATAGAAACCAACATACGTAACTAAACATCAGTCAGAAAGGACATTACTCGCATTAACATGATGGAAAACGAAGTGGAACCATAATCATAATCATCTATTAAATAACCAGCGAAGAGAGATTACAACCAAGTTCTGACGTCGCGGTCTCCTTCGGACGGGTCTCCAGTAGTCCACGTCTCGCAAAGCTCGCCAAGGAAAGGGAAAACCTCTCCAGAGTCTCGTGACAATGGTCTCCTTACTTGAGTCAACCTTAAGGGAAAGAGAGGATTCTTTACAACACAAAGGCTCTTGGGAATATGGAGATTCAGAGCTTAGGCACTTCAAGACTAGCTTGCCATGGATTTGAGCAGGCTTTTATAGATGGGGAAGGAGGAGTTGGGATCCCTATTATTATGGGATTGGCCCTATCAACAAGGAAGGTTCTATGGGAGGTGGCAAAACCACTTCCCTCCATAGAACTCCCGCAGCCAACCTCCCAACTCAAGATAGGTGATGGTTTGTGAATTTGTTAGAACTCAACTTCCGCCATCCTTATTTAAAAAACAACTCCCAAATTGGGTGGCGCGACTATGGCTCTATGACAGAGCGCCAAGTGGCGCGACCCCTTTGCAGTAATTTCTCCATTGGCGCGAGTGCTGAACTGACTGCCCGCGCCAATGCCAAAAGGGCTGTTTTTCATGACTTTTG